>BLBF01000074.1:8953533-8963973 GCA_015471245.1 Laticauda colubrina
CTTCTTCTTCTTCTTCTTCTTCTTCTTCTTCTTCTTCTTCTTCTTCTCAAACAACAACGGAAATGTGATGAATTAATCCATTCAATGGGGAGATAACTCTTGAGCAGCTACCATTTCACTTTGGAGACTCAAATTTTTTCTGGTTTCAACGAGGAACTTTGAAAATAGCGAAATGATTCTCTGTCCGACCCTTAAGCAAAAGATTGTTTATTTCTATGTAAAATTTGTATGGCTGCCCAACTCACAAGCAGGGACTCTGAGTGGCGTATAACAGAGACACAAAAGGAAGATAAACTGAAATGTTTATCATTGCTGAAAAGTTAAAAAAGCATATCGTACACAAGATATCCGATTAGCAAAGGAATCACCTCAAGATCTTACCCTCAAAATCTCATTCCAAAATGCCTTACAAAAAAACAGCAACCCTGGCTTCCTTCCTGTGTGAATTTGCTAAGAAACCGCTTCATTAACGAAAGGATGAAAAGCCACATATTTTTTTCCTTCAAGGTTTTTTCTTTTTTATAGGTGCTGCTTGCCACAGATTTATAAATTGATCAGTCCGAGCTTCATCAATAGTTAATTTTATCCCTTGTGGAATTTCGTACTTCTGCTTCCTTTCTCTATATATCTCCAGAGGTGGCTTGTTAATTTTACATCTTTGTATAAATAAACTTCTTTTTAATTGTAGTTTCAGGGAATATGGATATGTATATGTGTGTGTGTGTGTGTATATGAAAGGATACCGCGAAGATAAAGTGAAAACACAGGAGCTGGGGTGTATAAGAAGGAGGGTGTAAATATATCCAGCACATTTATTGGTGTGAGTATTTAGAACTGTGATGTTATAAAATTATTACTGTTCTCTCTCCAAGTTTATGCGTAGTGGGCGATTGGTCAGTTAAAGATAAAATAACTGTCCCTTGACGTTTGTGTTTTGTTAACAAAGGAATAGAAGTTACCTTGGAGATTCTTAATTAACTCTTTTCCTGTAGTTGCAGGCCTGCTTATCATTTCACCGTTTATTTAAATAGATGTGGGGTATTATTCTTGTAAAAACATCTCCTTAATCTCTACCAAAATTAGCATTTCAGCACAATGCAGTAGATAAAATGCATGATTAAGTCAGGCTAGGTTTAGGGCCTTAAAAAAAAAAGGAATATTAAATCAATGTTCAAAAGTTCAAACCTTATTTACAATCAAATAAGAGGGGCAAATTTTCCCTCTGCCCAAAAATATCAGTGCCAGGTTTCATAGCAAATCTGCAGAGAAGGTTTATGCTGCCCTTTGTTTTTGTAGTAAAATACTTACAGGATAATTTATTTTGGAAAGAGACGCGGTCCAATCCAGTCTAAGCGTTCCTTCCCTTCAGAATAGAAGTAACCATTTAAAAATATATATAATTCTTAGCCATTACAAAAATGGCCAACGGCGTGATTGACAATATCCAACACTGTCTACACACTGATTTTCTTGGTGCTGAGGAATGAAAGCCAGACAAGTAATTTTTTCCCCAAAAAACATTGCAAAAAATAGCTACCCAGCTATTTAAAAGCTCCCCTTCCCCTTCTGTAAACAAAGTGGTGGGTTAAATTGAGGCAGGGGAGAGAGAAAAATAGATGGCCATAACTGTGAATTTGTTAGCTAGAGGGAGCTCCTTCATAAGGTTATTGGAGAAAGAAAGAGGCTATGAAATCACGCTTTTGCCTTTGTCTGGATTTGAACATAAAAGAGCTGGTTTTATAGCTGATTTTATCTGCCCCGTTCTGTGATATGAATGTTATTGCCTGAAACTATCAGCGAGAATTTATCCCAGCTCAGCCGTGACTCCTCTTATACTGGTATTTGGATCAAACCTATTCCCTGCCCATTTTTTGACACCTAAGCAAACAGAAACCAGCAGATTAAAAAGGCTTCTTCATTGCCACAACCACCACATGTAATGAAAAGCCACAACTTCAAAACCTCCTCTCTAGATGCTGCTTAAAATCTCTTTTGTGCTGCTGGAGATGTTTAAGGAGCCACTCCCAGCATCGTAATGGTAGTTAAGTCAGTACCATTTGTGTTACGTCAGAAAACAGAACAAGCCTACAAGGTTTTGATATTCCCCTTCGACAGACATGAAATTAGTCAGTAAAATTTAAATGTTCTTGAAGAATTCTCTTTTCAGCTCATCTTAGTGGCCAACCAAAGTCCAAACCTATCATTTCTTTCAAAGAACTGAAAACCACAGTGTTTCCTCACAGGAATGATTTTTCATAATGAATTCCAAAATTTTGTTTCAACTGGATTTGGGCCTCTAATTTATCTGGACCCATAATGAGATTTACCTGGATCCATAATCCATTTCAAATTTATCTAGACCCATAATCCATTTGTAACCGTCCAGAATCAAAGTTCTAATAGTCCTTTTACTGTTTATTTAAAAATAAATAAATTAAGTCCTTCAACTTGCAATTGAAATTTCTTTCACGAAGACGAAGACTCACCGGGTGATTTCAACTTCTCGATTCAAAGTTTCTTAATAGCAGAGAAGCAGTTAATGAGCAATTTCCAAAGGTACTTTTTAAAAAGGAAGTAGGCAAATCCAGTGTCCTTTTAAAATAGACAACTGTGGACTGAACAAAATGTCTATTTTAATTCTAAATTCACTATCAAGATCTCTGTCTTGCAGTCTTCTTGGGAGGAGCAGCTGTCCAGAGTATTTGTGGGTGATCTTAAGTCCACGGCTTGTTCAGGGAAGAATTATGAAGAGCAGGTTCCCGTACAAAGTCTTCAGTCTGCCATAGTTTTACCTTCACATTTTGTGCAGCTATCCTCAGTTCACCATTTCTTTCCCCAAAGTCCATAATTTCTTAATTTTCCAAAAGGAAAGGATGAACAGTTGGACATATGCATTGAAAGCCCCTGCCGTGACTTCAAGGAAACAACTCAATTGAAAGCAACTCAGAGTTGGCCCTGCCTTCAGATCAGTCATGGTCAGGACCAACCTTAACTCTTGTTGTAGTATCTCTTTACATCAGGGTTTAGTCTGAGCAAATGTGGTGAGTGTGACTTGGTTACCATAATCTGCCCAAGCGTCGTTTTAGTCATCCAGGATAAATTTGCCTCCGATTCAGATAGTATAACTCAGCTGAATTGTGCATTAGGAAAGTTTACTGTGGTTGCTGTTGAGTCTCACATACATTCTGTACCATATCTCACCCAATGAATTGCTTTTCTTTTCTGTGATATTCTCTCTTTCTCTCTCTCCTTCTCCCTCCCTCCTTCTCTCTTTGCATATATTCCCCCAAAGGGGGGAGAGGGAGGGAGAGAGAGAGAAAGAGAGAGAGAAGAGAGAGGGGGGAGGGAGGGAGGGAGTGTGTGTGTGTGAGAGAGAGCTGTGTGTTTTTTGCATACAACTTTCTTAACATCTACATGTGTGGTGGCATCTTTCCTTAAGGTAAAACATTTCAATATGAATCGTTTTCTAAGACACACAGTTCCACCTGCAACCCAGGACTCACTGCAAAATTCAAAGGAAAGAGCTTTCTTTTGATCTAGGAACAGTTCAAGCCATTGCAACAAAAATCAGATTGCTTAAAAGCATGACTCAAACACGTTTTCTCCTTCTCTGTTCTTAACAGAGGTGAAGAGGAGAGTGGAAACTGATGATGGATTGGTGTTGCAAGTATTTTAAGATTTGGACATGATTTTTACTCTCTTTGGTGATGCACTCTGGATCAGACATGAACTCTTCCTCCTCCTCCTCTTCCTCCTCCTCCTCCTCTTCACTATATCAGCCCAATGGGATCTTTGTAAGGTCTGAAGTCATTCTTGCAATCAGTTATAAGGTTCAACGCTGCTGCTTCTCTGTGTAACCTGTCCCCTTTCTGTTTTCATTTCTTAAATTAAAACAATCTTTAAAAAGTGGCAGATGAGACAGAAAGCCTTATGGGGCTGGAGAAGATCAATAATCCCCATCAAGGGGCCAGGGCAGGGCAGGGCAGGGCAGGGCAAGGCAGCAGAAGACACACCCCACCCCACATACCTCCATGTGATCTCATTCAAGAATCCTATCCCTTCTTTGTTAGATGCCCAACCAAACCGATATTCCTCAATGCTGCACAGAACATAGAATCATAGGGTTGTGAGGGACCTTCTAGTTCAACCCCCCCAGCTGAAGCAGGAGATCCTAAACTATTCTGGACAGTCTCTTCTTGAAAACCTCCAGGGATGGAGCATTCTACAACTTCTGCAAGTAAGCCATTCCACAGGCAGCTGCCTCCACCCAAGAATGGAGCAGAACCCCTTGGAGACATAACCAGCTGGATAGTCCTACTCAGAAGGAATGTTTCTGTTGGAGAGTAGCTCTTTACCAGCTGCCACCTGCAGACTTGATATCCCTGTCTTGAGCAAACTGCCTGCTTTCCCTCAAGTCTTCCAGCGCCTGGAGGGCATGCCCTTATGATTTGCTCGGGTTTTGTATGGCCTCTCATTTGAGAAGACTCCTGGATGTCTGCAGAGGTGTTTTGTCTCACGCCTTCCTTGAAAGGTTGCCTTGGAGTGAGTGCTCTGGAATGCTTGGCAAGGCCACAAGTGGACATAAAAAAAAATCTGGGTCGTGTTTGGGAAGGCCAGACTGAACAATGAGCAGTTCATGAGCCCGTAAGGATGACCCGTGCAATTAAAGTCCGGGATTCTAGAAATGCTTCTTCGTATCCATGCTACAATGTCAAACACACTGGAAGCAATGCTAAGCAATGAGCCACGGTGGCGCAGTGGTCAGAAGGTGGTGCTGCAGGCGATTTCTGCTGACTGCCAGCTGGCTGCAATTTGGCAGTTCGAATCTTACCAGGCTCAAGGTTGACTTAGCCGTCCATCCTTGGGGGGGGGGTGTCAAATGAGGACCCAGATTGTTGGGGGCAAGAGGCTGACTCTGAAACCAACTAGAGAAGGCTGGAAAGCACTGTGAAGCTGTATATAAGGCTAAGTGCTATTGCTAGATGGAGAGGAAGGAAGGAAGGAAGGAAGGAAGGAAGGAAGGAAGGAAGGAAGGAAGGAAGGAAGGAAGGAAGGAAGGAAGGAAGGAAGGAAGGAGGAAGGAACGTGGGGTCACAGTGGTTGGAATGCAGCATTGCAGGCTAATTCTGCCCATTGCCAGCAGTTCAATCCTGACCGGCTCAAGGTTGACTCAGCCTTCCATCCTTCCGTGGTCGGTGAAATGAGGACCCAGATAGTTGAGGGCGATATGCTGACTCTGTAAACCACTTAGAGAGGGCTGGAAAGCACTGTAAAGTGGTATATAAGTCTAAGTGCTGTTGCTATTGCTACTTCAGTCACCTGCCTTCTGCCTGATATTTTTATATATTTATTAGATTCTCTGTATCAATAAAAGAGAATATTTGTGGCTCAGGGTTGAGTTGAAAGGAGAGGTCCTCAGTGCTTTCTAAGCTTAGTGGTTTTCTTTCAAGATGTTTCATTACCCAAATGAGGTAACATCATCAGTGCTAGTCATCCAAGCTCAGACAGCACCAAGGATCACTCATATTCTATACTCCCATCTATTGAAATTTTTGAGAGAGAAAAAAATGCTCTCTAGGCAATGATAACTCATATTCTTTCCAGAGTCTAGGATTGTCTTAGCCACCATCATCCCACTGTTCTTTTATCTCCTGGATCTTGGCTAGTTTTGAGAACCAGATGTTGCCTCCAGGATCTAAGGTAGATGTTCTAAATATCAATTGGAAAAGAGTAACAATGGAAAGGGGTGAGCCCTCCTGTCCATGCACCACTGCATGACCTAATCCTAATGAAATTAGACAATTCTCTCTCTGCTCAAGCTTCCCCAACTTAATCTGGTTGATAATGTCTGGCCTACAGGTCACCTTTCACTTGCAACCATCATTGGGACCACAACTGAGGAGAGACCATTAAGCAGTGGAATGGCTTGCCTTGAGAAGTTGTGGGAGCTCCATCGCTGGAGGCTTTTAAGAAGAGGTTGAACAGCCACTTGTCTGGAAAGATGTGGGGTCTCAAGCTCCCTTCCAACTCTGTCATTCTTTTATTCTCTTGTTATCACTCTCTCTTTCTACTGCTTCCCATCTCCTTGTTCCATTGCAACTTTAATTATGAGCAAGAAGTAAACCCAGAGTTCAAGACATCCAAAGAGGCCATTCTGCCACCACAATAATATCCTGACACAAACCCAACCTTGATGGAAACAAGGCAGAGTGTTGCAGGCTCTTAATGTCAGCTCCCTTAAGCAGCTGGGAAGACTTACTAGCTTGAGTTGGCACGAAGAGGTTAATATAAAGACCATTTTTTTAATGTGCTGATAGATGTGGGATGCAGCTTTCATCAACTGTATCTTACCTCGGAGTCCCTTGAAATTTAGACTGGTAGCTGTAATATATGAACTGACCTAGCTTGGCCTTAATTTCCCATCCCCTTAATCTCACCCTTTGGTCTCACCTCTAGGTTAGAAAGAAAGGCACAGACGAGATCTCTCTCATCTGTTGCAAAGAATATTGCAGTTCTGTGTTTCATATAAGGTGGGGTGGGCCAGGGGTGTATGCAAGAGGTGGATCTGTAAGCAACTATTTATGGTATTCTTGTGATGGTTTGACTGCCACAAAACAGGTTGGGCTTGTTTATGATGGACAGCTCAACCGATGTAGTGCTGTTGGCCAAATGTTGAGCACCAACTTGGAAGTCTTAAATTGACATTAATTTGGATTTGCTACCCACTTTCCCCAACTCAGTCAAGAAAAGGAAAGTGGCCTAAATAAAACACAATAAGCCATTAGTACAAAAAAAAAAAGAGGGTTACACTTAATTTTCTCCAGGAACATGAACCTAGATTTGGCTTGGAGAATTTGTTTGAGGACTCATTTAACAGAACATAGGATAATAGAGTTGGAAGGGACCTTGGAGGTCTTGTAGTCCAACCCTCTGCTCAAGCACAAGACATTATACCAGGGGTCTTCAAACTTGACAGCTTTAAGACTTGTGGACTTCAACTCCCAGAATTCTTCTGCCTCCAGTCATGTTAGCTTGGGAATTCTGGGAGTTGAAGTCCACAAGTCTTAAACACGCCAAGTTTGAAGACCCTTGCCAGATACCCTTCTGGAGAAATGGCTGTCCAGTTTCTTCTTGAAAATCTCCAGTGATGGAACATCCACAACTTCTGGAAGCTTCCCTTGGTTAATTGTTCTCACTGTCAGGAAATTTATCCTTAATCCCAAATTAGATCTCCATCTGATGATATAGAACAGCACGGTTGGAGAAACGACACTCCAAAAATACATGGGATAAATTATATGCAAAGATAAACATTTCTTCTGTCCAGTCAAGCCCAACTCTAGGAGGCATCTCTGTTTCCTAGCCAAGGAAGCCAGCATTGTCCAAAGACATTTCTGTAGTCACATGATTGTATGCTGAGGAGCATGGAACATTGTTACCTTCCCACCAAAGTGGTGCCTATTTATCTACTCTAATATGCATGCTTTTCAAACTGCTAGGTGGGCAGGAGCTGGAGCAAGGAATGGGAGCTCACCCCATCACATGGCGCTCGGATCTCGAACCTGGGCTGTTGGCTTTCAAAGTAGAGAATTCTCAAAGTAGGATGCAGGAGGGACCTTATTCCCATCCCGAGTGTTTTTAGTAGGAAAGGGTTGTCTGGCAGGATTTTTCTCCTCTTTCCTTTGATTAACACACCAAATCTTTTGCAAAAGGAGCAAAGTTAATATGATTTGGAGCCCTGGTCTCAACGGGAGCCTTCAGTAAAGCCAGGGGCACCTTGGCAAACCCACAATTTGTATCTTTGCTAGGAGTCACTTTCTCCTGACCTTGAGCAAATGTCCTTTTGGGATTTGGTCCCTGCTGCCAAGCTGCCTGACATTGCCAGCTCGCAGGTTACCATGGCAACCCGGGAAAGAAACATGAGTTTGGTAATGTTGCTTTATTGGGCCAGGAATGTGGATGATGGGCTGGGGGAGACGAGGAGGAAGAAGAAGAAGAAGAAGAAGAAGAAAGTACATCATTGCACCTTTGCATTGTTTAAGAAAAAAATCACACACACCAGGAATATGCAAAAGACTAGAGAGCTTTGCAAAAATCAGCCACGCTCTCATGCAACACAATCTGAGGCCTGTTTGATTCATATAGCTACCACACTGGGGTTGTGCACACATGCTACTTGGTTACTGAATCAAACCATTTTCTGGGTTTGTGTAATGCCGTGAGCTATCAGGGAACTCAACAAGCCAGGATTCATGCCATATGCAAACATCTAACTGAAGTAGCTCTCGACTTACAATTATTTGTTTAGCGTCTACTCAGAAGTAGGTAGATAGATAGAATTCTTTATTGGCCAACTGTGATTGAACACACAAGGAATTTGTCCTTGGTGCATTTGCTCTCGGTGTACATAAAAGGAAAAGATACATCCACCAAAAATCATAAGGTCCAACACTTAGTAATAGCCATAGGGTACAAATAAGCAATCAAATCATACCAGGAAACAGTCAATATAAATTGTTAGGATACAAGCAATGAAGTTACAGTCATACAGTCACAAGTGTGAGGGGATGGGTGATAAGGAGTGATGAGAAGATTAATAGTAGTGCACAATTTGTAAATCGTTGGGCGGTGTTGTGGGAATTATCTGTTCAGCAGAGTGATGGCTTTTGGGAAAAAACTGTCCTTGTGTCAAGTTACTCTGGTGTGCAGTGCTCTATAGTGTTGTTTTGAAGGTAGGAGTTGAAGCAGTTTATGTCCAGGATGTGAGGCACTGAATAAGAGATTCCTCATACTTATTACCAGTGCAGCATCCCCAAGGTCATATGATTGAAACCCACCCCTCATGATGGCTTAATAAGCCACCTGTCAGCCTTGGAAGCCATGTTTCACTTGGAAGCTTCGAGGCTGCCACATTCAGTGCCTGGGGATTTGGGAGGGGGATTTCATAGTCGGGTAGAAAGCTAGACACAACAACATTCTTTTCTCAGAGAGTCAAGGACATGTTGCCCTGCACCTGGAGGGAAGTGGCAGGAGGGATGTCTCCAGATGGGACGTTGAAGATTTGATCGAGCCATGTGAAGGACTGGTGAGTGCAGGGGAGGGATCTTTGATTTCTCTTTTGGGAAGGGGAAACCAGGAACTCTCAGATTAGGGTTTTCCCAGATGTGCTAATATGGCAACTTTAATAAAATGGAACTTTGATGAATTGTTTGTCTCAGAGTTTATTGGGTTGGTGTTGGTTAGTTGGAACACTGACACCACCACAGAGATGATCTGAGGAATTCACAGGTTGCAAAAGCAAGTTAGACCTCTGAGGAAGTCTCCAGGAATGTAGACATTGAGGATATCAAAAGGACATCTTCACATTTAGGGTGTATGGCCAAAAACACATCCACACTCTATACTCTTTCTGAGGTGCTCCACATCAGTCTAGCAATGGATGGAAACTCATCAAGGAGAGAAGCAACCTGGGATTAAGGAGAAACGTCGGAACAGGGAGGACAATTAACCTGTGGAACAGAAGTTGCCGTCAGAAGTTGTTGAGCGCTCCATCATTGGAGGCTTTTAAGAAAAGACAGGACAACCACCTATCTAGAGTCTCCTGCTTGAACCAGGGGGGTGGACTAGATGACCTCCAAGGCCCCTTCCAGCTCTGATTGAGAAGGTGATTAGAAGTTTTTGGTTCCTCTCCTTCCCAAAATAACTTTCTCCCAGAAGGAGACTTTGTTTTGGGAAGGAAGGAAGGAAGATGCCCTCTGTAAAGGAAAACTCAACTCTCACCCCAAAGCCGGCCATCTCAGTGTTCGTTTGTCGTTGGAAGTCAGCCCTAAGGGGATGCACGGATCTCCTCCAGGCCAAATATTCCAAAGCCCTGGGAGGCTGCAATTCTTACACGATCCACTTTTCTCTTCTGTTTTCCCCCCCCCCCCTCTTTCTCCACCCCTCCCGTCCTTTTTAAATCGCTTTTGCATTCTCCACAGTGATTAAGAAGAGGCCAAAAGGCACGGCACAAACACCACAGGAAGATAAATTCTTTCCCTCTTGTCATTTTTTATTAAACTGCCCATCAGCTGGCAGTTAGCAAGAGGGGGGGAAAAAAAAGCTGACTCAAGAACACGACATGCTGGCTTGGAGCTTATATTGGGAACCAGGAAAAAAATTAGTGCAGTGTAGCCACGGCTGGTTCGCCATCAGCATAGATGTAGGGTAGGGAGGGCAGGTGGTTGGGCTGCAAATAAAGGAGAATGTTTGTAGCTCAGGGATGGAGGGAGGGAGGAAATAAGGAAGAAAGGAAGGAAAGGAACAAGACTGAGGGAAGGAAAGAAGGAAGGAAGGAAGGAGAATGAGAAGAAAAGAAGAGTTTGGAAAGAAGGAGAAAGAAAGAAAGAAAAAAAGAAAGAAAGAAAGAAAGAAAGAAAGAAAGAAAGAAAGAAAGAAAGA
>BLBF01000074.1:8964330-8975988 GCA_015471245.1 Laticauda colubrina
AGAAAGAAAGAAAGAAAGAAAGAAAGAAAGAAAGAAAGAAAGAAAGAAAGAAAGAAAGAAAGGTGACAGGTATAGAGGTGGCCCATAACCCTGTTATTTGATTAATTATTGAGAGCAGAGAGAGGAAAGAGTGATCATGTTATCTGCATTTCATTTTTTCTCACACTTAAATGCAAAGGGAAATAAATCTTAGGTTTGTCCTGTTCCTGCCTCCAACCATATTTTGGGGGGTGGGGACTGAAGACTCCGACATTGGTCCCCAAACCAAACCTTACCCTCCAAGCGATGGGCTTCCCTTTGAGACCCCGCCCGCGGGACATGGGAGAATTGATGGGAAAGACCTCCAACCAGCAATTTTTGGGGGAGACAATCTATCACGCATTCCTTTCTTTCCGAAAACAGAGCAGCCTTCAGAAGGGGTGAGAGGTAGCATGTTTCTCGCCACGTCTGTGTGTCTTCTGAGAGTATCAAAAGAAGAAGAAGAAAAAAAAGACCCCTGATGCCCCCAGGGGAAGAGAGTGAGAAGAGAGGCTGGGAATGCGTCGTAAAACCTCCAGAGCCGAGCTGGGAAGTGGATTTCTGCAACGACGACGACGACGACGACGACGACGTTGGGCCCAGCTGCATTCCAGAGGCTTTATTCCAGAGATTCCTTTGGCTGGGGTTTATCTCAGATGGTGGGGTTGTATTTTGGGGGGTGGGTGGGTGATGGAATTTAATTTGAGAGCCTCTGTTGCCCTGTCATTCAGGGCAGGAGATTCCCAGGAATTACCAAAGTTCAATAGGTCGCACACACAGGGGAGAGCTGGGGGGCGGGGAGGGAAATAAAAGTGACAAGGAAGAAAAGGTGGCGTTAGCCCCCCCCCCCAGAAAACCCCTGCAGACGGGCTTATTATGAGCCTGGGCGCTCCAGGTGCTCGCCGCCGTTTCGCATTTTTGCTTCTTTCCCCGGGACAACATGGTTTTTATTCGTGGGCCCAGCGGATCTGTCTCTCCAGCACCGAAGCGATCTGGACCGGGGACGGATCTCGGGCACAGCGGAGGACCCATGGAATTAGCATTGCTGGCAGTCCAGTGGGTCTTTAATTTTAAGAGTTAAAAAAGTTCTGTTTAAAATAAAATGAAAGACAGGGTTGGTTTCCTTCCTTCCTTCCATCTTTCCTTCCTTCAATCCATCCATCTTCCCTCCCTCCCTTTCCAATCTATCCATCCATTTTTCCTTCCTTCCTTCTTTCTTTCTTTCCTTCCTTCCTTCCTTCCTTCCTTTTTCTTTCACAATTCAGACCTTTAACTGGGACACTAGAGAATGTCCACTTTCTCTCGACTAGGTCAGCAACATGTGGGCAATTCAAGTTACCGGTCATAGGTGAGCTCCAATTGAATGGCAGGTGTGTGAACCAGAGACTGGAAGGGCAGTAGCTTTGAAAAGAGACAGCCAAGGGGGACATTGCAGATCTTTGGAAATACCTTATTGGCACGTCATTCCAGAACCACAACACGCTTTCCTGGGATATGGAACAGCGGCCTTTAAGTTATAAGAAGGCAGATTCCCAACACATGTTAGAAAACTTCCCAACAGGAAAAGCAGTTTGACATGGGAGACAATTCCTCGGGACATGTTTTGGGCAGAGTTATCTGTCATGGATGCTTTGATTTGATTCCTGCACCTGGAAGAGATGGTTGGCCTTCATGACTTCAACAGCCCTGTATGACTTGAGTGTCAAGAAAGGTGATCAGAAGGTAGCAGTTCAGAGGTAAGTCTAGAATGACAGCCAGATGAACTCTTAAGTCCCCAGATACAATTATGGTTTGATGGAACCACCTAAGCTTTCAAACCATCAAAGCGGGGAGATCCTAAATGTTCCCCACCTACCCCAAAAGAACATTTCAGGCCTGCTATGGAGCTTTCACAACCAGAGGATGTTTTTCAGCAACCAACCTCCTTGGCCTTTGGTTGGTAGCACTTGTGCTTCGTTTCTCCCTGGCTCGGGGTCTCCAAGCGTGATCTGCTAAGTTGGGCTGTATCTGCACTCCGAAAGAGGCCAGTTGCAACACGCCGTTGTCTGCAGTGAAGATGTCATCATTCTTTCCTTCAAGATTTGATGGGCAAGGAGGCTGCCATGGCTGCTCTCACTCAAAGACTGTCAAGAAAAGAGCTTTTTAATCCCATCAACATGGCCTTGTCTCTTTCTCGAGGCTAATTACAAGAGCTGGAAACATGCGGAGGTGTCTCTCCAACAGGTTGAAGGGGAAGAGCAGACCTGATGCTACAGCAAAGGAGTTTGGTTTTTTTTTCTGCAGGAGATCTCTTCTCTTCCACCCCACCCCCCAAAATAAGAGTGTTGCATTTTCAGACATTTCAGTTATTTATACTCTTTCATTCCCCCCCCCCCAAAAAAAAAAAAAATTAAGTCATGAACAACTATAAAAAAAAGATGTTGTGACTCTGGAAAGAGTGCAGAGAAGAGCAACCAAGATGATTAGGGAACTGGAGGCTGAAACATATGACAAACAGTTGCTGGAATTGAACATGTCTAGTCTGATGAAAAGAAGGACTAGGGGAGACAGGATAGCAGTGTTTCAATATCTCAGGGGTTGCCCCAAAGAAGAGGGAGTCAAGCTATTCTCCAGAGCCCCTGAAGGCAGGAGAAGCAGCAATGGGTGGAAACTAAGCAAGGAGAGAAGCAACCTAGAACTAAGGAGGAATTTCCTAACAGTAAGGACAATTAATCAGTGGAATGACTTAGCTTCAGAAATTGTGGGTGCTCCATGGAGGTTTTTAAGAAGAGATTGAACAGCCATTTATCTGCAATGATATAGAATCTCCTACTTGAGTAGGAGGCTGGACTAGAAGACCTCCAAGGTCCCTTCTAACTTGGTGATTTGAGTCAGAGGTTAGGGTTACATCATCATCATCATCATCATTATTGTTTATTGCACAGTCAGCCAGACTTTTGTTGTCTTTCTTATCAATGACAATTGTTAAGTCCGGGGTGTTGTTGTTGTTGTTGTTATTTTGCAAATCCAAGGGAGCAGCAGCAAAGAGCAAACACAGCATCTGACCATCCCTGAGATATTCTCATCTGTTTTCATTTCTTCTTAATGAAAAAATAAGTGGGTCTCCACGTAGTTAGTGGAAGGAAAAGGCCTATTTTTGTTTCAAAGAATCAGAGACCAAGGGAATTTCAGCTCAGTGCGAGGGGGCTGGAGCGGAATATCAGTTCTCTTTCTGTTTTTCCGAAACGTGAACTGCCTAACCCCCAGATACAACTTTTACACTTTTTCCTCCCCCTGTAGCTCATCAACTGCATGCATATTTGATGACTTGGAAACAATATCGGCAAAATAAATGAGCCTTCTGCAGGGTTCCTGATGCGCTTAATTGTCTCTGTTGGCTTCACAAGAAAAGAGAGCTCTAACTCAAGGAATATAGATGGGGACAGCAGGAGGGAGAAAGAGTGACGCTCAAAGCAAACATCCTTTAAAACCCCCAGAAGATCCTTCAATCAGGGATGGGCCACCATTCTCGTGGGCAGAGCTCCAGTTCAGTTCCTGGGGGTGGGTTGCTCTAAAACGGAGAAGGGGGAGCTTGTCTTTTTTCTTTATCCCTCTCCTGCCTGCTTTTCTTCCTCCTTCTCTCATTTCTCCCCTTTCTTCTACCCAGCCCATAAATTCCTGCACAATATTTTCCCTACAGTACCTTTTAAGCAAAGAATGTTGCCCCCATGCAACACAACCTGAGGATACAACCCCTTGGGTTGAAATTTGGAGGGGGGGGGAGAGAGGGAAAGGGAGAGGCAGGGGGAGGGAGAGAGAGGGGGAAGAGAGGGAGGGAGAAGGAGAGAGGGAGAGAGAGAGAAAGAGAGAGAGGGAGGGAAAGAGAGAGAGAGCACCAGTTTTGCTCTATAAAGACATTTCTTTTTGCATTTGGATTAAAAAATAGAGGGAAGCCCAGAGAGCACCAAGGACCCCATAGCCCTCCACCTTTTCTTCCTCCTGCACTCCACAAACCTAACTCCTTTCTAGCATTGATGAAGTTCCCTAGTTGGGTAATGAAACATCTCCACACATACATACACAGCCACACAAAAACCCACCCCAAACCAACCCTTTTCCAAGCTCAGACAGCCCATGGTGCAACCCTGAACTACAAATATCCTCTTCTATCTGTATCCCAGTTATAGAATACTTTAATGTACCAACTGTTGGTTTTATTTCTGCCAGGACAGAGTTGTCAAAAGAGACCCACTGAGTGGCTTGTTAAATGGGGATTCTGCCTTACGGACTGGAGTTTTCTCATTATACCGCAAACTACAAGCACCCCTGTTGGTTTTTCCTCGCCCTTTCTAATCTCCTGGCTTAATTGGGTGTGCGATTATTTAAATGTCAGTGCCAGCCAGTCCATTTACCGACGGGTGAATGAAAGGGAGGGTGGTGGTGGGGGGGGGGAGGAAAGGAGAATGAAAAACTGGAGAGAAATAAATTAATAAAACATATTCACCCGCTTGTCTTGTGCTCGGGGGAAATGAAGAGTTTAATAGTAAGGAAGCTGTTCCCCATCTGGTGCTTGCCTTGGCAAAGCACAGGAGGAGGGTGTGATGGATTTATTGTGGCATTACTAGGCCTGATGTGAAATAATCTAGCAGCAAGGAGGTTATGGCTCTAAAGAGAGCCATCAGATGCTTAGGAGACATGGATGTTTGAGAGGATTAACTCTGCTTAAATCAATACGGGTCATGAAAACAGAACTAACCAATCTTGTGGTCACTCAATTATTTAAGATGAGCGGCTGTATTCCCCATAGGGCGGAATTAAACACATGCTTAAGGGGAACTGCCAATTAAACCCAGGCCCTTTACTGCTGAGTTAAGGAGCTGGTGGTAGCAAGGAAGGGGAGGTTTCTCTTGGGTCCAAAAAATGGCATCCGGCAACGTACGATAAGGTAGGGAAGGTGAGCTGATCAATGTTTGTCCTGGATTGTCCGAGCGCTGATAATAATTAACGGGTGGAAGAGGAGGGGAAAGAAAAAAAGAATCAGAATTTCTACTTAGGAAACCAACATTAATGGGGAAATGCTGCAACTGTGCCTGTTTTTTTTTTCCTAAGGTCTGTCAATCGGTCTGAAATCCTGCAGTTTAACACTGCAGAAATAACCCACTCTTGGCTCAGCCCCTTGGCCTAGGATAAGACAGCTGCAGATGTTAACAAGAGCAATCGCACTTAGACTTATATAGCACTTCACAATGCTTGACAGCCCTCTCTAAGCGGAAGGATGGAAGGCTGAGTCAATCTTGAGCCGGTCAGGATGGAACTGCTGGCAGTCGGCAGAATTAGCCTGCAATGCTGCATTCTAACCACTGCGCCACCGTGGCTCAAAGATCGATATAGAGCGATAGATAAACAGAGAGATATACAGACAGAGACGGAGAGGGAGTTAGCAGTAGCATTTAAACTTATAGACTGCTTCACAGTGTTTTTACAGCCCCTTCTAAGTGCTTTACAGAGTCAGCCTCTGGCCCCCAACAATCTGGGCCCTCATTTTATGAACTTTGGAAGGATTGAAGTCTCAGTCGACCTTGAGTCGGTCAGGTAGGAAGTCTCAGTCGACCTTGAGTCAAACTGCTGGCAGTCGGCAGAGTTTAGCCTGCAATGTTGCATTCAAACCACAGCACCACCATGGCTCTCACAACTTGTGCATTGGATCACGGTCATTTGGAGAAGATACAAAGAAAAACAGAATGACAAACACTATGACACATAAGACTTATATGTGGCAGAGAGCTACGTTAATCTAGGCCAAGGGTCTCCAAATTTGGCAACTTTAAGACTTCAACTCCCAGAATTCGTCAGCCAGCGTGAAATTGCCCCTTCAAGAGATGCTAATTATAAGGATATTTGGGAAAAAAAAAAAAAAGTATAATCTGGGCAGACAACCAAGAGACACCAATCGATTCCAGACCTTCAGAGTGAATTTATTGAAGGCCATTTCAAGAAGAGACCTGTCCTTCCCCATTCCATGAACAGAGCAGTTGCATTGATGGATGGCAACCCACTGTTTTTCAGCCTGAACTTGAAACTTGGTCTGTCACCCACTGATGCCTCTGTTTTGATCAAATATATTGAGAGTGGATGTCCCTGGAAATATGTCCTTGAAGTTCCTCTCTCTCTTCTGAGACCATATGCAGGTAGTCCTTGACTTACGACTATGATTGAGCCCAACATTTGAGCAAGGCGATTGTGAAGTGGGTTTTGGGTTAGGTTAGCAACGCAGTTTTTCAATCAGCCTGGTTTCCACGTTGCCTTTGCTTGTCCAAAGGGGATGATACGACCCAGGGACGACGTAACCATTATAAATAAATTCACCCAGCGCCCGGATCTGGATTGTGTAACGATGGGGATGCTTTAAGAGTTGTTGGTATGAAAAAAACCAGCCATAAGTCGCTTTTTTCCAGTGTTGTTATAACTCCAGAGGTGGGTATTCAGCCGGTTCTGACTGGTTGTGGAGAACCAGTAGCAGAAATTTTGAGTAGTTCAGAGAACTGGCAAATCTCTGACTGGCCCCGCCAACTCCATCTCTTCTCTGCCTCCCATTGAGTCAGAGGTGGCATTCAGCAGGTTCTGACCAGTTCTGGAGAACCCGTAGCGGAAGTTTTGAGTAGTTAGGAGAACCAGTAAATACCACTCCTGACTGGAGATTTTATAATATTCTTCCCCTACCACGCCCACCAAGGCACGCCCACAGAACCAGTAGTAAAAAAAAAATGAATCCCACCACTGCATTGAGTCCCAGCTGATGGGCTGGGTCTCCTTTGGTTGCCCTGCACAGGAGAACGGAGCTGGAAAGCAGGTTAGTGGGGTGGGGAGGGAATGGAGATTTTGCAGGATCCTTCCCCTGCCATGCCCACCAAGCCACGCCGCCCACAGAATTGGTAGTAAAAAAAATTTGAATCCCATCACTGTATAACTCCAAACTCAATGAAAGGTTTTAAGTCAAGGATTACCTGTACTGTGAGAAGAAATTAGCACTTCAGAAGCTGACTGATCCCTACAACTAAACTCTTCATGGTTAGCTTCACGTTACAATTACTTGCACACAGCTAGAAGATCATGGGTGTAACTCCAGAAGCCATTATCTCCCTCCTGGCTAGCTCTCCGTTGCAAAGCAAATTCTGCAGCCGATTGCCAAATTTATCAGGCCCGCATACAATCAATGCCAAATATCATTTTTTTCCCCCTGCAGCCATGCAGACATTCCTGCTGAAATCTACCTGGGGTTGAAACCCAT
The DNA here is from genome assembly GCA_015471245.1 of Laticauda colubrina. Classification (NCBI taxonomy): domain Eukaryota; kingdom Metazoa; phylum Chordata; class Lepidosauria; order Squamata; family Elapidae; genus Laticauda; species Laticauda colubrina. The sequence goes on from BLBF01000074.1 coordinate 8,971,616, forward strand.
GCTGAATATTCCAGAAAAGCGACACGTGAAGTTGATTTGATGGGATAGGGAACACCCCAAGCAAGACGGCTCTTCACCCACTCCAAGTTCTAACAGTTGGCTTGCAGTGAAGCTAAATCTTGGCACAGACGATGTCGCCGTTGGGTGTGACCGATTGCTGCCTTGTTAAACTAATTTGGCTACCTGTCACACGTTGTCTGATTTGTTTTCTGCAGGTATACTAGTCTGTGCTTCCAGGGATGAGATATGTAGGCGACACACGCACCAAAGGCAGGCGTTGTTTTGGGATTTAAATAGCAAGTGCATGTAGGCTTAAATACTGCCCCATAGTGGGAAATTTTCATGTATTGTTAGCACGTAACCCCAACAATCTGGGTCCTCATTTTACCCACTTTGGAAGGATGGAAGGCTGAGTCGACCTTGAGTTGGTCAGGATCGAACTGCTGGCAGTGGGCAGAGTCAGCCTGCAATGCTACATTTTAACCACTGTGCCAATAGGGATCTAAAGTCCATGATAGACCTTATCGAGTACAATTTATTATTTTATTTAACCTATGGTGTATCATGCATGGACTAGCAATATATGTCAGAAATGGTGTCGGGTTTCCTGCTTGGGAGGGGGGGGGGCTGGACTAGATGACCTACAAGGTCCCTTCCAACTCTGATATTCCATATTCTATATATTAACATTTCACTTAGAGTAAGCATAATAAAATATAAATGTGAAAAAGATTTATGTTCAAATACCAATGTCTCTAGGCCATCTAACCATTGGAAGGCAGCATTGGAGGTCATCTAGTCCAACCCACTGCTCAAGTATGGGACCCTATACCATTTCAGACAAATGGCTGCCCAGCCTCTTCTTAAAAGCCTCCAGTGATGGAGCAACCCACAACGTCTGGAGGGAAGTTGTCCCACAGATTAATTGTTCTCACTGTCAGGAAATTTCTCTGTAATTCTAGGTTGCTGCTCCCTGTGATAAACTTCTTAAATTCTCAGACTCCCCGACAAAATGACCAGCACCAGAACCAGAAGGCTAGAAACTTCTGAGCAAACTCCAAAACCAATAGCAACCAAGATCCAATCTGAGCTTGTTTTCTCCAACCCAAATATTTGTGATGTCCGAAGCTTTCACCCCGCTCTGTCCTCTTAACATATTTGGATGTATTATATCTATTTTCTATCCATATCTATCTATGTTCTATCTATATCTATATAAAAGCAAAATGCCACTCATGCATCATCACAAAATCTCCAGAACCATAAACCCTACAAACTTGAAATTTGGCACGTAGGTTCCTTTTGGCTTCTAGGGGCTCACTAAGAAAGGATTTTTTCGAAATGATCCTCAGAGCTTTTAGAGTATTTCCTATATGACTATTATTATTAACACGCTCCGATGCTAAGGAGTCCTACTCCCCCTCTCCACCTGAAAATAAATCTCTTCAAATGCAAAACACAAGCAGAGGAGTTGCAGTTTCAGTTTCAGAGCACCAAACAGCTTTACTACAGGACAGTTGAGCTAAGCCACGCCCAGGCTCCTTGCTGTCTCCTCCTTGCTCACACAGCAAATACTGTTTCACTTTCCCAAAAGCCCTCAACTCTCTCACGCACTGACAGGATGGTAGCCAGATGAATACCGATGGATGCTGGGAGGCAGAGGCAAAATTCCCTTCCCCTTATTTTCCTCCCCAAAAACTAAGCCCGACCACATAGTTTCATAGCGAAGCATGGGGATCCAGCTGGTATATTTATATAAATAAGACTTTTCCAGCAGACTTTCTCTGAAGATTACGCTGGAGACAGCCCTGCCAGAAATGAAAGGCGAATTGGGGAAGGGGTGGGGGGACGAGAGGAGGGGAGGAATCCAAGGTGAACATTCCAGAGCCATTACTCGGATCTGCGCCTGCACCTCTGCGCAGGAGACGAGACAGGCCCCCGCCTCCCCCCCACGCTGCGCCTTGAGGTGTAAGGATAGCCGCAAATGGCTAATCAGGATCATCTGTTTGGGTTTTCATTTTTCAATGTTATTAGGGCTTCTTGAGACATGGCTGAGGAATGTGACCGATGCTTTCAAGTCAAGAGCCCCGGATCTAAGGCTGGGGGCGTTTCGGTGGCGTGCCGGTGACCTTCCTCCAGTCCTTCACCTCTGGGGAGTGGGTGCCAGGGATTGGGGGGGGGGGGGGGGGGGGGGGGGGGGGACCCTCTCATCTGCCTATGCGGGGTCGGGGGGAAAAAAGAGAGGGGGGGGCACAGTCAAAAAGCCAAATATGGGTAAAACCAGGACAGTTAAAAAGCCTTTGAAACTTGGAGCAAATAATGTAAGGCTACAAAAATCATCAGTGGGGTGGGTGAGGTGGAGAGAGTTGTCCTTCCCTTCCCTTCTTCTTTCATCCTTTCTTTTCCTTTCTCTTTCATCCTTTCTTTTCCTTCCTCTTTCATCCTTTCCTTTTCACGTTTCCTTTCCTTTCCTTTCCTTCCTCTTTCATCCTTTCCTTTCCCTTTTCCCTTCCTCTCCTCCCCTCTTGTCCCCTTCCCCTCTCCCCTGCCCTCCCCTTCCTCCTTTCCTTTTCCTTTCCTTTCCATTCTCTTCTTTCAAAACTGCTTATTTTACCTCTGTACAAGTAGTCCTTGACATACGACCACAATCAAGTCCAAAACTTCTCTTACTAAGTGAGACAGTTGTTAAGTGAATTTTATCCCGTTTTAATAGCTGCAGGGAATTTAACACCTGCAACGAATTGCGGCAGTTATCAAATTCGTAGCATGGTCGCTAAGTGAACCTGGTGTGTGAAAAGTGGTCATCAATTCCTTTTTCTAGGGACACAGTGCCGTTGTGACTTTGAGCAGCCACTAAATGAACTGTTCTAAGTCCAGGACTACCTGGACAAATGCTGACTATCCTTCAGAGAAGAATATTTTCCTTAGCTGGTGACACAAACTTTCTCTCTTTTCAAGCAGAGCTATTTATTAGCATCTGAGGAGGCAGTGATTGACAGCATGTGAATGAAACCATCAAAACATCTGAGAAACCAGGGAAGTGTTAGAAAATATCTCTTAAAAAGCAGAAGTATTTTGATTTTCTTTCTTTCTTTTTTAAGGGAGCTTCAGGAGAAAATGCATTTCTGGCTCTAGAGGGGGAATTCCATATTTATCTTAACAACAATAAAAGCAGACCCAGCAACATCTCTGCTCACGTGTGTTACAAAACACCCTGCGAAGATTATGGGCTATTATTCTTGAGGCCATTTGTTCATCATCTTCATTTAATGACCCCATAATCCCTTGCAGGGTGGAATCTGGGCAACTGATTGGAGACGAGTGTTTACTGGCCGGATGCCCTTCCCGTTGCCAGTGTGGAGTTTTGTTCAACACGTATATTCTCATCATGCCCACAGAAAGATCTGCCTCCTGATTGTGAGGCGAAAAGCAGGCCATTTGTTCCTGAAGTCCAATTGTTCTCTGCGGATCCTCGCCCTCACATCAGAAGTGTGTGAGTAGAGGCAGCTACACAAAGCAGGGTTAAATTAACAGCGTTGCTGCGTTCCCTTAAGCTGATTAGTTGAATAGACAACCCTTCCTATTAGTGTGGGACACTATCGAAAGTTATGAGCTTTTGAATTCTTCTTCCACCCTCCCGGAATTTGCTTGCATTTCCTGTTCTCTCTGAAGTGGTCCAGCTTCACCCATCCTTTGAAAAGCAACAGCTTTAAAAGCGTAATACGGGCTTCCTTGCCCTGTTTGCGGTTTGGCAATATTCACAATTGGAGGTTCGTTTTTTTATTTTTATTTTTTTATTTTAACGCCAGCCTAAGGAATCTGGGGGGGCTGCCTCTCGTGGTTGTACTGGTGGAGTGCAGCGTTCGAGCGAAGCGTTTCGTCCCCATTTCTGAAGGCAGCTGGACTTTCTTCGTTTTTCCTTGAAGATGATGCTCTTCTTATCCAAGAAGCTTCTTCGGTTCTGAACTGAATGGTGGAGAAATGTTGGTTTCTCTGAAGAACAGCTGAAGGAATTGGGTATGGCTAGCCAACAAAAGGGTGCATAGTGAAGGATGTGGTTTTCCCAGTGGCAATGCATGGCTGTGAAAGTTGGACCATAAGGAAGACTGAGCGCCAAAGAATAGAGACCTTTGAACTCTGGGGCTGGAGGAGAAGACTCCCATGAGTCCCTTGGACTGCAAGGTGATCCAACTGGCCGGTCCTAGAGGAGATCCATCCTGACTGCTCTTTAGAAGGTCAGATCTTGAAGAGGAAACTCAGACTTTGGCCACCTCATGAGAAGGAAGGACTCCCTGGAGAAGAGCCCAATGCTGGGAATGATGGAGGGAAGAAGAAGAAGAAGAAGAAGAAGAAGAAGAAGAAGAAGAAGAAGA
>BLBF01000074.1:8978773-8994209 GCA_015471245.1 Laticauda colubrina
AGACAGACAGACAGACAGACAGACAGACAGACAGACAGACAGACAGACAGACAGACAATAGATGGATAGATAGATAGATGATAGATCCATAATAGATAGAGATGGATACATGGATGGATGGATGGATATAATCAGGGTATAATATTGTATCTACATTTGCTAAATCACCACACCGAGAAGATCTTGATGTAGTTGTATACTGAAGCAGATCAAGATAGGTAAGTGTGTGTTGTGTGTGTATGCTTTCAAAGTTTTTCTCTAAGCATCTATATACTTTGATGTGGAAAATCAGGAAACATTTAAAAAAATCACAGTTCAAATGAATAAGGAGGTGGAAAAAAGGAAAAGGAAAAAATGGCAACCATTTTGAACATTTAATGTTCTTTATATCATAAACTGTTGGTGGGGCCTGAAGATAGGTATATACACCCCATATATCACTTTTACTGAACTGTTGCTAATCTATCAATAGAAATTATTAGACGGGTGCCACTAATAAATGCACATAAAGGCCTGAAATCCAGATCTCCAGAAGGAAGATGCAATATATCAAAAATGACCTAAATTTGGTTTTTTTTGGAACAGGGAGCACGGTAACCAACGCTTCACTTTCTGCTCAGCAAGAAGGATCTTTTAGCAACCTGCTTCGTGATGGATTCATTGCCCTCAATTTGCATCTTCCTGTTTTTTGTTTAAAAAGAAGGCAAGGAATTCTACTCCTCCAAAATAAACGTCTGCAGCATCGAGTGTAATCCGCCTTAGCGTAAATCCCAATTAAGAGGATTTGGAAAACTATGACTAATCTCATCCGGGCACGGCGGAGTGACATGCTATTGCCAGCTGTCCCTGGGCCGAGCTGGGTTATTCTCGCCACTGGGAAGGACAGGGGAGCCAAGAGCTTGTGTAAAAATAGTCTGTTGTGTTGCAGGGTCCTTTTTGGGTCAGTGGAAGAGGGTGGGATGGGCATCTGTGGGTGGCATCGTCTTCTGACCTCCCACTGCGTCCCATAGAGGTTCTTCAATCCACCCAAAAGCAAGACACGCACGTCTAGACTTTCACCCTTAAAAACAAACAAACGGGGGTGGGGGGATGGAACCCCACTCTTTCCAATGATTTGCATGCATTCAGCAAAGGGAGGGACCCACATCCCTTTCCCCTTGTCAGCAGAACTCTCTCCTTCCACCGGCAGTGTGGAGCCGACAGGCGGGTTCGTTTATGCCTAATTAGCTGTGGAGACACCATCTCACTGACTTCTCCTTGATGAATTGTGTGTGTGTGTGTGTGTGTGTGTGTGTGTGTGTGTGTGTGTGGTTTTTTTTGTTTTTTGGCATGGATACAGATCTTTCTTTGACACAATAACTGGGTGGCAGGGTGGCTGGTGGGTGGTTAGGTGAGGGGTACCTTCATGAAGATGGATATTTTCATGTGCATTGGGGAGAACCCAGATTTTCACCTGTGTCTGTCTGTCTGTCTGTCTCTCTCCTTCTCTTTCTCCCTCCCTCCCTCCCTCCCTCTCTCTCTCTCTAAGAATCAGGTAGATTCCAACCAATCCTATAACCTTCTGATAGAAGAGAATATTTGTAGCTCCAGGTTGAAATCTGGGGGTCCTTGGTGCTCTCTGAGCTGGGTGGTTTCCTTGCAGGCATTGCACAACCCAACTAGGGAACATCATTAGTGGTAGAAGGGAGTGGGGTTTGCAGAGAGAAGGAGAAAGATTATGGGGTCATTGGTGCTCCCTGAGTTTGGGGTTTTCTTGCAGACCAAACTAGGAAACATCATCCATGCTAGAAGGGAGTGGGGTTTGTAGAGGAGGAGGAGGAGGGCAACCATGACTGTTGTCCTTGGTGCTTTCTGAACTTGGTGGTTTTCTTGCAGATGTTTCTTTACCTTACTAGGTGACATCATCAGTGCCAGAAGGGAGTAGGGTTTGTGGGGGGGAGGAGGAGGAGGAGAACCGTGGGATCCTTGATGCTTTCTGAGCTTGGTTGTTGTTTTGCAGATGTTTCATGACCAAACTTGGGTGACATCTTCCATGCTAGAAGAGAATGGGGTTGCCTTTTTTTATTGTATACAAGGGTCTTGCCCTGTTGTAGGGGTTGGGCTAGAAGACCTCCATGGTCCCTTCTGACTCTTGTTATTCTGCTTTCTAGTCTGTATTCTGATTTGCAAAGAGCTGGCGGAGCTTTCTCGTGTACTAACATTCCTAGGAAGGGAAATGTAGATTTGTGTATTAGGACATACATTCGGGTGGGTGGGTGGGGGAATGACACCTTTTAGCTTGTCTGTGTGTGGTGTTTGTGGGTAGTCTATCGGTGTGTGTATGTGTAGGAGGCAGACCAAGCTTTTGGTGAGCATCAAATGAGCTTATCTCTCAGACTTTGCAAGAACTGGCCAAGCCCAGCTGCCGCCTTCGCCGGCTGTTGCAGTGACTCACAGACAAGCCGAGAAAGGACTCACCAGGTCTCCATCTCCTGTCCTGGCGCTTTTGAGAAAGTTACTGCAGATGTGCCCTGAAGGAGATTTGCTTTAAGAAATTTGCACCCAGATAAGCTTTCCTGAACAAGCTTTCCCTTATATTTATTCTCCTCTGAGTTTCTGCCAGGTTTCAGGGGCAGTAGTAGCATTAACCAACCATGGTTGCCGAAAGGGGTTGGCTGAGTTAATGGCTCTATTGAATTGTCAGTCTTCTTAGGTTAAACCAGACAGGAAACACAAGAGCTAATTCTACTTCCCGGAAAGACAGTCTTGCAAGTCTACAATGCCCCATCCACCTTTTTTACAACCAGATAAGTGGAAAGAGAATTTCCTTCGTGTTTCTCGCTCTGCCCCTTACGCAGCTCTGGGCTATGCGATCCCTTATCTGAGCATCCTCTAGGCAGCGTCTCTATCTCCCACTACCCTGTTTTCCATTCTCATTTTCACATCCAGCATAGGAGGAAGCAAGTTGTCCCTGATGACACCAACACTACAGGGACAAGGTTATCGTCCCTCTTCAGATTACTTTGACCTCCAAGGTCATGAAGCAAAAATGACCCTATTGTGACAGGTGGATAATGTAGTTTTATGTTTAGCCACTCGATGGCAGTGGCCAGGATTGATAAATCTATAGGGCTATAAAGTCAAATGCAAGAGACCGGAGAAAGTTTGTTTCCTCTATTTCCTCTTCTTAACTGGAAATACCAAGGATATGAATCTGGGATCTTTGCGTGTCAATCAAACCCTCAGCTACTGAGAGCTGAGTTTTCTTCCTAATAGTCTTGTTCCTTGTGTCAAAAACCTGCCAATTAGCTCCAGGCAAGAAAAAGCATGAACGACAGTGACACCAGCTTCAGCAACTCTCCCCACCCCTGCTCTGGGCACACGTGTTCGTGATTCTCCACCATAGAGTCGCAGCCTTGATTGACAGCAGGAAACCCTCCCCCCAATTGGCATTTCCTTTGAAGGAACATCTGGTGGCCCCACTTCATTTCATGTTCCCATCATATTAGAAGATGCAGAGATGCGGAGCGAGGCCGTCTCTGCCCAAGAGGCCTGGTCCTCAGCATTCAAAAAGGGCGTGGTAAGGCCATCAAGGACAATCTCACAATGTACACAGGAGAATTGGCTCCTCCAGCTTGAAGTCCTACATCCCTCATTCCAGAGAACAGACCTACTTTGTAAAAAAAATATGCAAATAAATGTCTCGTCCTGCAGAGTTGTTTTGCTCCTTTAAAACATCCACCAACAATGTCACCAAGCCTATTTTTAACTCTGATTTCTCACCTAGATACATGGTCAACAATCTGGAGAGTTGGGGTTTAAAAACCAGATGGGTGTGTGGGTGAGAAGTTACAATGAACCTAGAACTGAGGTGAATTTCCTCTTGCTGTTCCATTTATCCATTTAGAAGTAGATAAAGGAATGGACAGATTCCCGCAGATGTGTAGGAGCTGAGCCTGAAGGAGGGGGTCAGACACGTTATTAGTTTTGAGTCCCTTCATGCCCGCAAGAGAACTAAGTCCAGCCCATTCTTATATTCATTTGAAATGCCTGGATTTCCTGATTTCTCATGTTTGACAACGTTTTATCAACATTTGGCACCTCCTTCAGTGAAGCAAAGTTGTTCTTGCACTTATTTATTTATGATTTATTAAGCAGTCAATACAACTTACGTATCAAGTGCTGCAAAAAGAACACAAATAGCTGACTCATGTTGTTCTGGCTGCCAGTATATAATTCAGGTATATTCATGTCTCAGAGTTAAGGGCTTGGTTGCTTCTGAACAAAAACCAGGCATTGTCCTGCCTCCCCATGGTTTTGTAATTGACACAATTGCAGAGGAATTGACAGAAAAGTGAGCAAGAAGTTCCCAATATTACACATTCAGCCAAGAGTCAAAATCAAAGTGTTTCCCCACCCCCCTTTTCTGTTAACTTTGTAATCTAGTAGATCTCTGCTTTGCTTTCCTTAGGTCCAGACTGAAGAACAGATTGGCAGCTGGGTTCAAGGGTTCCAGATTAAGATTCGATGAGATAGATGGAATTACACGTCCAGCTTTAAGCTGTTCTCTACTTCTCCCAAGCGGCCTGCCTCTTGCATTCTGAATAAAACCTGATCAAACTTGATCTAGCAGATTATTACAGGTTCTGACCAGCTTTTATTCTCTGCTGTTTTAGATCTAGATGCTTCTCAACTCTGCTTGAAAGCTTCAGAGCTTGAACTTCTTCAGATGGGGCTTCCAAGATATCTTGGACAGAAGATCGCTTCTGTTTCTGAGCTTTAGGTTCTCCTTCCATGACAGGTAGGATTCCGTTTCTTGAGGTTCAAAACCAAAGCTTCCAAAAAGCTTCGAGAACTTAAGAAACGACTCTAGGGACAGTGGGGTCCTTGAGCCATTTTTGTTGCTGTCTACCATTGTGTTGAAAGGTGTGTAGCTGTGGCCCTTGAGATGCTCCCTGCTTAGAGTTGTGAGTCCTTTTTGGCAGCTACAAAGCCAACTTAAGAGTTCTGAGTCATAATGAGAAAAGCCGTTCTTTTAGCACAGAGCTCCTGCTCCAGGGAAGGGGGTGAGAAGAGGAGATTGGGGGGGGGGGGGGGGATATGCTTGATATTTTCTATTGCCAAAGACTGAATGAATGCCATCCGGTTGAGCAAAAAGGAAGAAGAGAGAAAAGAAATCAGGTCACCCGCCATGGCAGACAAAAGCCCTTTCTTTGTCCTTTTATAGCCAGCGACAAAAGACCGCTTGGAAGGCTACAGCTGGGATCAGGCCCTGAGGCTGTTCCCCTTCCCAATCTTTCCCCCTCCCCTCCTGATACCCCGTCCCTTCTCCCTTCAGCTCAGCTGGGCTTGTGTGTCCCAAACAATAGAAGAACAAGCTACGGTCACAATAGAGGTTGATTTTGGTTGACCTTCTTGGTTGGGGTGTCACTCCTGGATATCAATGAAGAGAATGGGGGAGGTGGATCTCTTAAGGGTTTTATGTTCCCACCCTTGCAAAGCTATAAGGGGCACGTGTGTGTGTGTGTGTGTGTGTGTGTGTGCGCGTGTGTGTGTGTGTGTGTGTGTGATGCCTGGGCCCATTGACAAGAGGGGCCTGCAATCAGATCTTAAATCCTCACCCTCAAAACCGCCATCAAAATGGACCAATTTGTACAGCAAAGCCAACAGAAAGCCATTGATTTGTGTGATGTTTTGTCTTTGGTCTGCATAAAGTGGACCTTCGAAGGACTTTTTAGAGCTCAGGATGAAATGCTTATTCTTCCACAGCATCTGGTGTCAACTCTTTTGGTTGCAGGAACCTACTTTGGGTGGGAAGCCAAAGAGGCTTTCTCCAAAGGCAAAGACTTAAATATTTTAGTATTTTTTCCCCCTTGAAGATGTTTTGCTTCTCACCCAAGAGCCTTCTTCAGTCCATGAAGTAGACTTGGATGAGATGTGAAATGTCTTCAAGGGAACAAAACAAAGGAACTCCAGCTGCCTTTTGGGGGCAAAAAAAAAAAAAAAAAAGCACCTTTGGGACAACCATGACCTGGAGAATCTCCATAGACATCTACTTTGGGTGGAAGGAGGAAGAATTTGGTGTTACCCGAAGAATGCAAGATCGTCTTCGTCAACAACATCACTTGGCCAGTTATTGTGGTTAAATGCCTTCACTGTGGTTAAAGGCAGTAAAATGCCTTCACTGTCCCCTGATATTCTCCTAGTATACCTGGGGTGAAAGTATCTATCCACAGAATGCTTATATTTTCTTACTTTAACTCTGCATTTTCACGAGGTCCAGCTCTTTTACCTTTTCCCTCAAAGTGGGCGATGTCTTGGTTGGTGCCTATGGAAATAGAGCTGAAAAGAAGACAGACAAACAATGGTTTTCTTCTGGACCATTCTGGTTAGAAAGGGGACATTCTCAAGGTGCAAGATTAGAGGAACTTCAAAATCCATCAAGCTCTTACTCTACCTATCTCAGAAGCATAACATCTTTTGTCGCATGAGAAGCAAATGCAAAAAAACAGGACCAGGAGCCATCCTTAGTCAGAAGATGATGGCTAACAATGGTTCTCATTAAGAAAAGTTCAGGAGAACATCCCAAGTGAATCTCAACGATGACAGCCGTTGACCCCCTGGGCTAATTTAACCTTTAAACCCAGGGTGGGATTCAAATTTTTTAACAACTGGTTCTGTGGGCGTGCCTTAGTTGGTGGGCATGGCTTGGTGGTCATATGATTGGCTGGGCGTGGCCAACTCAACATCACTCACATTGAGGCACGCCTCTCCTTGCCTGGCATCTCGTGACTGTGGGGATGCTGCAACAGTCATAAGTGTGAAAAAGGGTCATAAGTCACTTTTTTCAGTGCCTTTGTAACTTTGAATGGTCTCTCCACACAAGCAAAGTACCAGCAAAAGGAGGAAAAAAATACTCCAGAGAGGTTCCTGAGACAGGAAGTCCAGTCCTGCCAAGAATGTAAGAAGGGCTAACGGAGAGGCAGTTTCTGTAAGCAACCCCAGAATGTTTCCTTCCTGCCTTCCTTACAGGATTAGGCCAGTAATTTCTTCTAACAGCTGGTTCTCCAAACTGCTTAGAATGTTAATAACCGGTTCTAGCGAGTAGGTGCGAACTGGTAGAATCCCACCCCTACTTTAAACCCTTCAATTACATGTTTTCCATGCCTATAACATGCCAAGAATTTTGAGTGTGGACAAGAATTAATGGATGGAAACTTACCAAGGAGAGATCCAACCTAGAAGTAAGGAGAAATTTTCTGACGGTGAGGATAATTAATCAGCAGAACGAGTTGCCTTCTGAAGTTGTAGATGCTCCACCACTGGAGGCTTTCAAGAAGAAACGGGATAACCATTTGCCCTGAATGACACAGGATCTCCTGCTTGGTACAGGGGGTTGGAGTAGAAGACTTCCAAGGTCCCCTTGAATTCTTCCTCTGGAGCTTCTCAATCATCCAGGACATGGTTGTCCCAAAGGCCCTTTTCCAAAAGGCAACTGGATTTTCTTGGCTTTCTCCTTGAAAACGCTTTATTTCTCATCCGAGAGGCTTCTGAAGGTCCGGAGAAGCTTCTTGGATGAGAAACGAAATGTTTTCTGGGAAAAACACAAGAAAACCCCGTCGCCTTTGGGGAAAATATCTCTGAATAATTCTGTAATGTATGTGCAGAGAACAAGGAGTGTCTCCTGCTTGAGTAGGGGGTTGGACTAGATGACCTACAAGGTCCCTTCCAACTCTATCTGTTAATCTAATCTATAAAACAAGGAGTTTGCTGCTGCTGCTCATGATTTTTTTCAAATGACAAAGGGAGCCTTTGAGACCAATTTTCTCTCCCTTCCTCCCGCCCACCCCCCTATACAGAAGAGTTTGAACAAATACCCTTCTGGCCTGTGGAAATTTAAGAAGAAAGAAAAATATTTTTGCCACAGGAGTGAAAATTTGTCTCAGGGGTTGGAGTTCCTAGTGACCTCGCTTACGTACCACCTAGGAGAAAGTTTTCCTTTGGCCTATTAAAGCAAACATTATAGTTGCAGAGGCCCTGGGCTGGCACTGTCTTGGCCAGTTCCTATTCTCTCCACGTGGTTTCCATTTGAGGCATGGATCCTGGGCTCTTTTGCTCCAGAAATGAATACTTTGGTGGCAAACCCCATCTTGAAAACAAGCCTGGGAAGATTATTTTTGAAAGCCAAGCTTCCAGGACTAAAGCAATCACAGTACCACCCATGCTTTCGCTCGTCATTTCTAAGTGTTGTTTTAAATTCAACTCTCCTCTTTTTCTCCAGAAGTGCTCAGCGGATTAGTGGGGGAATTCCGTAAACTTGCAGGAACCACAGGTCAAAGTGGTTGGGAAGCATTAACTGACAAGGTTACCTAGTTTGGCAGGTTTCAGATCCAAATGTTGCCAGTTGGGCAGTGACCTGGCATGACTGTTGGTTTGCTTATTAATTAAATTAAATTTATATCCCACCTATCACATCATTTGAGACAACCCTGAGTGCTTAAGAGGAAGACATGGAAAAGAAGCAGAAATCAGAGACTAGCCTAGCCCTGGAAATGTTATTGAGTGCGGTAATGAAACGTTTGCAAGAAAGCAACCAAGCTCAGAGAGTACCAAAGACCACATAGTTGTCCTCCTCCACCTCCTCTTCCACTCCACCCCCTTCTAGTACTGACAATGTGACTTAGTTTGGTAACACAATGTCTGCAATTAAGGCATCCTCGACCTTTTTTTTTTTTTTTTTTTAAAGCCATTTGTCTGTTATTTCAGCATTTTAGTGGAAAACAAACAAATCCACAAACAAGCAATTGGAAGATCTCTTCTGGCTTCAAAACCGCCTTTCCATGCCAACCATTTAGTACAATGATACTCCTGGAGACCAATGTGATCTTTGGAGTATTGATTGACGAGCGTTTTCGGGGACTCCCCTCACACAACTTCATCTTTTTCATCACTTTCGTTGTGTCAATGTTTATTCTGTCATTTCTCCAAAACTTGCCCCAGATGTGCCGATTTCTGCCAGGCGGCCCAGCCATATGGAACTGGCTCGAGATCTCTCCCATTATCTTCCCAAAGAAAGGGAAAACAGCATCCAGTTTCTTTCTTTCTTTTTGTTGTCTCGGTGACAAAAGCCTTGCCTGTAATGACAGAACCTCAAGGCTCAAATCTTCTCATGTGTGTGTGTGTGTGTGTGTGTGTGTGTGTGTGTGTGGAGTGGCATCCCCTGTCACTGGGGAGGAGTGGGTTGGTGAAGACCCTTGAAAAAAATATATGTGTTCTCGCCGTGTTCTTGGGATGTCTTGCAGCGAGTCAATCAAGGGTGATTAAATGCAGAGACACAAGACCACAAGATGTGGTGATAAGACAGAGAGGGAGAGAGAGAAAGAAAAGGAGGAGTGAGCACATGACGAAGGAGCTAAAATGCTTAGCGTTGTGGAAAAGCATGTTCAACTGGAGCCTTTTGAGTTATCATCAGCAGTCCATGTTGACAAGAACATACCGGCTGATGCCTTAGGAACTTTTCAGCTTTGGGCCAAAATGGCTTCCAAGGTGTGGCCTTGTCAAGAAGCCAGATCTCACTCAGCAAAGGAGGTCAGTAAGAAAACTTCGCTGCTGCCCCATTAATTCAGGTCATTTGCTAAGGCTATGTACCTGCACTCCTTTTATTGAACTGGGTTGAACTGGAACTGCATATGTCTAATCTAAGGAAGAGAAGGACCAGGGTTGACAAGATACCAGTCTTCCAATATTGGGGGGGGGGGGGCTGCCACAAAGAAGAGGAAGGAGTCCACTTATTCTGCAAAGCCCCTGAAGGCAGGACAAGGAGCAATGGGTGGAAGATCATTAAGGAGAGACCCAACCTGGAACTAAGGAGGAATTTCTTGACAATGAGAACAAATAAACCAGTGGAAGGGACTCTAGCTGCTCCGTCAATGGATGTTTTCAAGAAAAGATTGGACAGCCCTTTGACCAGGATGGGATAAAGTCTCCTGGAACAGTGGGTTGGACTAGAAGACCTCCAAGGTCCCTTCCAGCCATAGGATTCTATATTTTCTACAAATGGAAATTTTGGGAGGGAATAGACGCGCGGACAGGCAGGGATTCCTTGTACTGAAGAGAGGGTGTTGCAACCCGACCCAATCTGGGTTTGAATTCTCCCTTCGTTGCTCCCCTGTACATCCCTTGGGTAGAAAAGGGAGATCCTGAACCACGATCAGCGGATGAGCAAGTGGCTTGGGCTTTCCTTGCTTCAGAACAACCCCACCTGGGCATTATTCCTGCCAGCCTCTGCAAACACCTGCAAGACTCCCTTTGGGGAAGGATGGAGCGGATCTGGCTTCTGCACAGCCATCCGGCCTCTTCTTCCTTCTCGATCCCGAAACGTTCAAGGTCGCGCTGGGTGCTTCCCTCCCCTCCCTTCCTCAATATATATAGTGCAAATCCTTCTTCTGTGCTCTGTAAAGATATTGCTGACAGATGAGGATTAAGGAGAAACTTCCCTCCTGGGTGTATTTATTTATCATTATCCCCGTAATTGTCAATTACAGGGTTTTTTAAAAACCGCCTTGGCTGAACCAGGTGTGGAGCTTCGGTGTGGATACCGGGTGCTCGATGCTCTGGAGTCCAGAATCTTTTTAGGGGCGGGAAAGGAAAGGAGCAGGGCACCCCAGAAGTTCCCATTTCTGCCTTCTTCTCAGCTTCTCCCACTTGCTACAATGTGTATCGAGAGGTACCCGTGGCCTGTTCCTTCCTCGCTTTTGCAGCAAAGAGAAATCCTGGCCACTCTTTTCAGAGTTCCCCCTGATCCATTAGCATGGAAGTCTTGAGCTCGCACTCACAACAAATATCAGCGATTTGCTTTTGACCCTAAGTAATTCAGATTCTTTTTCTCTCTTTCTTTTTAGCATATGTTTTGTTTTTATTCATACACATTTTGAAGACAGTGCATTGTCAGGGCATATCATTTACGAAAAAGCAAAGGAAAAACGAACAGAAGTGTCAATATACATATGAACTAGCTGGATACCCGTGCTTCGCTATAAAACTATGTGGTCAGGCTTAGTTTTTGGGGAGGAAAATAAAGGGAATTTTTTTTTTTTTTTTTTTGCCTCTGCCTACCAGCATCCATCGCTATTCATCTTGTGAGCGTCCTGTCAGGGTGTGAGAGAGTTGAGGGCTGTTTGGGAACTGAAACTGTATTTGTTGTGTGAGCAGGAAGGAGACAGCAAAGGAGCCTGGGCGGGGCTTAACTCAACTGTTCTGTACTAAAACTGCTTGGTGCTCTGAAACTGAAACTAAAATTGAAACTCCTCTGCATGTGTTTTGCCTTTGGAACAGATTTCTTTCCAGGTGGGGAGGGGGAGCAGAACTCCTTAGCATCAGAGAATAATAATAATAATAATAATGATGATGATGATGATGATGATGATGATGATGATGATGATGATGGAAATACTCTAAATGCTCTGATGGTCATTTCAAAAAATCCTTTCTTAGTGAGCCTCTAGAAACCAAGAGGAACATACATGCAAAATTTCATGTTTGTAGGCTTTAGGGGCCTGGAGATTTTGTGATGATGCATGAGTGGTATTTTGCTTTTATATAGAAAGATAACAATAATGATAGTGTAACAAAATAATTTTAATTAAATTTCTTTGTATTAGCTTATTTATAGTTCTATTAGTTATATCCACATATTTATAATTATCAACCTCTTTTGTATTTAATTCATACATAGCAATAATCTTTCTTCAGCTAATTTCTACCTCTTATCTCTAGACACTCCTAAAATCTGTTCCATGTTAAGTGGCATTCTCTGTCTTCTTTGTCCTTTATTTTTAACGTCAATCCGTCCATCTCTGCACAGTTTAGTATTTTCCGAATTACATCCTCATCTGATGGAGTGTTTTCATTTTCCCAAAATTGTGCAAATACAATCCTTGCTGCTGTCAATTCATACAAAATTAGATATACAATCCCTTTATCATATCCTTCCAGTACTTCAGATTCTTGTGGACAGTTTAAGCTTGCAATACATCTTTATTTCTTTGGAGTGCCTGGGTTTCTTGATTTCCTATGCTTGACACCATCTGAGCAATTGTGTTGTTCCTGCCAGCCTCTGCAAGACTCCCCTTGTGAAGGACTACAAGTGTAAGGGGTCAAGCTATTCTCCAAAGCGCCAGAGGGCAGGACAAGAAGCAACTCATGGATGGAAACTCATCAAGGAGAGAAGCAACATAGAACTAAGGAGGAATTTCCTGACAGGGAGGACAATTAACCAGTGAAACGTCTTGCCACCAGAAGTTGTGGTATGCTCCATCACTAGAGGTTTTCAAGAAGAGATTGGACATCCATTTGTCTGGAATGCTATAGGCTCTCCTGCTTGAACAGGGGTTGGACTGGAAGACCTCCAAGATCCCTTCCAACACTGTTATTCTGGTATCTATGTGAGGATGAGCCATTTTCTGGTGTGGTGCATGGGAACAGGAGAAAGAGGGAAGAGCTGAAAGCAAGAGAACAGTTGGATAAGAGGCACCTCTGTCCAGAAAAGCAAAGTAGTGCAGGAAGTATTTCAGAAGTTTCTTGCCCTGTCAAAGCAACATAAATCTACACAGTTTGCCGATGCCCAAATTTTGATCAAATGATTGTGGGGATGCTATAACAATTGTAAAGGCAAAGGCTGCCAGATGTCCCCTTTGTCAGTGCCGTGGTAGCTTTGAACCACACAGCAAATCACTGTAAGTCAAGGAGGATCTGTACTGTCAAAAAATGTGCAAAAAGGCTGTTTGAAAACTGACGTATATCTGCCACATTCAAATCCTCAGTCAGACTGCACCAGAATGGATTTGGTTCCTTTGAATGCATTTGGGGAAAAAACAAGAATCCAAGGAAGCAGATTTGAATAGATTTTCAGGATATAGAAATTTAGACCTCCTCCCCACCCCCACCCCCACGAAGCAGATGTTATGATTGACTTGCTTGCTCATTTATAAAAAGGAGGCTGACAGTTTCAAAACAGCAGCTCTGGTAGCAAGCTTTGCTTAAGACGAGATGTCAAACAAAAATGGGAACAAGCAAAGATCATTAAACAAGTTTTCAGAATTTGACAGCCGGCTCTTGAAAGCTCCCCCAAAATTTCCTGAATGCCAGTACCCAGATCCAGACCCCACACAACCACCACTGGACTAGCTGTCAAAAAGGAGTGTTTACACCACTGTTCCCATGGGCTAAGATCACGTACCTTCTTGGAATATTTTCCATCCATGTGGCTTGCAAGTCTCCACTAGCCAACTTACCAGCTTTATAAAGGGAAGATCTCAAGATGGATCTCAGACAATTCCTCATGGCCAACTCAGCATGGCTAACTCGCCATGGCCAACTTGCCACAAACAAGTCACTGCAGCTCCAGAGTTGCACTAATACGAAAGAAATGGTGGAACAGCGTAATTAAAGACCAGGTGCAAAAGGAGGGATAAAAATTAGTTTAGTTTACTTTAGTGTCATTGCACCTTGTACAACAAAATTAAATACCATCTTCAGTGTCCATTATGACCCTGAAAATAACCACAAACACACATCCTTCACATTCTATGCAGTTGAATTGAAAACCCCTGATACTGCATGATTACACTATATAGTAGAATTCAATATAGTTACTGAATTAGTAAAAGAAATGCAAATGACAGAAACAAAAGTCATTTTTAAAATTTATCTTAAGTAATTAAATTGAATGGTTAAATTGTCCTGCCCTGAGTTGCCCTGTAGCAAGTTGGCCACGGTGAATTGAACCACAGTGAATTGGTCCTGGTGAGTTGACCATGGCTAGTTGGCCATTCCACTCAAGATGGCATAATGTCAAATGGTTAATAAGAGTAATCAGCACCCTGGACAGATTGGGGGGGGGGGGGAAGGAAGGCCTTCTGTGGAGGGTGTTTGAGTCTTGCTATAGTTTAAGTACCTCTTTGGTCTCTACCTGGACAATGGAGCTCTTTAAGATGCATAGTTAGGACCCCATCGCTTCTTCATATCAGCCAAGAAACAGTTAGTTTCTGGGAAACAGTCTTCAGTATAATTCAGCTTGCAGTATGCAACCGCCGTAAGTCACACCTTCCCTATCTTATGAAATAACCATACGATCTACCATTGTCAAAGAAGAAAGTTGAATAAACTAGTTGACTTTATTCATGAGGGGCTTCTCTGGAGAATCAGGTGCTAATTTTCCTCTGCTAGAGATATCAGACTCCAGGAGAATATTTACAGCTCAGAGATGAAATGAAGGGTCCTTGGTGCTCTCTGAGCTGGGTGGTTTTCTTGCAGACGTTTCATGACCCAACTAGGGAACATCATCAGTCTTACAAGGGAGCAGAGTTTGTGGAGAGGAGGAGGAGGGCTGTGGGATCCTTGGTGGTTTTCTTGCAGACATTTCATGACCCAAGCTAAGGAACATCATCAGTGCCATTGCTATCACCCCTTTCCATGGAACTACATCTCCCAGCACCCCTTGTGAAGAGAACTCATCTTGTGTAAGTCAGTTAACGTGCCTTATGGATCAGTCCTCAACATTTCACCAGCTGGTTTTCCCAAAACATGCATGTTGGCTTATCCTAACTGGAGCGATTCCAAAGATGCTTATTGAGATAGCTCTTCCATGCCAAGGCTTTCTCACATGTCGGCTTCCCAACTTGGGTGCCAAAGCTCTTTCAAACCTGCCATGTACAGTGTTGTCTTCTTTTAGACGAGTGGTTTATCTGAGCATATTTCAGAGTTTTTGTGCCTAACTCAGCCAAGGAAACAGTAGAAAGTAGAGATGTGCCAGAAAGTTGCGGTGTTCCTTGGAGAAACATGGAGGAAGGAATAAGGGCCTGCCTGGGATGTTTCAAACAAACACTTGGAAAGCCTCACAAGAACTGGGTGTGGAGGATTGGCCTGGAACAGTTTTGCTTCTGCAGGCAGTTGCCAAAAGTTTCATTTGGCAACGCAACAAAAAGTTTGTTTTCTGGAGGAAGGGATGCGCACCAAACATTTGGAGTCTAAACTGAGAGCTCTTTTCTCACTTGCCCAATTCAAAGGGCACCTGAGATGGAGGTTGGAGCACAGAAATGATTTTAAAAAAATTATTGATTCATTCTTTGGAAAGGAAAGTGAGAGCTTTCTTCTGGAATGTGGTTGGCCTCTTCCAAAGGAAATGCTGTAGTTGGAAGAGGTTTGAAGAAATTAGGCTTGATTTCTACACACACACACAATGGGGCATTGAAAATAGTCAGATCCAGCAAAGTCCTTCATACGTTCACCAGGTCTATAATTTTATTTTCACTCTTTCATTTGAATTCCAACAATGCAAATTTTGTCATGGATTTTATTTGCCCAGAATTAATTTATTTTCTTTCTTTCTTTCTTTCTTTCTTTCTTTCTTTCTTTCTTTCTTTCTTTCTTTCTTTCTTTCTTTCTTTCTTTCTTTCTT
>BLBF01000074.1:9001373-9020267 GCA_015471245.1 Laticauda colubrina
TAATAATAATAATAATAATAATAATAATAATAATAATAATAATAATAATAATAATAATAATATATTAAGACCTAGGCAAGCACTTAAAAACAATTGGTGCTGACAAGATCACCACTGGTCAGCTGCAGAAGGCCACCTTACTGGGATCTGCTTGCATACTCCGCCGATACATCAAGCAGTCCTAAACACTTGGGAAGTGTTTGATTAGTCATTTGGCATACGAAACCCAGCATGGTTATCTCGTTTGCCATGTGTACTGTCATAATAATAATATATTGATACTTGGTTGATACCTAGGATGATGGCAGCAACCCATATCAACCATCGGTGCCAGTCAATGATATTTGTGATACATTTCTAAACGTTCGGTTGACTGAGTTTCATGTTTAATGAATAAAAGAATAATAATAATCCATTTCATTTACAGGTTGCTTTTATTTACAAATATACTGAATTATAACCTTCCATTCATTCAGACCCGTGTGCACGCTCACACACTCCCACGTAAGGAAAAACAAATACGTGAAGTTTGAGAATCACATTGCTTGAGCCATCCGAGAAGAAACCAAAACGGGTCCAACACCATCAGCTGTGGCCACATGGACATGAAAAGAACAAAACCCCAACAACACAACTAATAAATAATTTAAGAAATGGAAAGTCATTAAATTAAGAAGGCAGAAAAACAAGGCTAGGAGCCAGTGGCAAAAAAACCCAATGAATTAAAAAAAAAAAAAAAAGTCCAGGGAGCGTCAGAATGAGATATTAAGGATGGATTTTTATCGTCATCATTTTCATCGGTATTTTTACAAGTTAAACAAACCAGGAACAGCTACAAAATACTACATTTTGCTAACATAAATATAGAATATATAAATATACAGGGGATACAACTGGATGTGGTGAAACAGAAACGGGGGAAGGGAAGGGAGGAAAGTGACTTGGGGAGGAACATAAAAATAAAAAACAAAAATAAAGAATACCCAAGAGGGAATCTTTTGGGGAGTGAGCCACTTGGACAGAAATCCAACAGAAGCATTCACTGAGGATGAGATCTGTTGGGGCAGTTTAGCAAATGGTTTGATTTCTCCTTGCTTCTCTTGCAGCTTAAAATTTGGGACGGGGGCACCTGAAGTTGAAAACCTGGAAGTGACCTATCTTGCTGGCCAGCTGGTGGAAGAATCAAGAAAGGGAATGAGAATCAACAAATGGAGCATTTTGTCAGCAATCCCTGGTGCCTGGTAGCCACACAGATCAACGTTGGGTGATGCCCCCAGGAACCTAATCTCTCCCCCCCCCCCCCCACTACCACCTCAGAGGTCGTTCCCTAATCTAGTCCCCTGGGGTAGCAACTCCTGGTTGAACAAAGCTAATTCTAGAATTTATGGTGTGATTTGCTGTCAGTGCTGGTTTCCCCATCCTTGAACGCCCAAGAGATAAATTCAACCCGGTGGAAAAGACGACGGTGGAAGAGAACAGTCGCTAAAGAGGAACATCGCCAAGAAAAGGGGGTTCAGTATAGAAATGAATCAAAATCGATTCAAGAGGACATGAAAAAGACCCCAAGGGGCATTTTGAAAGGGAGCGCTCTAATACTGTATAACTGCTTGTTGGGTGAAGTAAAAAAAAACATATTTATGTAGGCAATCATACACACACAACCCCCCCCCCAAACACACCGTAAATCAAATGACTTTTGTGCAGTGTCTCATTCACTTGCCCTGGGTCACCATGGTAAGGAATACAGGTAGTCTCAAGTTAGGACCGCAATCAAGGCCAAAATTTCCATTGTTAAGTGAGAGATCGGTTAAGTGCATTTTGCCCGGTTTTACAACCTTTATTGCCCCAGTTGTTAAGCGAATTACCAACATTGTTCAACTGGTCACATGGTTGTTAAGTGAATCTGGCTTCCCCATTGAGTTTGCTGGTCAGATGGGGACACTGCAATTGTCATAAGTACATGCCAGTACAAGCTTCTGAATTCTGCAGGGATGCTTCAAAGGTCGTAATTGTGAAATATGGTCCTAAGTAACTTTTTTTTTCCGGTGCCGTTGTAACTCTGAATGGTCACTAAATGAACTATTGCAAGTGGAGGACTACCTGTACAAGGAGAGGCTGAGTAAATCAGATATAAAAAGAGAAAACATTTTGATCAGAGTGGATCAAAATGGGTTTCCTGGAACGATTTATTGAAGGGGTCGCACTCAGTTGAGATCACTTTGTGGGCCAATGAACTCCTCCATGATTGTAGTGTTTTATCAACGTAGGCAATATATAAATAACTCCTTGACGGTGGTTATTTTTCATTCAACTGAAATTTGGTGGAATGCAAGATAGCTCCGATCTCCAAGTGGGAGAAAAATGGCTTATCCATCTTTTAAGATTTTGGCAAGTTTTTTCCCCCAAGATTTGTTGAATGCAGACTTCTGAGGTTTCTACTAGCAATCTCCTAAGTAGGTAGATCTGTGAGGTATACAGGCAACCCTCAGCTAACAACCACAATCAAGCCTAAGCTCAAGAATTTATGTTGCTAAGTGAGAAATGTCTTGAGTTTTTTTTCCCATTTTATGACTTTTCTTGCCACGGTTGTTAAGCGAATCTGGCTTCCCTACTGACTTTGCAGTGGCCATGGAGAATATCGAAGTGGCGTAATATTACATTAATACCGTGTTTCCCTGAAAATACGACCTACCCTGAAAGTAAGTCCCAGCTTGATTTTTCACACATGCGCCCAATATAAGCCCTACCTCCAAAATAAGCCCTAATTAACATCCTGCCCACTCCAACGTGCACGGGTAAAAATTAAGCTAGGGTGGGGGTGGTGGGGGGTGGAGCTGCCCTACTACTTACCTTTGGACAGTTGTAGCCAGGCCTCGCACACCCCAAAACCTCCCTTGCTGGGCCATTTTATTCCAGATTGATCCAGAGCTCTGTTATCAGAAGGCAAAGTCCTTCAGGGAAACCTTGCCTGCCACAGAAGAAGTTCCTGAAGGTCTCTAACAGTGAAAAGGAGGCTGGGTGGTGGTGGGGCGACAAGTGAGGTGAGTCAGAGGATGACATTCCCTGAAAATAAGACCTGGTGCAGGGTCTTATTTTCAGGGAAACACGGCAGCATTACTGAATAGATTAACCACGTGTTTGGAAATAGCAAAATTCCTCATTGTCTTCACATCCCCTCTGAAATAAGCGAGGTACGTTCATTTTAGAAGATGTTCTAAGGACAATTCCTTCCTTCCACCTCTCTTTATCAACTCCACTATAGACACAGCAGCCTAATAAATCATACTTTTTCATATTATTGTAAATATGCCTCATTACCATTTTCAGCTCGTTCTTTGCTTATTGGATCTAACGTGATTTAAATACTGGAAGGATGTAGATCTGTGTGCATGTGTTTGCTAGGGAGAGAAAAGCAGTGCATAAATAAATGGCTTGCAATGGCCACCTGACTTCCCACACAGGTTGTCATTCCATGTACTTCAATCCAAATTTGTCCACGAAGGTTTTATGCAGACATGCCTACCTGTTTGGCTCTCGTCTGCTTGACTTATCCAATGTCATTCTCTCCTGAGAATGCAAGAGTAAGCCTCAAGTCAAGAGGAGGTCAAGAGCCTGATTTCAACCCTTTGACCCTGAAGTCCCAGGTTAAAACCACACAACCAGCAGATTCCTGAGAGCAATCATCCATGCCACAAATAAGAGTGACATTTACCTCAGCCAGGGTACCAGGGGAAAGGAAAAACAAGTTTGAATAGCTTTACTAGTGTCAACTTGGCCTTTGAATCTGCTGTTATTCTTGGAGGAATGGGACAAGTTACCATGAACAACTCACTTCAGGACAATTTAACAATCCAATTTAATTATTTAAAATAAATTTAAAAACATATTTCAATTTTTGTCATTTGTATTTCATTTCATCCCTCCTTTTTCATCCTTTCTTGAGTGAGTCTATTCCACCATTTCTTTCATATTAGTGTAACTCTTGTCCTGCAATGAGTTGGGTGCACCAAGTTGGCCATGGTTGAGTTGGCCATGGCAGATTTTACTGATGTTGGATGGGAAGGATTACTGTTGGTCACAATTTGGAGGACAACTTATCTCTATGGAAAAGCCAGAACGTCTTTCCTAATTTCTCCACCTTCTCATATTTGTGAAGGTCCAGAAGATGGAACTTGGAACATCTGCAACAAGGGGAATGGCATCCATGTGAGATCAAGACATTCATGCCATAAAGGTGGTTGAACAACTAATGTGTTGAAAGCTAAGGTGGGCAAGTTATGTAACCACTCAGCTGCCAGGGGATTTGGTTTCAAAATGATGTGGTATTTTAATTTCTTTTGTCAAAGAGGGTCTTGCTTTGGGATTTTATTTCATTTTTAAAAACAGCAGCCGCCAAACTCTTACCTGAAGTCATTTAAGAAGGCAGTTGATGTAGGCAGCAATTTCAAGACACTGGAAAAGATGTACATTTTCACACATTGTTAACTTCTGGAATGCATTAATACAATCGTGGGGGGAGGGAGAGATTAATTTAGATGCTTATAGGGAGAGGTGCCTGTGGATGACAGCCTTACCATAGATCATTGGATCTGGCAGGCAATAATAAGGATCCAATCAGATCTCATAGGAGTTGGAATCCAGTAGGGACAACTGGTTCTTCTATTCAAAGTTGCTTTGTGCTTGGCCTTCAAATTATGAGAAGTAAATATTGAAAAGACCTAAAGGAACTTAACTCAGATAGTCTTCAACTTCTGACCAAAATTGGGACAGGAGCTTCCCTTGCTAAGTGAGGCAATTGATAAGTGAGTCAGGCCCAATTTTACCATCTATTTTGTCGTGGCCGTGAAGCAAATTGTGTGGTTGTTCAGCTAATCTGGCTTCTGCCACTCATTTTGCTCTCTGGAAGCTACCTGGGAAAGTCACAAATGACAATCACGTGAGTCCAGGACACTGCAACAGTCATAAGTATATGCCAGTTGCCAGCACCCAAATTTTGCTCATGTGATTGTCAGGATGCTGGGATGGTCATAAGTGCAAGGGCCTATTATCACTTTCCCCAGCCCTGTTACAGCTTTGAACAGTCATTAAACAAAAGGCGTTTAAGTCAAGAACTACCTGTAAATCTTATTCCTGGAATTCTTCTGCTTTCAAAAACGTGTGGCTAGCATCAATCTAACATGACCCTAAAAGAAGAGACAATCAGTAAGAGGATCATGGCTTATATAGATCTACTCTAACTTGAGCACTGAACTTGCCAACAAATACTCAACATAAGTCTCTAAGTCAGTTTTCCCCAACTTTGAGATTTCCAGGTCTTGATTCCCAAAATTTTCAGCAATGGCTATGAAATTTCAGCAATAAAACTCAGTTTTACCTTAATTCAGCCTTTTTCAAATCTGGATACTATTGAGGTTTCTGGAATCCAACACTCAACAATGGCTGTTCTTATTGCAGTATTCTAGGAATTAAACTCCACACATCTCGACAGCCTCCAAATTGATAAAGACTGATCAACTTGAGAGGTGTGTACCTGGATGAACCTAACCCCTACTTTGACAACTTGTTTTATGAACATAGAAAACATTATATCAAAGTTCTGCAGAACTTGGGGGCCATCTAGTCTACCCCCAATACATTCCCAGGGTAGCTCAGCAGATACTTCTAGAAGTCCATAAGCAGGAGATGAGGTCAAGAGTTGTCTCCAATATATGTTTCCCAAAAATGGATAATGAAAAATGTAATAAAAATCAACCATGAAATTTGAGGGCAATCATACCTGATGGGAGCTTGGCTAAACTATCTGAGGTTGATGGGATATGTAGACCAAAACATCTGGAACTCAGTAACGGGAAGAAAGGACTCAGAGTAGGAGTCCAACATCCTTTTCAAGGGCCCCATGTTAGCTTAACCTCTGATCTAACTAGTCACCAAACGTGGAATTCCCATGGCATTCTGAGTGGCAAGCATCATAAAAAAGTGTTTCACATCTTTGCATCTGCCAAGGTTTAATTTCTACTAGCAGCTGGGGAATAACAATGCTGCTTTGGAGTGAGTGCCCATCATGAGTAAAGCTAGACAGAATGCCATCACGGCTTGCCTTTTGCAATTACATGATGGATAAATGTAGGTGGGGGAGGAAAGGGGTTTCTTCTAACCCCATTCAGGGGGAAAAGATCCAAACCATAGTCAGCTCTAATTAACGTGTCCCGAAGCAAGGACCTATGGGGTATCGCTGTCAAATTGACATAAACAAATGGGAATCACCAACAGATGACTGTCAATCAAAGCAGAGAGAGCTAGGGGTTAGGTGGAGACGTGAAATTTGGCACTGAATTCCTTCACCATTTTTTTTTTAAGTTTTAATACACCAGAATAGCAAACAACCTGGAATAAAATCGGGTGCTCCACAATATTTCTGGCCCTACCTTTTATAAAAAATTGCTTTTCCAGGTAAAGGTTGTCATTACAGCCCATCTAACTTTGCCTCGTCTGTTCAGCATCTTTTTTTGACTCTCTCTTCCCCTCCAAGAAATGTCATAATTATGACAATGTGGCTCGATTTCTCTTATTATTTTCCGAGGTTTTTCCCCCACCTCCTCTCTCCTCCATTCCCACTCCCCTTATTTCCAGGCAGTGCAGCGACTATAACTTAATGGCCCCAGAGGTGGCCATATTATTTTTTTGCGGGGTGAAGGGGGTTCCCATTTGGTTTGATGGAGAGTAAAAGAAAGAAAAAGAAAACCTGAGGGGAAATAAGGAATGTCGCTTTAGGAAGCTCTGTCTAAAGCGTTTTGTGGCCCTGAGGGTTTTCAGTCTGTTGTGGAAGAGGAAACATGCAGAACAAAATTGGGACAGTCCTCTCCAATTTTTTTCTTCAGCTTGGACCAACTTTGCATCAGGGGCAGCCTGGAGAAAACACTGTTGAAAGAGATCCCCAAAGCAAGGCAGGTGGGAAGTGTCTGCCTCCATCATGATGGGGTTTGAGAAGAAACTAACCACGGGAGCATCGGCATTTCCTTGGTCCAACCTTGGCAACCTCGGTTTCTTTTTGAGAGCGACGCGTGGTCCTTTTTAGTCATTCTGACTGAGGATTCCTTGCCTGTCTGTTTCTCAGGGCCTTAATGCTCCTGTCATCCCAGGTGACCAATATCAGAGTGGAGGAAAAGAAGAAAAATATGGCTGTATGAGGTTTATTTTCTTGTTTTCAACTGGAAAACGGGAAGGAGCTCCTCGCGACATCGGTCCAGGAGAAGAAGTTCGGAAGAGCTGGGCTGGTTTCCCACCCCTGCCCAGTTGCTTTTCATGAGGCAAAGTAGGAACTCTGCATAGAATACAGCCTATCAATGGGGTTTCCTATCCTGGCTTGCATGGAGTTTACTTCTGAGGAAGCCAAGAAACAGTCACTCAAGCTTGTTAAAGAAGTGTCGCTGTCGATGTCATGAAAAATGGAGTCATTTCCTGATGGAGAGAGAGAGAAAAAGAAAAAATAGATATAGACCTGTTAATAGGCTGGGTTGACTGACACAGGGTGCTATAAACGTCTGAGAAGATGATCCATGTGTATCCCAACACTGCTTTTTTTTTTAAAGGCAAACAGACTTTGCTTTTTCCTTTGCACTTCTCACCCAAGAAATTCTGGAGAAGCTTCTTGGAGGAGAAGCGAAATGTCTTCAAGGAAAAACAAAGTCCAGTTGCTATTGGGGTAAAAAAAAGCAACTTTGGGAAAACCATGACCTGGATGACCGAGAATCTCCATAGAAATCACTCCTTATCACACATCCCCTCCCACTTATGACTGTATGACTGAAACCTTGTCACTTGTATCCTTAAGATTTATACTGACTGTTTTCTAGTATGATTCGATTGCCTATGTGTACCCTATGACTATTATTAAGTATTGGACTTGATGATTCTTGACTCTTGATGAACATATCTTTTCTTTTATGTACACTGAGAGCATTTGCACCAAGACAAATTCCTTGGGTGTCCAATCACACTTGGCCAATAAAGACTATTTTAATCTATATGATCCATATATGATTTCACTCATGCAAGGGATTCACACAAGCACACCCATTTCCATCAGCTTTAAACCCTTCCTGTGTAACAGAGATCTATCATGATATGGTTCTTTTTAGAAGGTTGAAGATGTCCACCATGTAAGCTTGGAATTGAAGGGCAGTACATGAGAACCCTTTTGCAATGTGCAGCAGTCTGATTGCTCATGGAGAAACAGGCTATCAAGAATATATCTTGAAGTATCCTCTTCTCAGATGGACAGGAATGTGTCCTGTTTAATGAAAAGAAGGGCTAGATGTTCCAATTATGTTGGAGGTACCATTTTTTAAAGGCTCTTCCAGGTTGAAAGGGTAGTAGTGTTCCAATGCTTGAAGGCCTACCACAAGAAGACAGGGTCAACCTACTCTCCAAAGCACCTGGAAGCAGAACAAGACGCAACGGATGGAAACTAATCAAGGAGTGAATCAACCCAGGACTAAGGAAGGATTTCTGTGGGAGCAATCAATCAGTGGAATAGCAAAAATGATGGGCACTCCATCATTGAGGGTTTTAAGAAGAGATTGGACAAGTGTTTTTCTGAAATGGTATAGAATCTCCTGCTTGTGCAGGGGGTGGACTAGAAGATCTCCAACGTCCCTTCCAACACTGACACTCTGTTACATCTGGGAGAAGGCTGATGAGACCAATTGTTCTTGTTGTACTAACTTTACTTCTCCATCTCTGAACTTGCATCTACACTAAACTTGAAAATGACATACTTTAGGCAAACTCAATTCATAGGATTTTGGTAACATCAGAAATCTAGCAATATCTGGGGAGCAGGAAATACTCCTGCTTCAAGTTTTGCATCACTGCAAACCTGGATTGACGTGGCCAACTTTTGGTTAAGGCCTTTACTAGCTGCAATGTAGAATTGTGGACCCAGGAGGAATTTCTGCACGATTCCCACATCTGGATATACTTCTGCTCCAAAGAATGACCGCGAATAGCAAACTAAAGCATTGGAGAAATTTTTTAAGAAGCCTATCTTAAATCTCCAGGGTGTTTGGTTTCTGGGAATAATAAGGACAACAATAACAATAATACTACTCAGATGCCCTGGGTGCATTTTGAGCTGTCATAATCTTTTGGAAGGCTGTGCTTTTTCTTCAGCTGTATTGATTTTCTCTGCTGAAAAAAAAAAATCAGAATAATTTGCACTTGAAGAATCAGTTGAAGAGGAAAAAACAGGCCTGGCTCTTTGGTGGAGATTTTAATGGTACTAAGATAGCATCATTGGGCGGGATGTAAAAAATGGTTGGGCTCTCTGCCAGTAAATTGTTTGCTTTGCAGTCTATAACATTTCAAACAGTTTGAAATGAGGGGGGGGGGAGAAAGGGGGGGAAAGAGAGTGAGAAACAGAAAGAGAAAGAAAAAAGAGAAGGAAAGAGACAGAAAGAGAGTGGGGAGAAAGAGAAACAGGGAGAAAGAGAGGGAGAGAGAAAGAGAACAGAGAAAGAGAAGAAGAGAGAGAAAAAGAGAGAAGGAGAGAGAGAAAGAGAGAGAGGGGAAAGAGAAAGAAAGAGAAAAAGAGAAAGAAACAGGGAGAAACAGAGGGAGAGAGAGAAAGAAAGAGAGAGAGAGAAGGACCAGGAAAGATCCTTTTTTTATCTGACATGAGCAAATAACCTGAAACAAGCCGACTGGCAAAAGAGAAATGATCTTGCATTCCATCAGAGGAAACTGTGGCTTTGAGGAATGCCAGGATCAAATCTTGTCAGTGCCAATAAAAGTTGCCACTGGAAGGAAAATGGGGAGGGGGGGTTGCAAGAGGGAAAACCCCATGTTGAGAGAGAGAGAGAGAGAGAGAGAGAGAAGGGCCCCCCTCCATTTTTCACCCCTTCCCCCAAGGCAAACTTGGCTAGAATGCCAGGAGTGTGTTTGGTTGATCACCAAGGAAGACGGTGATCTAAAACAGGCAAGGAAGTTTCCCAAAGCGAAAGAGACACGGTTGATGTCTCCCTGCCACTTGAGACAAGAGTATCCATGGAATGAGGTGGACTACAAGTCCCATCAGCCCTAGCCGCAGCCAGGCAAGGGGCATGATTGAAAGGAGCTGATGGAGTGAGTTGGATGGAAATGGACTCCAGCAAATCCGCCTGGGTCTTTGAGGGCTGTTTCCCATCTGCAGCCTTTCCCATCACTTGAAAAGGAAGCAGAGGAGAGAAAAGCAGAAATATTCCGCCAGCTCAGCTGAGAACTTGACCGAGTTCTTGTTTTTCTTCTTTATATTGGCTACAAAGAGCTGGATGCTGGAGGATGAGTCCTTGCCTCTGCTTTCCTCCCCCCTCTTCTCATTACCGCTGCCTTTTCCTCCTGGGTTGTTTCTTTGAGGTGCGTTTCTGCCATTGTTTGTAACCTGCTCCACAAACTCATTTGTCCCCTATGGTGAAATCAGGGCGGCATGAAACATCATGCCGAGTTTGAAGCAGCAAGGAAGTTTTTTTCCCCATTCTTAGAAAACGGCTGCCTAGAAGTCTGATGTAAAGTGATAAATCACGAGGACTAGATCCTTGGGTGACTCTGTTGCAACAGGGCCCACGGATTGCTTCTGGAAACTGCAGCGGTTGCAAAAGTGCAGAAGAAACCTTGCTCCATACAGCCTTTTCATTATTATTATTATTATTATTATTATTATTATTATTATTATTATTGTTGTTGTTGTTGTTGTTGTTGTTGTTGTTGTTGTTGTTGTTGTTGTTTTTGGAATCTGATCTTTTATTCAAAGAGAATCCAGAAAGATTCCAGTGGTTGAGCGGCTGGAAAATGTGGAACCTCTTTGGAGATGGGAATGGCGCCGTGAGGATAGTTCACATTAAAATGAGCATTTTTTTCTGGATCTAGGACTCCAAACACCATCCTGCTGAAGAGAAGGACCTAGTGCTTTGATCTGTTCCAGGGACATTAAGACCTGATGGACAAAGCTGAGCTGAACATTAAGACCTCTGAATTATTCAATGCAGGCACGCAGCCAGATCTCATACGAGACACGACTTGATGGGTGAAGGGCAAAATATGAAGAGCAAATCCTTGCCCAGCCACAGAGATGAACTGGGGTGTTTTTTCCTATTGCCATGCCACCCATCTGGCACCCCCCCACCCCACCCCCACCCCGGTTTGGGAATCTCGACATTCCACCCCCACATACCATTGTTGTGAGTGCGATAAGAGCTGTTATCAATTTGCATGCTAAAAAGCTCTGGATGCAAGCGGGTAAACCAGCTTTCTGCCAAACCACATCTGATGCAGTCTCCTCACTGATGTGGTTGTGAAAAGACAAGTCTTGGGATTGCTGGTCCCTACTGACCCACCCCTACTTTCTCCAGTTTCAGGCCTCCTTAAAATAAGAAGCACATAACTAGAATAATGTGGCTGTTTAACTCTTTGTGGCTCTTTCGTACTCTGGCTTCATAATAGATGCAGAGATAAATAGAATAATAGAGTTGGAAGGGACCTTAGAGGCCTTCTAGTCCAACCCCCTGCTTGAGCAGGAGACCCTACACCATTCCAGACAAGCAGCCATTCAATCTCTTCTTAGAAGCGTCTAGTGATGGAGCACCCACAATTTCTGAAGGCAAGGAATTCCACTGGCTAATTGTCCTCACTTCTCCTTAGTTCTAAGTTGCTTCTCTCCTTGATCAGTGCCCATCCATTGCTTCTTGTCCTGCATGCAGGTGCTTTGGGGAATAGCTTGACTCCCTCTTCTTTGGGGCAGCCCCTCAAATACTGGAAGATTGCTATTGTATCATATCCTAATCCTTCTTTTCATTAAACTAGACATACCCAATTCCTGAAACCGTTCTTCATATATATATTTAAGCTCAAAACAAAGCAATGGCCAAGCCAGGATTTTCTCTAAGGGCAGCTATGGAACCCATCTCAGATCTGGTAGACCAAAGTCAACATCCAACACTGCACAAATGTCCTTCAAAAGGTCAATAGCTGCCATCAGTAGCCCAAGGTGGAGAAGTAACTCTTCCCCATGCCCTTTGGGCTCCACTGATTCATTTATTTATGTCTCCTCTTCTTGTCTTTCTTGGCATGGGAGTTGAGAATGATGGCAATCCAAGGAAAAACAGCCTTAGGAAATGCCATTTGCCCTGAAGGCAGTGGCAGGGCTCAAAACCTCTGACAGCCATCACTGCTTCAGGAAGTGAGAAAGAAGCTGATTTAATCCCCACATTTGCCAATGGGGTGTGGAGGAACAAGTGGAGGGAAGGAAGGAAGAGCAGAAGAAGCTTTCAGATCCTATAATGCTCTCACTACCATGGACTACTCTCTAATGTGTGTTCAGATCCTTTTGGGAGAATGCAGGGAGGGGATTAAAATGAAGTCACTAATGGACACATATGTCGGATGAGTTTGATCTGTCTATTCCTAGGAGCTCTGCATTGTCACCTCGAAGCAAGAAAGCAAGACTCTTATCGACAGGATATCTGAATTTAGATATCTCTCTTGCTTTGCTTTAGGAGATAAAAGCAGCAATTTTTCTCTACAACCTTCCTTGCAAAGTTATTTGGGCTAAAAGAAATCAACCAGTCTAAAATCATCCAGTGAGTTTCACAAGCCAAGAATGGACAAACACGGGTGTTTCTTGAGTCCATCCTTAACCACTGTACTCTATGGGTTCTCTGAACACTTCTGCACCCTTCCAGATGTGAACAAGAGATCTCAGAGTTTCCACAGGTGTTCTGAAGGTCTTACTTGCACATGACAATGGCAGCTGATTCCCAGGGAGTCTTACCATAAGGATTCATGTGGTCACCTGGCATTTGTGGCGGGGTGAGACCTTGCTGGAAAGGATCAGTGGCATAGGTACTCTGGTCCATTGCTACAATCTGTTGTTGCGGTGGTGCAAGGGGCGTGTAAGATGTCATTATCCCTTCCATCCGGTTTGACATTACTTCTGTAAAAGAAACAAAAACAACTCCAACTAATGCTTGGCCCCCGGTCAACCTACCAGAAGTATGTATTGTTATTGTTCCTCACACGGTCCAGGTGTTCAAATTGGGTCTGGCATTTTTGTCCAGCTGTCAAGTCCTTCCCAAGGAATTGAGATAGGCAGATGTGGTGATTTCATGGGGTTAAAAAAAAGTACTGTGCCAGGATGAAACCTGGTCCAAAGTAAAGCTGCCTTTTTGCAATTGACTGATGGGGATTGAGTCAATGTCGGTGGTGGTTATTGTTGTTGGTTGCAAAGCCAGCCAGATGTTTAGACTGGATTTGGCCTTTTTGGCCTTCTATTGAGTCTTTCTCAAGGCCCTGTGATAGGCAAATGTGGATGTTTTAAAGGTATTTAGCACAGGATGGATAAACAGCTTTTGCAATTGACTGATAGAAATTTTGTCAATGCCAATGTTTTTTTATTATTATTAACAGTCAGCTGAACATTTGTCTGAGATGATGATGATTATTATGATTATGATTATGATTAATAATAATAATAATAATCATCATCATCATCATCATCAGACAGTCAGACAGATGTTCAGACTGGGTTTGGCA
The DNA here is from genome assembly GCA_015471245.1 of Laticauda colubrina. Taxonomy (NCBI): domain Eukaryota; kingdom Metazoa; phylum Chordata; class Lepidosauria; order Squamata; family Elapidae; genus Laticauda; species Laticauda colubrina. Next base: position 9,014,937 of record BLBF01000074.1, read on the forward strand.
TTTTTACCTATCTATCAAGTCCATACCAAGGACTTAGGATAGGTAAATGTTGGATAGACAGATATTGCCACAAGATGGAAGCTGTTCCAAATAAAGCTGCCTTCTGCAATTGACTGATGACAAATTTGTCAATTTGTCTATTATTATCATTATTTAAAATTTATAGGCAGCCCATCTCACTGTTGCAGAGATTCTGGGCAGCGAATGGCACTGTGTTCAACCTTAAAAGAATAACCATATTTGTTAGGACTCAACAGCCTGTTCATATCCAACTTCTTTCAAAACATGGAAACCCAAGAATGGAAATGATTCACTTTTTTAGGAAACCAGCCCCATGTCATCCAGATGGGATTATGGAGCCTACTTTTGAAAAACTGAAGAACCAGTGTAGGAAGTGATGTCATCCCCCAACTTCATATCATATCAATTCTGTGATTCCCCGATTAGCTCACGGTGCCCTCAAAAAGAGGAACAGAGGTGTAAATACCTTATGGGAGGAGGATTGGTTGCAAACGAGGCAGAGGAAGCAAACGATTGTGAAAAAGAAGAGGAAGTGAAAAATTATTTGTTGGGTTATTACTTTTTGTTTTTGTTTTTCCTAGAGAACAACTTTCCATCTACCACGTAAGATGGTGAAGCAAAGAGGACAAGGCTGAATAAGGAAGGGCAGTGAGGTTGCAGATTGGAGAGAGAAGTCTGCACACAATAGCCAATGGAAGAGAATGTTTGCAGTTTAGGGTTAAATTGTGGGCTCCTTGGTGGTCTCTGAGCGTGGTTGTTTTCTTGTAGATGTTTCTTGACCCAACTAGGGGTCATTGCTAGAAGAAAGTGGGGTCTACAGAGAGAAGGAGGAGGAGGAAGAGGAAGAGCAGTTCTGTGGGATCCTTGGTGCTGTCTGAACTTGGTTGTTTTCTTGCAGACATTTCACTACTCAACTAGGAAACATCATCCGTGTGAGGGAGTGTAGGGTTAGATCCCTGCTTATATTCAGTAGCTTGCCCTGAAACCAGTGCACATCAACCAATTACCAGATAAACAGGGGTTAACACCACACAAACAAATCGAGCAGAAAACAATACTCCAAGGAGAAAATCACACCTTCATCAACACTGGCAGGACAAACTACTGTGTATAAACAAAGAGAAAACCCCACTCCCTTCTTGCACTGATGAGGTTACCTAGTTGGGTAATGAAACATTTGCAAGAAAAAAATCAAGCTCAAGGAGTATCAAGGATCCCACCATGTACACAATGCTTGCACAGGGACCACTTGTCACTAAATAAAAGCCAGGGAACCCACCCCATTCCTGTGACTATAGCAAAATCCTTTTCTCCTGAGAAAGGAAGTCTCTAAGTGAATGTTCTTTCCTTAATTTGGGCAAAGCACTCAAATTTGGAATCTGGATTTGATTTGACCCTGCAGAGAATTTTTCCTAACTTCCCCCTTCCCCACCCCCTCCATATCTTTCAGCCCCATCCAAGGGTAATTTGAAAGCAGTGACTCATTCGTCCTAGGATGGAAAGAGAAGTTGCCCGATCGTTCTTTCGACTCCACTCCCAAGAGGCCTGGCACCAGCCGACTCCCTCTGACGTTGAGCAATGCCTGTCTGACGAGAGCTCCTGCTTCTCTCATGCCTGTGCCAGGGTTGGCATTGCATCCTCACTCCAAGGATTTTGCAAGCTGGGCAGGGCAGGGGCCCTGGGTTTGTCCAGTCTCTGCTGTGGAACTTTGCCAGCCCTGGCTGACTGGCGCCTGATGGTGCCAGCATGGCCCAAAGCAGACAGGATGAACCGAATGCCAATTATTTATCAGGGCGCACGAGCTGAAAATGTGCCAAGGCATATTACGCTTATTCTGGTGGAACGTACAGAATGTGGGCAATTATGCTGCTTTTAAGACAGGGGTGACCAACTGGTAACCCCTGGACATTTGCAGCCCTGATATCCATATTTTCCCCTCTGCGGGGAGGTCTTATATTTCCCCAACCACACTGCCAAATTGAATACACAGTTGCCAAAAACTGGCAGCACGGCTTCCTATTATTTTGAAATGGGTAAATGCACAGAACCCTAAAATGGGTTAACTTTCTGTAACAGGATGCACAAACAACCTTGAGAGACAGGAGGAAGAACTGTTTATCAGGGATTGCTGGTTGCTGGCTGTAGGGCAAGCTACAAGGAGCAAACTCTGCACTCCTTACTAGCACTGATGATGTTACCTGGTTGGGACATGAAACGTTTACAGGGAAACAACCAAGCTCAGAGAGCATCAAGGACCTTACAGTCCTAGTCTTCCTCCTCCTCCTCCTCCTCCTCCTCCTCCTCCTCCTCCTCCTTTCCTTCTCCCTCTTCTTCCTCCTCCTCCTCCTCCTCCTCTCCATAAACCCCCTCAACTCCACAGTTCCATTCCCTTCAGGCACTGTTGATGTTCCCTAGTTGGGTCATGAAATGTCTGCAAGAAAACCACCAGACTCAAGAGAGTCCCAAGGACTCTACATTTCAACCCGGAGCTACCAATATTCCCTTTTATCAATAAATGACCAATCTTAAGCTTTCCAAGCCAGTTACCTTGGCCAAGTCGCTGTGAGTTTTGCTGCTCCTGTTGCTGCTGATGACGCCGTGCCAGTTTTTTCATCTGCAGAAAGAAAGAGAGTCAAAATCAGCCCAGGCTTCCTCCAGTTCTTCCCCTGTTGGTGCGGGGCTGCTTGGGTAGCCTTCCCTGAGGTCTCACCTTTGCTCTTTGATTCTGAAACCAGACTTGGACTACTCGAACACTGAGACCGGTTTCAGCCGCCAGAGTCTCCCTCACCTGCAAGAAAGGCCAAATACAGAAAACTAAGCTTGCCAAGACCCTCCCAAAATCCTGCATTTTAATCCACCTGGCAAGGGTTGGTCCTGTTGTAATTCGCTGGCAGCAGGTGCAGATGGCTGAGGTCTCTGAGAGCAAGGACTTGGATAAGGGGCCTGTGTGTGATGCAGGGATGGGGTGAGGACTACCAGAGAGTGGGGTGCTGCCTGCGAAGGTTGTGGAGTTTGGCAGCAGTGACGAAGAGGACCCCGGGGTGCCTGTGTTCAGTGTACGTGTGCGCAGGGCGGCTTGAAGGAAAGAGCAGCTGAAGCAACACAGGTGACTCAGGAATAAGGCTGCAAGGTGATGGCTCCTCCCATAAGGAATAAAAGCCAGCCTTTGGGGTTGGCTTCTTTGCAGGAAGCAAAGAAGTTCTTTCAACTCCAAGTTCTTGTGGAAGTCCTGTCTATTCTAATTTGTTTTTGGAGACTTTTGGTTTTGGATATTTTTCTGCAATTACTCTGGTGTTCTTGGCAGCCTTTCACAACCTTGAAAGAGCTTGCTCTTATCTGGGACAATTAGTTCTGAATTACTCTTTGCTGTGAATGAACAGAATTCACAGAGATACATTAAAAAGGTTTGTTTTTATATGTACTTTGTGTTTGTTTGATTTGAACAAGGCTTGGGTCAGAACAGATTCTGATTTCCAAGAAATTATAATGGCAGGCAAAGAATCAACCCTAAATGTGACAGCAAGCTGAAATAGGGGTTATATTTCTTTATCTTCCACTAACAAACTGGGTATCCTGAAATCCAGAAATTCAAGGGAAATAGCTGTCAACTACAGTTGGACTCATGCCAATTTTTAATCATCCTGCTGAAGGAAAATAGAAGTTACGGCAATTACATGACAAGAGGGGTTTTCAGAGACGATCAAGCTGGACCCATAAGCAATAAGTCTAGGATACCCCAATCATGCCTGGGATGGAGTTGAGAATCTTCTGTGCTGACAGAGTAACTACACCAATGATTCATAGCAAAGATCGGTGAATCAGTGGTGGAATTCAACTTTTTTTCTACCAGTTCTCTGGGCGTGGCTTGGTGGGTGTGGCAGGGGAAGGATACTGCAAAACCACCATTCCCTCCACATCCCACTAACCTGCTTTCCAGCTCTGTTCTCCCATGCAGGGCAACCAAAGAAGACCCAGACAATCAGCTGGGACTCCATGGGAGGGGGAGAAGAGATGGGGTTGGCGGGGCCAGTCAGAGGTGGGATTGGCCAGTTCTCCAAACTACTCAAAATCTCTGCTACCGGTTCTTGAAAACTGGTCCAAACCGGCTGAATCCCACCACTAGTTAGCGTGATGAAAGAGAAACTTACCTTCCTACAAGGCTTGGAAGACACTTCAAAGGAGGCTTTGAACGCTCTTCTCTGCTGTGTGGTGAGGATCGTCCGTGGCCTTTTAGGTCTTCTTGGATCTTTTCCGTCATCACCTCCCTTCCCAGGGGTCATTTGTCCTTTAGCCGGTTTGATGTCCCCGTCCTCATCGTCGCTTTTCACTGTTGATATATATATCGTGCAAATACGGCAGAGCTAAGAGGCCGGCTTCACACACTTGAGTGAAGCTATGCTTTGCTTGGCTAAATGACATCACCTGGTTTACACCTCACAACTGGGCCAGGTTTATAAACTAGAGTGGATGGATTTATCTCTTCTGTTATTACTATTTTTAATTAGGAAATAGGAAAAAAAGGGAGAGGAAATAGCTGTTAACTCTATAGTAAGGATACACATCAATTTTCCTGCCCTACTGAGCAAAGATTGATTAATCAATCTTCAACGGTGGACTTCACATTTCTATCCTGAGTGACAGATGGAGGGTTGAACTGGAGGACCTCTTAAGTCCCTACCAATTCTATTATTCTGTTCCTTTCTATGATCACGTGCATCCACCCCATCAAACTCAAAGAAAGTCTGGAATGGTAGAAGATCTCCTGCCACGGGCAGAAGGTTGGGCTAGAAGACCTCCAAAGTCCCTTCCAAATTATTCTAAGTTTTGTTGAAAACTTTGATGATTAGAAATGATAATCAGAAGAGCCATGAGCTCAGATTTAGACAATGGTCCAGCATTCTGCACCACACAATGGCCATCAAGATGCATTTTGGAAGCCCAACCAAGCAAGGCCGGGCCTCACCTGAATCGGAGTCATCGGGACTGACGGAGCTGAGCAGGTCTTTCTCCTTCTCATAGTCACTTTTGCAAAGGAGCTGGCCTTCCTTCAGGACAAACTCGTCCCCTTTTCTCAGCTTCCGGTCGCAGACGCAGCAACAAAAGCAGCTCAAGTGATAAACGCACTCCAGCGCCCGCATGACGAACTCCGTGGGGGCAATTTTTTCCATGCATCCACTGCATTTAGCAGCAAACAACCTGTGGGAGAGAAGAAGAATCCAACCAAAGATAGATAGATAGATAGATAGATAGATAGAGAGAGAGAGAGAGAGAGAGAGAGAGAGAGAGAGAGAGAGAGAGAGAGAGAGAGAG
>BLBF01000074.1:9025655-9048416 GCA_015471245.1 Laticauda colubrina
CAAGCTCAGAGAACACCAAGGACCCCACAGTTCTCTCCCTCCTCCTCCTCCTCCTCTCCTGCCCCCACAAACCCCACTCCCTTCTAGCACTGATGATGCTACCTAGCTGGACCTTGAAATGTCTTCAAGAAAACCACCAAGCTCAGAGATCACCAAGGACCCCACATTCACATGGATATTCATTAGATCCGGGATGCAGTTCGTCTGTCTCCTCCCCCTTTGTAGAGATTTGGGGTGAGAGTGGAGCAAATTGTAAGCAGCTGAGAACTGCTGCTTGTTCTGTTTGAATAATGCGTTCCCAGGAAAACCAAAAGAAAAGAAACATGGTGGGGGACAAGAACGGCCACCACCTCTTGCAAAGGAAAGTTCGAGCAGATCGCAACTGAGTATTATCCTTGCACTAATCAACACTAAAGCACCAAGAACTGCCAGGCATTTTTCATCCTCTCAACATCTGTGTTTGCTCTGGAGATTTAGCGAATTGGACACTCCGCACCTGTATTTGCAGATTTACTGATAAGCCAGAAGACTGTAAAGTCAGCCAGCGCACCTTTCACGCAAAACATCAATATTGGCTTTAAACACCCCTTCTCTTGCTTGATCGTGCTCTTAAGAACAAGCCACAGAATACGGATCAAACCAAAACCCAAAGCTTTTGCAGTTGCTTCACAACCAATGTTCAAAATGGATCTGCCTTTCTTTTTTACTCCAGAGCAGAACTGCTTGAAAATCACCTACTTCTGTAAAAGCAAATTAGCTTTGTTGCCTCCCTTAGCAAATTAGAGTGCCTAAAAATACTGCATTTGACTCGGAATTTTCCCTTTGGCAAAACCATGACAATATCCTGTAGTCGAGATTTTCCATCACATAGTCTACTGCCATTGTCCCAACACTGCTGGGAAGGAAGCTACATTTAATAAACTCAAATCTGTTCCTGGTGGAATTTGCTCCTTATTAGCAATGGTGCCATTAATGACAAACTGATACATCATGTCCTAGTATCTCTTGATGCGTGCATGCTGTGTTAGCGTGGGTAAGAACATAAAACTGGCTTTGTTGGACTTGTCTAAAAGTCCTTGTCAGTTCCCCACTCTCTGGCTGTGGTTGATCAGCTGCATTCCAGAAGCTTCACAAACACAGATAAGAGCTAGCGAAGAAGAGATGGTACTCGGGATTCAGAAAATAGCAATGGAATTTAAAACTAATACACCAATATTGGAACAGCTTGCCTTCAGATGTTGTGGCTGCTCCATCACTGGAGATTTTTAAGAAGAGATTCTCCTTTCCTTTCCTTTCCTTTCCTTTCCTTTCCTTTCCTTTCCTTTCCTTTCCTTTCCTTTCCTTTCCTTTCCTTTCCTTTCCTTTCCTTTCCTTTCCTTTCCTTTCCTTTCCTTTCCTTTCCTTTCCTTTTCTTTCCTTTCCTTTCTTTCCCTTCCTTTCCTTTCCTTTCCTTTCCTTTCCTTTCCTTTCCTTTCCTTTCTTTCCTTTCCTTTCCTTTCCTTTCCTTTCCCTTCCCTGTTGGGCCAAATTCCATGCAACAGGACTCCCATCTTGTTATTTTTGGTTTCTTACCTCCTCTTCCCTCCCACAAACAAAAATTTCCTGGAGACCTTCTTTGAAGAGCTCTATGGCCTTAGTCAAGTGTGACAAACATCTGACGCTTTTCTCCACATGCCCTCACAGGTGCCCTGGCCAAAGCTCTTCCTTCCCGTCTCTGAACTGCCCTACAAGATCCAGAATCCCCCTGCCAAGAGAAAGGAACAAAGGCCTTGCATCAGGATCGCGTCCCATCTTCCTTCCTGCTAAGCTGTGACGGCAGACAATCAGCCTTGCTTTGACAAACTCCACCTCTAAATCCTTATCATTAAAGGCTTAAGCAGCTCTCTCCCCCCCAATCTCCTCCTTTTGGAGACAAAAAGAATACTGTTTATGGGGCATCCTACAAAGCAAACCATCTGTAAACAGTCACTTTGATGAAGTATGGGGTGGGGGGAGAATGCAGGGTGCCTTAGGGCACACATACCCGCTGCATTGGTCATGAAAGCAAAAATGTAAGGTGTACGCTGGGTCAGGAGGCAGCTGAGAAGCAGCTGACCAAGAACTTCCCAGTTACAACCATCAAACAATAGTCCATTTTTTTTAAAAAAAAATGTTCTCCGTGATGTGAGATTACATCCCCCCCAGGGGGACTTTTGTTCAAGCCCCTTTTGGGGGGCTTAGCAGCAACAGGTTCCATTTTCCACAGCTGCTGTCCTATGGTGAGCAGCTCTTAGTATTGGGAAAAAATTCTTCTGCTGTCTAGAAAAAAGAAATGTGGTTTTTCTGCCCCCCACCCCACCCCCACTGCTGCTTCTCGCTACTGATCCTGTCCTTCCAAAGATCCATTTATAACCAAGACAAGTTTCATCCCATCCAGCCACTTTGTCATGAGTGCACGACAAAAACACCGTTGGAAGAGGATGTGCGTGAAAGAGAGTTGCATCTTGAAGAAGAGAAATGAACAGAGGTATGTTTGAAATATGAAATGTCACGTTTCTTCTTTAAAAAATGGAGACAAGACCACCACCCCCGCCTCCCCAAAAAACAGTTTAATGAGAGAATCAGAGTAAAATTAGCCATCCTCTTACTACATATTCCCATCCAAAATTCTCAGGAATGGTACAGTGAATGTACACCTTTTCAGCACCGAGTGCCCAAAGCGTGTGTGCAAACCCCCAAAATGCAATGTGCATGCATCCCCCATGAATGCACCCCATTCTGCACCCCTACCTGAATTCCTCTTCATTTCAAAAAGACAAAACAACTTTGGACTGGGATTATGTAGGTGAGCCCTCACTTATCCCAGAGACATGGAATCTTCACCTCAATGTATACCACTCTGTAAAGCCTTAGTAAGACTACACCTAGAGTGCTGCATCCACTTTTAGTCACCAGAAAGATGTTGAGACTCTGGAAAGAGTGTGGAGAAGAGCAACCAAGATGATTAGCAGACTGGAGGCTAAAACATGCGATGAACGGTTGCAGGAACTGGGCCTGGCTAGTCTAGGGAAGAGAAGGACCAGGGGAGACAAGATAGCAGCCTTACAATATTTGAGGGGCTGCCACAGAGAGGAGGAAGGGGTCAAACTATTTTCTAAAGCACCTTTAAAAGACCAGACAAGGAATAATGGATGGAAACTGAACAAGGAGAAATTCATCCTAGAAATAAGGAGGAATTTCCTGACCGTGATAACAGTTCTGTGAAGGAACATCAGCAGATGATCCTCTCTTGGTTGGGTTGCCCAACCTGTCAACTGATAGGCTGAAGAATCCTAATAAAGGAAGCAACTTTTGCAGTTTTCTATCCACCCTTTAAGCAAACAGCTGTCCTTATCAATCTTCTCCAACATGGCGAGATGCATTTGATCACTGTTTCAATCATGGCCACTCCTTCCTCTTAACCTTCTAAACAAGCGCATGCAAACTTGACTTGGCTCCACCATCTTCCTTGCCATCTAGGTCACCAAATTTGCCTGAAGATCAACAAGGAAAGGTTGCCCATGCTTAGTACACACAATGTTGAAAGTAGGGTAGGTCACTTTTGTCTATAAGAGGAGGAAGAACTGGGTATCGGTAGGTAGAATGATTGAGCAGAGGAATGACTTCTTGAGATGTCCCAAAGATGCTTTTCCAAAAATCAACTGGTCTTTCTGGGATTATTCCTTGAAAATAGAATAACAGAATTGGAAGGGACCTTGGGAGATCTTCTAGTCCAACCCAGTGCTTAGGGAGGAAATCCTACACTACTTCAGACAAAGGTTATCTAATCTCTTCTTAAAGACTTCCAATGTTGGAGCATTTACAACTTCTGGAGGCAAGTTGTTCCACTAGTTTACTGTTCAAACTGTCAGGAAATTTCTCCTTAGTTTTAAGCTGCTTCTCCCTATGATCAGTTTCCATTCAGTGCTTCCTGTCCTGCCCTCAGGTGCTTTGGAGAATAACTTCACTCCCTTTTCTTTGGGGCAGCCCCTGAGATACTGGAAGATTGCTATCATACCTCCCCATGTCCTTCTTTTCATCAGACTAGATACACCCTGTTCCAGCAACCGTTCTTCATATGTCTTAGCCTCCAATCCCCTAATCATCTTTGTTGCTCTTCTCTGCACTCTTTCTGGAGTCTCAACATGTCAGAATGGCTCACTTCTCATCCAAGAAGCTTCTTCAGTTCTGCTTCTGGATGAGAAGTGAAATGATTTCAAGGAAAACAACCCAAGAAAGTCCAATTGCCTTTTGGAAAACCCCTTTGGGACAACCATGACCTGGTTGGTTGAGAATCTCCATAGAGACTTCATGAGACGCTTCCTGCTTTCCTGCCACACGTCAACCATCTCCCTGATACTTTGTGCTTTGCCATGGCTTCCCCGTTTTATTTCTTACTCATGATTCCTGCCCTTCACGGAGCTTAAGACAACATCAATGTCCCCAATGATTCCTTTCGTGTTCGCAACGGATGCATCGACGGGGCTCTGAAGCAATTGAACTCAGGGATTTGAATTTGTCCTGTTTGGATCCTCCAACCATTAAACCACAGGAGCTCTCCAAGAATGAGTTGAGATCTGCTCCTTCAGATGCCTTTCTGAGCAATTCGGATGAATCCAGCTCAGCTAGGATTGCAAGCTTGCCTCTTCTAGGCTCCAGTCCCAGATTCCCAGGGGTCTAAACCACGCCTCTGAGATAATTTATTCCCATTTAAAGAGACTGCCTTGCCTCTCCTCTCATAAAACTCACTTCTCCAACAACGTGAGGTTCATCTGGGTTGTCACCATGATGACTTTATAAACTTATTCACGTGATCCATCGGGGGAACGCAGAAGGGACGGGACTCAATTTATGGGCCCATATAAAAGCCATCTTATATTTAACAACTGCATTTAGCTGTGTTAACTGCAAGTCATAGTAATAAAGTCCCGGCACGTTTCAGTGCTAAATTAAAAAACGAGAGAGCAAAAAGGGGGAGGGAGGGAGAGAGAGAGACAGAGAGAGAGAGAGGAGAAAACTTCCCTTGCTCAATAATACATAGACACTCGTGTTTTTTATTACTCTTTAATATCATGATTTCCATTTAGTTTATAAATAATTGTAGCTAACTAATGAAACGGAATCAAAAACCGGCCTCCAACCTATTCCCCCAGGGCAAACTAAATTCCCCCTTTTAAAGCTGCTTAATCGCAGCCCAGCTCCTACAAAATTAGCATAGTAATCAGCTTTAAATTGAGCCTCTTTGTTTTTTAATTAAGCTCCCAGCAGGTAAAAATAAAACAGATTATTGAAGAATCTGCCAACCCTAATAGCCCAGAGCGCTTTTGACAATTAAAAAGATCGCACACAGTTAACCCTTTGAAGAAGAGAAGGTACCCACCATCCTTAGCCATTTCCCTGGGCAGGGGTCTCCTGTGAAACTCAGGAGGGTTGGTGGGGGTCACCAATATACTGACCATCTAGGCCATCCCACCCATTTGTCCTCCAGAAATTTCCTCTGATCCCGAAGGGCCCAAAACCTGCGAATGATTGGCATCGCTTCTAGCCACGTTGGCAAGCAAGGCAACATGGATTGCTATTGACGTTGGGTTCTTAAGTGCGTCAGACAGATGAAAGAGTGGGACTGGGTCTGACCATCCTTTTCAACCATCTTGGAAGCCCAGAGATGGGGACTTCCTTCTTCCCGTTTTATTTTGAAGCTCCCTTATTTCTACTGATGTATTTATTGCATCCAACGGGATATAGGGAAACCCCAAATGTTGAATCAGATGTTTTGGTTGAACTTACTGTCCTGGAGTTGACTCGTGACCAACTACCTGCTTATTTCAAACATACCAACAGAGTCTGGATGGGTTTCCTCTGAGTTTTGGGCAATTAACCCTCCCTCTTAAAAAAAAAAAAAAAAAGCAAAAGAAAGAAAGGGCCACTTTGGCTGTGAAACTGATGTCATGAATCCTAAAGCTTTGAGCTCAAAAGAAAGCAGACCTTTGTCACCAGAAACTGACATTGCCTGCAGCCAAAGTCAACCTAGTATCAGTCTGGATTTCACTGACAGCAGACTTATTTCCACACATGGTTCATGCCTACATGATAAGGGAAAAGGGAAGGGAAGAGAAGGAAAGGGATGTTACTGAGTGCCTTCCTCTCTAATTGTATCAACTCAAACCATGATTAGGAGAAAATGAAAGGAAAAGGAAAAAGAAAAGGATTTTACTGAATGCCTTCCTCTCTAATTATATCCATTCAAACCACATCTTCATGCATTTTCAAATAAGATTTTCCTTTCTCTCAACAGACAAATGCTGTCCAGAAAGCTCTCCCAAGTTTTGAGAGGGGGGTCTTCCTTAAGCCCACTTAGTCATCCACAAGATTTACCTTTGCCTTGGAGGTCAGCCTGAGGTTGCTAGGGAAAAGAGCTAACTAGCCTTCAGCTATGTTTGGGACTCTCCAAACTGCATTCAAGCTGGCTTGGCAGATACTTCAAATTAAGTGTCTCGGGGATGAGATGTTCCTTTCAGTTTGCTGACTCTTGGCATTCCACCGTTGTCCGGCAAAGGGATTGTACAAAATGCTGCTGAGATTCCAAACAACTTTTGCCAAACAGAGGAAGTGTGAAAGAGGCGGGGTGTGGGGTGCGAAGAAAAGGAATACATCTTCGTTGTCTGGACCACTGTTTGCTAAACCAAGCCCCCTTCCTACTTTCTCTCCACAAAGCCAAGCGCAGAAGATCTCATTACATTAGACTACAATATCCATCAGCTCCTGCCAGCAGTGCTATTGGGTAGACTAATTGAGAATTGTGGGTGCTGTCATCCAACCTATGTGAAAAGGAATTAGTCTGTGGGATGGTCAACCTGTGCTCTTGCAGAGGTTGTTGAAGGGGAATTGCTAGGATCTCACAATAGTTGAGAAACATCTGAAGGGATGTGAGTCCTTGCAGGATCCAATCTGGGTCTGTCCATGGGACCAGGTTTAGCCTTCCAAGCTTTCCGACTTGTGCTGGAGCCCATCTTCAGGGAACTTCTGTCTACCAGAGAGAAGGCTATACTCCCTGATAGACAGAAGTAGTAGTGTAGTATTTTTGTGGTGTCAAATAGCCCAAAATAGGTATTCTGGTGAGAAAGAAGTTTCTGAGAATGGTCTGGTCCAGAGTTTAGCAATCTAAGTCATTTTTTTTTGGGGGGGGGGAGGCATTATAGCATCCATGATTTCTCAATGTTGGCCACAGATGGGCATGGATCAGTACTAGGCAGAGAGATGTGACACAACATAGCTAAATTTCATACAGAAGGAAATGCTAGAGGGGAAAACCTGTGATGGTTTTCCAAAGAATTTGCTCTTTAGATTCAAGAGAGGCAAAATTGGATCCAACCCAATCGTCTATGACATTAATGTTTTCCAAGCCATGTTTCAGAGAACCATGGAATTCATTGGAAGCTGCTCAAGGATTTCTCCATGAGAAGATTAATCAAGATAGTCCAATATTTTTTTATCACAGCCAGACACATTTTTGGGAGAGAAAGGGAGGTTACAGCTCAATACGGAAGCTGTGTCTTATTCAAATCCCATCTGTGCATAAGGTGATGAAGTACTCCTATTCAAAATTTTAAAATATCTGACTTTGGGCCACTCCTTCTCATTCTGGGCCTGGGAAGAAGAAGGCAAGGGCAAAATCCATCCTGAAAATCTTGCCGAGAAAAATACATGGTCTATGTAGTCTCAGGATGAATTCAATAAGAGACATTCATGAGAGTCTGAAATTAGAATTAACCAATCACATGGAGCCACAAGAGGACTGTTAAATGCGGTATGAACATCGCCCTTGTGTTTATTTCATACAGGTTTAAGAAAGTCTAGGAGTGACATGGTAGCAGTCTTCCAATATCTGAGGGGCTGCCCCAGAGAAGAATGGGTCAACCTATTTTCCAAAGCACCAGGAGTCAGGACGCAATGGATGGAAACTAACCAAGGAGAGAGAAGCAACCTGGAATTGAGGAGAAATCAGAGGTCCTTGGTGCTCCCTGAGCTTGCTTGTTTTCTTGCAGCTTTCATTACCCAAACTAGGTAACATCATCTGTGCTGGAGGTTACGTCGCACTGATGATGTTACCCAGCTTGGGTAATGAAAGGTCTGCAAAGAAAACAGCCAAGCTCAGCGAGCACCAAGGACCCCACATCTCAACCCTAAGCTACTAATATTCTCCTTGAAGGAGAAATGTCTGTTGTTCTGTTTCACAGCTGTCTGGGGGCTACTTCTCTGTCTCTCCGCTCAGAGCTAAGTTGGTTTTTTCTCCGACTGGATGTAGAGGCCTCGAGAGGCGCGCATTCGGCTGAGCATTTTGCCATCTCTATGGCAACATCCACAAGCCTTGTAACTAGCCCACAGGCTGCCAAGGGATGGCATCCTTCAAAATGGACACTGCAGCTGTCCAAACAGTATCTGTGTACCTGAGGTGGGAGAGGCCTCCTTGTTTACTCCAATCTAACAGAAGATACAATGGCAACTCTTCCTGATTTCATCGCCTGTGCTGGCGCATTCAAGCCCCTGTGAAAATCCCAAGGCAGCTGTGAAAAAGCATTGTTCTCCAAAACCCCTCAGCTGTCAACTTGCCGTCAAAGACAGGTTCCACCTGAAATCTCTGTCTCTGAGCTTCTGTCACTGTCATGGCCATATCCTATCTCTTTGGGACTCTGAGTTGCAATGGTCACAATAGCTTTGAGAAACTAATCTGGAGTGGATGGAATTATTCTGGCAGGTCCGAATAGCAGAGTTGGAAGGGACCTTGGAGATCTTCTAGTCCAACCCCTTGCTGAAGCAGGAAACCCAGTAACACTTCAGACAAATGGCTGTCCAGTCTCCTCTTAAATGCCTGCAGTGTTGCAGCACCCATATTTCTGGAGGGAAACTCTTCCATTGATTAACTGTTCTCACCGTCAGAAAATTTCTCCTTCATTTCTCAATCTCTTCTTGAATAGTTTCCACAACTTCTGGAGACAAGCCATTCCACTGATTAATTGATCTCGCCGCCAGGACGTTTCTCCTTAGTTCTATGTTGTTTCTCTCCTGGTCTTGTCTCACGTCTCAGAATGTGCAGACGTGTTGCAAGCTTCCTGCCTAACCCATGGAGAGGGTTGAACAAGTCAGCTCAATGGTTATCAAATCGATGTGAACGAAGCCGCAGGGATGTTGCAAGGCAGAGGTTTGGTCAACTTTCAGGATTCTCAACAACCACAATGTTGGGAATCCCACAATATTTGGGAAAGCTTTTCTACGTGACAAGAAAGGATTCAGAATTGGATCCCTTTTTTAATCTAAAATCAGCCTTGCACGTGAAAGAAGATGTATACATTTGCACTTTGGTACTCTGCTGCTTTTAAACTCATCAAATTTGGTACCTGACACAATTTAAAGAGAAGATTTTGTCCTGATATTCATTGTTTGTTCAGTACACAACACACAAGCTAGAACTTGACAGTGTAGGTTGCCTTGTGACTTGCTCCCCTTTTCAACAAAGGTATTTCTTGCCCTGCGGCCACCCCATTCTGGTCTCATCTTACCTTCTGTGGTCATTTTATGTATTTTTCTGCATTAAATTCATTTCCATTATTCCATATGCAAAAAAATTGTTTGGCGCTCATCAGTTTTGGTACTTGCCATGCCTCCCAGAACCAATTAACGGCAAGTACCGAGGTACCCCTGTGTATGGTTTTGCACAAATGCAAAAAGAAAAAAAAAACTTATTTTTTAAAAAAAAGATCTGAGCAATAGGCTTTCCTCCTAGACGGAGCACACTCAGTGGGCCAGCAATCTATCGGAGGAAGAGTGCGAACAAGAGAATCAGGTGATGCTTTGTTACTGAACCAGTTGTCTTAGATAAGAACCATCAAGAATCAGGGCAGGCGGATAGGAGAAAGAGAAGAGCTTTGGGACAGAATAATCAAATTAAGTTCCGCTGCTGATTTTTTGGGGATCACATGAAAATAGAAATAGCAAAAAAAAAAAAAAAAAAAAAAACCCAAACCATTCAGAGTCCTCTGACTAGAGAAATCTTTCTAGCATCATTCTGGATGCGAGATAACCAATTTGGCAGCCTCGCTGATGAATGTGCCAGCATGGTTCATGCCATTATTCTCGGCAATGTAATAAAATATATCATGTGTCAATGGAAGTCTAACAGCCTTCCTTTTGGAGAAGATGCCTATTAATCTACACACATCGCTCAAAGCCACACGGGGCCCTCCTATTCACCGAGAGCAGCCTCCAGAGCTGCTGGTCAGGTCAGAGCAAGAATTTTGCAGAAACTGAGGGCAAGAAACGCGAGCATTGAGTTTCTCCTCCCAAGTCAGTGAAATTAAGGAAACATAAGTAGAACAGAAAATAATAGATCTTGGAATGGAGCTTGGAGGTCTTCTAGTCCAACCACCTGCTAGAGAAGGAGATACTATATCATTGGGAATGGTATCTATCAATCTCCAAATGTTTCTGGACCTACCTGGAGATGCTGGACATTACTCCTGCCTCCTATTGTCATGCCAGCCCTATAGTAAATCAAGTCTGAGACAACTCATCTTGGGTAGTATATTCCAAAGCACAGCAATAGGACACTCCTTGTATGTCCTACAGCTTCCTCCTAGCTCTCTTAGCTTACCTGTTTTATCAGTTATAGTTAAGGCAATGCCCCATTTATCTTACTTTAGACTCAACAGCTAACACCATCACCTCTTATACATTTTTTGTTTTGGGAAAGGACCCTGTTGACTTCTTTGCTTCTGGGTGCCCAAGTTTTTGGACTCGTCTTGGATCATTTCTCATAGAGACAGCCTGTGAGACTCAGTTTAAAATCTACAATGATCTCCAAAGAATCACATCAAATTCAGCTACAATTTGGCTCAAGAGCTACAAGATTGTCCAAGTTTCACCTTTTTAGGACTGTGAAACAACTAACAGCGCAACACCAGGATGTTCATTCAGAAATTACATGCAACACACACACAGAGATTTTGCTTCCACGGCTCAGATTAAGATTAAGATGTCAACAAACTCTCTACGCACTCATAACAATACTTTTTTTTTTTAAAGCTGATTTCTGAGTGGAGAACCTCACTTCCTGGCCATAAAATAATGACCATTTGACCAGGAATGGTCATTATTCAGAAGTTCCCAGAACTGATTGTAAATTCCAGTCCTGTCTTAGCTATGAAAGTCGGCTGGGTGATTCTGAGCTAGTTGAGTCAGCTCACCTCACCTCACAGAGGTGTTGTTATGGGGAAAATTGGAGGCTGAAAGTTTGTTGGATAAGTTATTTGTAAATATAGTAAAGGCAAGACACAAATAAATAAATAACCTACAGACTCATCCCAACACCAACACCACCAACACAAAAAAGAACCTGACTGACCATTGATAGTTCTCTGCTAAATAAAAATACATTTCCTCAACGCATATAAAACTATTAAATATGCAGCTAACATAGCCATTCAAGTTACATGAATCCTTGGGTTGCTTCTATTTCCCCCTCCCCTGGCTAACCACCTGCATTAAAGGCTTGATAGCTTTAATGTGAAACATATTGACAAAGGTCTTTAAGTGGGTAGAATACGAGAGATATTTTTTTTCCCCTTCCCCACCAATTTTTCTTTCTTCTTCTTTGTCTGCTCATCAGCTCATCAAAATAATTTTCTGAAGGTCTTTTATTTCTTGACAATTTTTTTTTCCAGCCAGTTTTCAAACTGTAGGTTGTGGGAGGTTTTTTCCCATATATTATTTTATCCACGCACTTTCGTTCTTCCCAGTTTTATTTGGCTGGCAGTTCTATCAGCTGTAAGTCTTTGGTGAATTCAAGATCTAGCTTGTTAAAATAGAAGAATAGAAAGGAAGAAAAAACTCTGAACTGGAAGCTGTCCGTTTTGTCCAAGTGTCCATTTTGGGCTTCCTGAAGAGCCTAACGTTGTGCTGATGTGGGGCAGAAGATAAAGGAAAAAGCTTAGATATTATCATGTCTATCTAATAATGCTCATAATTATTAGATTTAGCTGTGGTTGAAAAGAAGAAAGTATGGATAATTGACGTGGTAGTACCAGAAGATAGTAGTATAGAACACAAAGAATTGGAAAAGATTAGAAAGTATCAAGATCTGAAAAATCAAAAGTTGAAAGATTAAGGTATAAATTAGTTAATTATTGGCACTGGGGATCATACCAAAAAGTCTTGGATGGTACTTAGAAAATCTGCGCATTGAGAAAATTTTCATGTTAGTTGCAAAAGGCCACACTGCTTGGATCTGTGCATTGATTACAACATTACATTGTAATGTAATGTTGTAATTCTTGGGAAGAGCTTGACACGTATGAAACATAATGTCAGCTAAAGAACTTGTCATTGTGATTTCACACTGTTGTGTCAATAGAAGATAATATTTGTAGCTCAGGGTTGAAGTGTGTGGTCCTTTGGTGCTCTCTGAGCTTGATTATTTTCTTGCAGACGTTTCATGACCCAACTAAGCAACATCATGAGTGCTAGGTGAGACTGGAGTTTGCTCTCAGCTTAGTTGTATTTGCCACTTGCACATAAACAGAGAGCAAACCCTTCCCCCCTTTCTAGCACTGATGATGCTACCTAGTTGGGTCATGAAATGTCTGCATCAAACACAGAGAGAACCAAGGACCCCACAGTCTTCCTCCTCCTCCTTCTCCTCCTCCTCCTCCTCCTCCTCCTCCATTCTTCAAACCCCACTCCCTTTTAGCACTGATGATGTGCCTAATTGTATCATGAAACAAGAAAACCACCAAGTTCAGAGCGCACCAAGGACCCCACACACTGTTGTGTATGTACTGATAATTTATTATATTTTTATACCATCCCAGTGACCCAGGACACTTATTTATATTTATCATAATTGCTTGTTGCCTTGGGTACCAAGTACCTTTATTGATCACCCTTGGCCATTGTTGCGTGCTGGGTGGTCGCAGTAATTTATTGAAAGTAATAAATAAACAAAATTAATCTTGTTATTGTCTTTATTCGGGGGCACAAATGGAGCCCTAGGTTTTCTAGCCTTCTTTCATAATCTTGAAAATTCCCATTGCCATTCCATTAATAGTTTAAAACCAGAATGTCCAAACTCAACCCTTCTAAATTTGCTTCTGTTACAAAAAACATCATCTTTCTGGTATATAACCCATGGATGCAAGAAAACTTGGAAGGAATTGGAGGAGGGAAGGAGCTGAGATGCAGAGATACCTCCCACATATAACTGATTGTAAATCCCTGTGACCAGGTAATAACCTACTGATTTGATGTAGGACGCTCGCTCCATCCAACTCAATTTAAAATGAGAAAGAGCAGAGACAGGGCGATCAATTGCTACATATTTGTGGAAAGATTTTTTTAAAACTATTGCTTCCTTTAGGAAAGGAAAAAAAATCTACAAGCTTGCTTCGTTTAATCGCTGTCAGATGGGTTAAGATGTCAGACAAAGCTAAACTGCTTTAAACCAGGAATCTCACATCCGTATTTCCACCAGTAACTTTATTATTATGGCCTGTTGCACAGTCAGCCAGATGTTCAACTGGATTTGGCATTTTTATCAACCTATTGAGTCCTTTCCAAAGACCTGGCACAGGCAGATATTCTTTTTTGATAAAGTATAAGTTATCCTTGCAGAATGTAAGCTGCTTCAAGTCAAGCTGCCTTGTGAAATTGACTGATAGAGACTTTGTCGATGTCAGGGGTATTCAAAAGGTGCTCCATATGCTTTGGGATTGCACCCAAGGTATCTTATCACGACCAGCATTGCTTTCGTTTCCCACAGTCGTTCTATCTCTATTTAATAAATTTAATAGACTTCAGAAAGAATGCAGAACAGAACAATAAAAGAAGGTGAGGGGACTCTAGGCTAAAACATAACAGTATGAAGGATTGGAGTGACTTGATAGCAGATTTCCAATGTTTGAGGGGCTGCCCCAAAGAAGAAGGGCCAACCTATTCTCCAAACACATGAAGTCAGGACAAGAAGCAACGGATGGAAACTAATCAAGGAGAGAAGCAACTTAGAGCTAAGGAGAAATTTCCTGATGGTGAGGATGATTAAGGAGTGGAACAGCTTGCCTCCAGAAGTTGTGCATGCTCCATCACTGGAGGTTTTTAAGAGGAGACTGGACAGCCACTTAATGGTGTACAGTCTCCTACTTGAGGAGGGAGTTGGACTAGAAGACCTCCAAAATCCCTTCTTACTCTGTTATTCTGTTATTTGCAGATCTTTGTATTTGATGATTTCCCTTCATTTCTTTCTCTTCTCTCTTCTGCTGTCTCTAGGCACTGCCACGTCCACTATCCTCCCCCCCCCCCAAAAAAAAAAATTGTTTTGGTCTTTCTTATGGTTATTATTATTACAAGTTGGTATTTGAGGGAGGTTAACAAAAATGTACGGACAGCAATAAAAACAAAACGAGGGAGGAATTGGGAATTCTCTCTCTGACTCTCTCCAAGATGAATAAAAAATTAGCTTCCCAATTTTCTTCATGCCTCCCTCCCTCCTGCCATAAATAAATATCTCACATCTGTTTCCTTCAAGGAGGGAACAAGGCTCCCCCAGCCTGGCTGAGAATACCGATCTGGAGCTTAAAAGCATCAATCCAACCTGGATATTAACTGGGGACTGCCCATTGCTCTGCCCATCCGAGACCTCTTTATCTCAATGAAAGGTCCAGCCTCCCAGCCTGTTATTTGACTTAACTGGGCCTCTAAAGAGGAATCAAAGCCTTCTCCCCCCCCCCAACCCTCCCCACTGCTCTTTCCCTCTGAGGTGTAATTAAACAGAAGCAGCGGATAATCCCACCTCCGAAAAGCTGGAGAAAAGCTGGGCTCAGCCCCGCGGCTGAAGTGGACGCCGCTTAATCAAAAAAGGACCGTCCATTCTTTGCAACATTCTTGGACACCTCTTTGGCCCTTCCTCCCTCCCTCCCTCCCCCTTTCTCTTTTGGGGTCTCTTGTCCTTCCAGTGGCTGCTGCTTCTTGTTCTTCAAACACCTCTGGAAGGACAAGAGTGTAGCCAAGGTGCTGGTTAAAGGAAGAATTCTACTTTGGGGAGGAAAACAGGGAAAAATAGTTTGACCCACCTCTCCCTTGTTTAAGCAAAGCAGCAAAGCTGTTTTTCCACAAGAAGATGCAGAATTCTGGCTTCACCAGCCCCATGTCCAATGCAAGCGATTTGCTTCTTCTTCTTCTTCTTCTTCTTCTTCTTCTTCTTCTTCTTCTTCTTCTTCTTCTTCTTCTTCTTCTTCTTCTTCTTCTTCTTCTTCTTCTTCTTTTTTCTTTCTTCCTCCTCCTCCTCGTCCTCCTTCTTCTCCCTCCTTCTTGTTCCTCCTCGTTCCCCTTCTCTTCTTCCTTCTCCTTCTCCTTCCTTTGCTCGTCTTTGCTGTTATTGGGCCAGAAAGGATGTTTTGACAGGATTTAATTAGCTGGATTCAAGCACAGGATTACTATCTAAGTTATTTACCCAGCAAAGCTCTGTGTTTGAGCCTGGGGTTTGCTCACAACAAGGCCGAATAAGACAATGAAGGAAGGATCTAGCTTTGTTCTTAAGAAGGGCCCTTGGCAGGCCAGTCTTATGGAAGGTATCTCCAAATCTGATGGGAAATTTCTGGATTTGAAGTTGTTAAGGGAGAGGGAAATGACTTTGTTTATGGGAGATGTGGAATGAATGGGGTGGAGGAGTAAGCCCTAGTGTGTTTGAAGAACAGAATAACAGAGTTGGAAGGGACCTTGGAGGTCTTCTAGTCCAACCCCCTACCCAAGCAGCAGACCCTACACCATTTCTGACCGAAAGCAGTCCAGTCTCTTCTTGAAAGCCTCCGGGATGAAGCTCCCACAACTCCAGAAGGCAAGCTATTTGATTGAATCATTGTCCTCACTGTCAGGGAATGGTTGCTAGGTTTGCTTCTCTCCTTGATGAGTTTCCACCCATTGCTTCTTGTCCGGCCTTCAGATACTTTGGAGAATAGCTTGACCCCCTCTTCTTTGGGGCAGCCCTGCAAATATGGGACACTGCTATCATGTCACCTCAAGTCTTTTTATTCATTGAACTAGACATAACCAATTCCTGCAGCTGTTCCTTTCGCCTCCAGTCTCGTAATTATCTTCGTTGCTCTTCTTTGCACTCTTTCTAAAGACTCAACATCTTTTTTTATATTGTGGCAACCCAAACTGGGCACAGTATTTCAGGTGTGGAACTGCTTACCAAGGTGTCATAAAGTGGTACTAACACCTTACATGATCTTGATTCTATCCTTCTGTTAATGCAGTCTAGAATTGCACTGGGCTATTAAAAAAGAAGAAAAGAAAAGCAAAAACAGAGTGCCAAAGGATGCAACTTTCTCCAGGTCATGCATGCTGCAGGTAAAGCTAAACGAACATAAGAGCAATGCATTCAACCTGTCACTACCAAATTGCCCAACTGAGGTTTTTCCTGGTCGGTATTATTGTTTTTACGAATGTTACTGTGTACAGAATGAGCTGCTTTGCTGAACTACAGGTAGGAAGGTTCCTGGAAACGCTGGTTGCTAGGGGATTGCTGTCAAACTATCAGTTGTGTAAGCACTACTTGGCATGCTATCAGGGAATAAAGGGAATAAACAGGTAAGACCATGTTTAACACATGCATACTGTATCTCCTCCTTCCTTCTTCCCACGGCTGGGGAAGTAAATACTCAGCTTGTTTTATTTTAGAGACAAACAAGCCATTGCAAGGTTTTCAGCATAGAGTGCTTTCAATATATTTTACTTACACACACACACACACACACACACACACACACACACACACAGTGCAAATAAAATTGCTTTCAATGGAGAAGTTTGTTCTCCACAAATTAGGCATTTGATTAACTTAAGTGGAAATCAGGAAATTCTTTTGGAAATTGGGAGAATGACATAAGAGAACAGACTTGAATAGTGTACAGTTTTGTCTTTCTTTTTTCACAGTGATCAGGGATGTGAAGATGGTAGATCAATTTCTGGGTTTGACTTGGGGATAAGATGTTTGATGGACCACTTCTTCTGCTCAACATAAAAATAATTCCAAGGAAGCCTTTGTACACTATAATGATTTACTAAATAGGTTTTGAGGTCAGCTGCCTTCAGAATTCTTGATGGCTTTCTTGGAATCATTTCGGTGCCCTGGCATGTTATCAATTTCTGGATCTTTTTTTTTTTTTCCAATAAGAAGAACTTATGTGGCTTCACCAGCTGCTTTTAAACTGGGGTTTTATTTTGCATGGCTCTCGTGTTTCACTTTTTCATTTACGCTAATTCTACTTCCCAGTTTTTCATCAGCTGCCTTGGGAAATCGAAGCAAGAAAAGCACCTCTTAGTGCTTTCTGACAGATTGCTCCTTGGGTCAGTGGACGGACAACTCTTTGTCATGCCCGTAGGAATCTGATTCGGAGGGAGAGGCCAAGTAGCTGACAGGGAGTGAGAGTGTGGTTCCATTGGTTGTGGAAGAAACTGGGGAAGGACACAGTCCGGTTGGGCAGAGCAGGGAAGAGGTAGAACAAGAGCCCCTTCTTCATCCTAGGGCAAGTAGGGAGGAATGGAGAAGGGAGCAACATGGGTTGCATGGCTTATGGGGGAGGAAAGGGCCCTGATTCCCTTCATTAGCTGCAGCTGGGAACACAATGTTTAAAAAGGGAAGCTGTGCAAAGTTGTTGGGAGCAAATCTTGAGTTATCTGATATTGTTATCTGGCTTATCTGGGTTCCTAGCGTCTTCCCAACTGTGTGTGTTTTGTTGGCCTTTCAAGTCTGCAATTCCTTATCCTGCCCTGTCCAGTTAATTGCTGCAGTGTGGTTTGTGTGGATTTTTATTTACAGTTTGTATGTACTTTGTTTTCGAACTGAATTTCTTCCACTTCAAGGTTGTTCTTGGGAGAGCCAAAGGTAACTGGACATTAGGGGCAAAGTTGGAGGTATTAAAGGGACTCTTCTTACTTGTGTGACTGTGTTGCCTTTGTACCACACCATGAGTCATTACACTCTTCCATCTTTTAAAAGAGCTGGGTGGAAAGTAAATTGTGATAAAATGGTCCACCCAGTTTTGAATAGAATGTGAAATGAAAACCAAGTACGATTCTAACAAGGCTTTTTTTAAAAAAAACAAATTCTCTGCCTAGAATGCTCCATTAAAAATGTGCTTCACCTTGACCTAGTTGGGCAATGAAACATCTTCAAGGAAACAACCAAGGTTGGACAGCAATATGGAGCCCATAGGTTTTGTCCTGCATAATCCTAGTTCACTAAAGGCCCTGTCCCACTGCACTTACGGATGCAAAGAGGATGTAAAACATTAAAAGAACCCGAGCATTTGAATTTACTTCCTCATAACCAAAGACCAATACTCTTCACAAAGACTTCTATCCTTCTCTAGTGAGAACATGAACGTACGCAAATGACCTACCAAGTGATGGTTAACTTTCCCAAGCTAAATCATTTCATTTCTCCTTCCTGCCTTCTGGGTACCATGAAACATAGGACAGAGAGATGGGTGGTGGATAGATTTAATAAATAAACAAAAAAAAAACATCACAACAAGTGCAGGGAGGCAGTGTAAGGGGGACAGAAAAGGGCGATTGGTTGAATCTCCCCTTGGCTTCATGGAGAAAGAAAAAAAAAACTTATTTAATCCAAGAATATGAAATACCCATCATTCTCCAGATTGTAATGGAGATTAGTGAAGGGGGGGGGGATATATTTGAATTTCTGATCAGCAGGAGATTTGGAAAGGGACAAAGTAGAGATGGCAGGTGTTAGCAACTCTGATTTCCTTGTTCTCCACCTTCCATCGCCTCAAAAAGAGAGGAGAGAGAAAAGAGAGAAAGAAGGGGGGAGGGAGAGAGAGAAAGAGAGAGAGAGATGATGGGAGAGAAGGACCAACAGAGCTTTTGTGGACTTAAAATTGTGCCAGAGAAACCAATATGTCTTTTGCTTTGAAGAAGTTGGAAAGAATTTGTCACCATTGCTATGGCAACCTACTAGACCTTATCCCTCCAGAGCATACCTCTGTTGAAGACTAAAAAGGGCTTAGTGCTTGCTTCTTGTCTTCTCCTTTGCATGAATCTCATCTCTAGGCAAAGAACAACATTGAGTGCATTTGACTCTCTCTCTCTCTCTCCCTCTCCCTCTCTCTTTCTCTCTCTCTTTCTGTGATCAAACATGGAACTCAGAAGGCCAGATTTTGACCAGAAGGAAACATTTCAACCTTTGAGCAAACTGCTTCAAACCAAAAAGAAAAAGAAGTCCAGTTGCCGTGGCTCAACTACCAGACAACTCTCAGGGCCACCAAGCTCAAAGAGCATCAAGCACTTCACAGATCAACCCTTGAGCTGCAAATATCTCTTCGATCAACTCATTATTTGGTTCCTAAGTGATACCCCAAAGAGATTGACCATTAAAGGTGTGTCCCCATTACTTCCAAGTCCTTTGATTTCAAACCAAGCCTCTGAATGACCCCAACCAAATTATTCACTACACAGAACAAGGGCACCCGATTAAAAAGATTGTTTCGCGTCATAGAACCTGTTTTGTGCAACAGAAAACTTAAAGAGTTTCAGATTCAGGGAGTTAGTGCTGATTCAGGTCCTTGTTGGCCAGGATAACTGAGTTATTATGGTTATTATTATTAGCGTTTTCTGTGGGACACAGAATCAGGTCTCTGATCCCTCCCTCAGATCTTCCTCAGCCTACATTGCCACAGATTGCCCTAACTAGCTCTAAGATAAGGAATGCTGGGTTGCCAAAGGATCCTTAGAGGATCCCTAGATCCATACTTTCAAACCCATTCATTGGGGCAGCTAAAATCAGGGCTGGTTTCTGTGAGTGTACAGGCAGTCCTTGACTTATTGCCACAATTGACCCCCGAATTTCTATTGCCAAGTGAGGCGGTTGTTAAGGGAGTTTTGCCCCATTTTATGACTTTCCTTGCCACTGTTGTTCAGTGAGTAACAGGATCATTCGGTGAATCTGGCTTCCCCATTGACTTTGCTTGTCAGACGGTCTGAAAAAAGAATCTCGTCACACACACACTTTAACACCCAGGACACTGCGCCCATCATAAATGTGAGTCAATGGCCAAAACAGCTGAATTTTGATCAGGTGATTGTGGGGAATGCTACCATGGTCGTAAGTGTGAAAAACGGTCCTAAGTCACTTTTCTCAGGGGCATTGTAATTTTGAACAGTCACTAAATGGACTGTTTTAAGTGGATGACTACCTGTACTGAGCAGGGAACCAAGAGTATTGTTAATGCTCTGCGAAAAGAACCACCAGCGAGGAACAAATGAGGAGATGGAATGAAAATGGCCAACCTGCTCCAACATGCTAGTTCTGCCTTAGATCTCAGCTTTGCTTCCCATCGCCTAAGAATACAAACTTCCTACTTGTCATGTTCTGCTCCCTGAGAATGTGAATCAAAGTATGCATTTTGCCCCCGAGAAATCTGGCAAAAAAAGACTCTACACTTCCTCCCCACCTCTTTTTCTTCCCTTTCTTTCTTTCTTTCTTTCTTTCTTTCTTTCTTTCTTTCTTTCTGTCTGTCTGTCTGTCTGTCTTTCTTTCTGTCTTTCTTTCTTTCTTTGGAAGAACTTATTAGAGATGGTTATGAAAAGGCACATCTGATTCAGCCTTAAGAAACTGGTTCCACAATATTTGATTAAGACAGAAAAAAGTGTAAGCCGCCTTCAGCGGAAACAATGAGTGGATTTAACTTTCCCTCTCGCCAAGGTGAAACAACCTGGAACCATCTGTGTCAAAAGAAAGAAAGGGAAGAAAAGAAAGTGGGGGGGGAGGAGAGGGAGGGAGGAAGGAAGGAAGGAAAAAAGGAAGGAAGGAGAGATACAAGAGAGGGAGGGAGGAAAGAAGGAAGGAAGGGGTAGAAAGGGAGGGAGGAAGATATGGAGAATATAGGAAGGAAGGAAGCAAGCAAGAGAGAAAGGGAGGATAGAAGGCAAGAAAGGAAAAAATAAAAGTAAGAAAGAAAGATTAATCGCTTTCTAATTATCTCATGCCTTCTTTTTCAAAATAATCAGAAATGTTACGGCAGAAAAAATGCAAACAAAATGCTTGTTTTCAAATGGCAATCTGGGAAGCATGCTCCACATGAGCCAAGAAGGCATTCTTCAAGACAGAAAGCACATCCAGATAATTTGGAGGGGGGGGGGGAAGCAAGGGTTGGATTATCTTCACATCAATTCTCCTGAGCTGCTGGAAAAACTTTCTGAGAAAAAGACCCCTAGTACCCCCAGCGTCTGGGTGAGACAGACAGCTCCAGCCAGCTGAAACGAAGAGCAGCAATTGAGACGAAGGCGCCAATAAAGAGCAAAGAAGAAACCAGCCAGGAGCCCCTCTTTCCACCCCACCAATGCTCCCAAGCCCCCCACCCTGTTTACATTCCCTTCCACCACCACCCCCATGTTTGAAACTCAAATCTACTCTGGATTGAATGATAAATTGGACCTAACAAAGAGGTCCAACGCAAGGAAGGAAAGAAATCCATCCTTCCCATGGCATCAAACGAGGCTGGCAAAGAAACGAAGGGCCAATTGAAAGAAAGAAAGAAGAGAGAGAGAGAGAGAGAGAGAAAGATTTTGGGGAGGGAGGCTTGGTGATCATCTTGGTTCCCCCCTGCCACACACACCCCATCCTTGGCTCTTCCTCATCTGTGCAAAGCAGCAGCTGAAGACCTGGAACACACAAGGGTGGCCCATCTCTCTGAGCCCTGAATTTATTATCAGCGATGTCACGCCTCCACAAATGGCTTTATTTTTTGATTCATTAGGTAATTTCCCTTGAAGACCAGCTGTTTGGAAGCAGCCCCTCCCCCCCATGAATAATGGAGATGATATTCGATGCTGCGGAGGCCGGCAAGTGAGAGAGGGGGGGCACGGCCCTCACCCCCCCAACCCGCATCCCACCGCCTAAGGCACGAGCTCCACATCAAGGGGGCAGGAGGTCTCTCCCAGCTCCCTTTCCTATCCCAGAGCTGCCCAGGTGTCAAACGGGCTGGGGGTGGTGGTGTTCCTGGCTAATACCTACAATAGAAATCCGAAGTGTGTGTGTGTGTGTGTGTGTCACTCTCCCCCCCCCCCATCTGCCTAGGGCAACTTGTCATCTTTTATTTCCCTGATGAGCTGCTGCAATGCCCCTCCCAGGCAACTGAATCCCCAGGTGTTTTGTTCCGCCTGGCCTGGCCCCCTCCTCAAACACAGGACCCCCAAAATTTGAGAGACAAAAGGAAGACGTCCCTGGCAGTTGTGCTCTGGGCCACTTTTTTTTTGGGGGGGGGGGAGGGGATCCTATATTCCAGAAGGGTCATCTTCTTTCTTTAAACCCAGTTCAATGGAGAGAGAGAGAGAAAGAGAGGGGGGGTGGGGGGCAGGAAAAATCATTATTAAGCCTGTAATTTAGTACAGGCAGAGTTGGCTTTCTCTTCTTCCCAGAGACGTCGTTTCTCATTCAAATAATCCCTCTGAGAGGAACATTTCCATCACATAAGTAACGCTGCAATTAAAGCATGTTTGAAGGAAAAAAGAAAGGAGAAGGAGAAAAACAATCACCCAATAAAAGAGACAAGCACTGTGGTTGGTTTTGGACTGACATTCATTAAGTTCTGGAGATGAATGTTAACCATTTGTCAGAGTTATGCATCTAGAAAGGAGGAGGAGGAGGAGGAGGAGGAGGAGGAGGAGGAGGAGGAG
>BLBF01000074.1:9068396-9087335 GCA_015471245.1 Laticauda colubrina
GAAGAAGAAGAAGAAGAAGAAGAAGAAGAAGAAGAAGAAGAAGAAGACTAGGACTGTAAGGTCCTTGGCACTCTCTGAGCTTGGTTCACTAGTAGGGAGGGCAGAGTTTGCTCCTTGTAGAAGAAGAGAAGGAGGAGGAGGAGGATGACGACCGTGAGGTCCTTGATGCTCTCTGAGGTTGGCGGTTTCCTGTAGATGTTTCATGACCCAACCAGGTAATATCATCAGTGCTAGAAGGGAATGGGGAATACAGAGAAGAGGAGAAGGATGACCTTGGGTGTTCTCGGAGCTTCTTTGCAGACCTTCCATGATGAAGACAGGTAACCTCTTCAAACAGGTAACCTCTTCAGAAGACATTCAAACTTCAAACAGCCAAGCTCAGAGAGCACCAAGGAATTCCCAGAACACAACCTCGTTCTAAAACTCTATTTCACCCCTGTATCTTGGAAGCAAAAATGACCTTGAATCTAGAGAGCAAAGAGTTTGCCCAGGAACTAATAACTGCAGATGATTGGAGAAGTTCCAACACATCTGGAATATGGTGAGAAAATGCTCTCACTCCTGTGGCATTACATACTTCTCAGACCCCCCAAGGCCGTTGTCCTAAAGAACACAGCCACACCTTCCACTGTGCTGAGAGAAAAACTCTTAACAGGCACACCCAGGACAATATTCAGCTTTCTGCATGAATAAGCCGAAGTCACACTTTTTGACCCAAACCCCACTTCCAAATTTCAAACTTGAGTTCACCCAGGTTCAATAGCCAAGATGGAAAAATGCAGGGAAACACTCTCTTCTGAGCTGGCTGAACTCAGTCGTGTCAGGGATATGAGCATTTGAGGTACCATGTCAAATGTTGAGTGAATTGAGTTGTGACAGCTTCTGCAGAGTCAGGCTTCAAATAGTGGAAAAGCCCACTTGTAAATTTGATTTCCAGGCAGGTATGAGTATAATCAGGTCTGTTTATATCTCTTAACGCTCCCAGAGAAATGTTGCCTGGAAGAAGGAAAAAAAGGAAGGAAGGAAGGAAGGAAGGATTCTACTTTATTGCTGCTTTGTTTTTCAAAATTATACTCCTATCTTTTTAATGAATATATTTCATGCAATTTAACAATAGCTGTAATTTTTCTCTCTGCTGGACTTCGCTATGTATTCATTGAGATACCGACCAAGTATTTACCATTCAGGAAAATAAGCCAAAAATTGAGACTCTGCAAAAAGAACATTCTAATTGACCCATTTAGAGGAATTATTTCCCTTTCTCGCTTATTAAAAAGTTGTTAAGAATGTCTGATAGAAACCAGGTGTTTCATTTGGAGTCATTTTATTCAATTATTTCATAGACCTGGAAGGCCTTTTACACAGCTTTAGCCCGTTTGGTGACAATCAATAAAGCCAAAGTGGCCTAAATGGGGACCTTGCACTTGGACCAGAATATAATCTTTATTTTGATAAGTTCTGAGTCATATTTGCAAGTATACTGAGAAGGCAAATAAGAAACAAAAAAAAAAAAAAAAACACCACAAAGTGGTGCAAATCAAGCAGGATTCATTCAAATCATGGTTGCAATTCAGAAAATCGTCGGCTCCATTTGGAAAAACTGTCGGATGTGATATGGATGCCACCTACAGAAGATCTGGATTGAGCTTGAATTGCTTTGACAAACAGAATCGACTTCCTAGTTCAATTAATTCAGCCTTTCAGATCAAACTGAGGGAGTGGACAACCCTGCTCAGCCAGTCAATATGTTTTATTGGGGTCACAGACCAAAGTCTGTGATTCATTGCTTTGCTTTAGACAACCCAGTAAAAGATAAATGAACCCCATCACATTTCAAGCAATCAATACCAAAGAATATGCAATAATAAAGACCACGGTATGTTTTCCTTCTCCATGCACACACAAAAATCGACCTTTCCAAGCAGCCTTTCTAAAAGATGAGTTTTATTTATTTGTATCCTGAGCTCATTATTTTTACAAAGAATTCAAGGAAGCAAGCATATTCAACACAAGCAAAGAATTCAAGGAAGCAAGCATATTTCCTCCTTTTCTTTTTCCAGCAACAACAATCCTGCAAGGTGGCTAAGCTAAGAGAAAAGAACTGGCTCAAGCACAATGAGGTGGCTTTTATGGCTAAGGTGGGACTAGAACTCATCGTCTCCTGGTGATTGGCCCAAAGACACCCAGCCAGTTTTATAGTAAAGCTGGGTCTTGAAATCACAATTTCCTGCTTTCTAGCTTGGTGCCTTAACTGCTAGATCAAATTGTTACCAGGTCTATAGCATGCTAAACCAATTTATACTGTTTTAAAAAGCACTTTTTCCAAAACTTGGCTGGTATTGTCTGTGCTTGGAGTGTTATTAATCAATTTGTTTGTGACCAATTTGCTTGTGTGTGTTTTTAAAAAAATATTATTTACATCCTTTGCTTCAACCGTCTCTCACTTCCCAAAAACATCTTCCCAGGGAGTTGCACAATATGATAATAATAAATTAAACACAGGGATAAATTAAAGCAAGGCAGGCCATTTAAAAGCATCAAAGCCATTCATGCAAATTAACCCAGCAAACCAAGAAAAGGAATGAAGGAGCAAGTGAAGTCTGGCTCAGTGAATGGATCTTGTAGCCTTTCAATGCCCAAAGAAATCAAGATATTCCTCCACGAAGCACATATAAACCTCATTTTCTCTTAGGAGAGGAACCAGCAGTGGAAAAATTATCACTTTTCAGAGGACTCAAGCAATATAGCTTGCCCTTGACTTACAACAGTTTGTTGGATGGCCTTTCATGTTAAAACAGCAGTGAAAAAGTGACTTATGATCATTTTCCACACCTACGACCACGGCAGCCATCCTCATGGTCCCGTGATCAAAATTCAGACCCTGGGCAGTTGACTCATATTTACGACTGCGGCAGTTTCTGCGACCTTCTGACAAGCAAAATCAATGGGAAGCGAGATTCACTTAATAGCCACAGTGTTATTAACTTAATGGCTGCAGTAATTCATGTTAATCAGTGCAAAACGGGGCAAAATTCACTAAACAAATGTCTCGTCAAACAACAGAAATTTTGGGCTCAATTGTGGTTCCAAGTCAAGGACTAGTTTTATTTCATTTCATAGAAGGATTTATATCCTTTGCAGCCACCTGGTTGATAACACAAATAATATAAATCCTTCCATTCCCGACCAGTCGGTTAGGACTGAAGAAGCTTTTTGGATGAGAGGTGTTTTCAAGGAAAAACCTCTTGAAATCCTCTTGAAAAGTCACTTTGGGACCACCAGGAGGAAGGAGACTCTCCATAAAAAACCCAAAACTGCCCCAGAGAGGAAGGAGGAAGGGGTCAAGCTATTCTCCAAAGCACCCAAAGGCCAGACAAGGAAGAATGGATGGAAACTGAACAAGGAGAGATTCAACCTGGAAATAAGGAGAAACTTTCTGACAGGGAGAACAATCCACCCATGGAACAGAAGTTGCCTTCAGAAGTTGTGGGAGCTTCAGCACTTGAGACTTTCAAGAAGAGGCTGGACTGCCATCTGTCAGCAAGGGTGTAGGGTCTCCCACTTGGGCAGGGGGTTGGACTAGATGACCTACAAGGTCCCTTCCAACTCCATTGAAACCATTGTTGGAACCGATGCCTCCATTTTACCCTACTTAGTGGTTGTTCCAGCTGCTGCCGAACATAATGTCCATCTTGCCTAGACAGTTAGTCTTGGATTATGTGTTCATAGCTGACAATCTTTGGAAGAATTCCTAGTGTCAGCTGCTCTCCATCCAGCACCATGGCTCTGTCTATTTAGCAGCTCTCCTGGGCCCTTTTCTGCATGCGGCTGCATCACCCAACTCTTCCTACCAGATGCCACCATGGTCTCCACTGTTTGCGAGCACAGCTGCAGCCCGGAAAGGACAGGCTGTTGTTGCTCCTTCCAGGATCCCAAGGGTGCCAGCTGGCATGAGGAGGGCAATAGATGCAGATGATGAAAAGGCAGCTTTGGCACCAGAGAGCTGGTGTTATGCCACCGAGGGTGAAAGTCAGGGTACAAATCTGTGGGGAATAATCAAGACTCCTGCACGTGTTGGGGAGGGTCAACACGCCAGGTTCAAACACACTTTTTTTTTCCCCCCCTTTTTGGAGGTGAGTTAAAGAGAGTTTGATTTATTTCTAGGTTCTGAAGAACTTCAGTAGAAAAAGGAAGGGAGGGAAGAAGGGAGGGAGGAAAAGAAGGAGAAAGAGAGAGGAAGAAGGAAGAGAGAGGAGAGAAAAAGGAAAGAAGGAAGGAGAAAGAGAGGAATAAGAAAGAGAGGAAGGAAGGGGAAAGAAAGAAGGAGAAAGAGAGGAGAGAAGGCAGACAGGAAGGGATGGAGGGATGGAGGAAGGAAGTGAAGCAGAAAGAGAAAGAGCAGAGAGAAGGCAGGCAGGCAGGAAGCAGAAAGAGAGAAGAAGGAGAAGAGAAAAGGAAGGAAGGAAGGAAGGAAAGAAGGAAGGAAGGAAGTAGAAGAGACATATCTAAGCGACCAATTCTGAATAACTGTGCATAACACATAGATGGAGGAATATGATAAAGCTGAATCTCCTGTGAAAGTTCTTCTGATTGGTTCTTCTTTAGGGAACAGAAAAAATTAAAATTGGGGCACAATTCAAGTCTCTACAATGCTGATGCCAGGGTTCAGTCTCAGGGCAAGCAAAGCCGGTGCCCAAACATGCATGTGCCAATTGCTCAAGGACTTGAAGCAGAGAATTGCTTGCAAAAAAAATCTGAATGGACTCGTTTGCTGTCTGGTTCTCCTATCCCTGCAACTTTCCACCTTGGGAAGTTGTCTCTCTAGAACGGGCCTCAGCAAGTCTTCTTGGGAAGGGAACGGGGGTCCTCTGAGAGCTTGGTAGACAAGAAAAAACAACCCTGTGGTCTTTTGGCGATGTTGTCTTTTGGAAAGGTTGACTTCTGCCTCTCCTGCAATACAAGGAATGTTGCTACGAAGGGCTGAACAGGAACGGGGAAAGGTGCTTTTCTTTTTCCAAACATTAGAAAGTTTGAGAAGGAACCAGTAGCAAGCACAGAATTACTGGATTCCTTGAGAAGGTTCCACAACACCAAGGAGAGATCATCAATATGGAAGCAGCATTCCACCTAAGTTCTCAACCTCCATTCGAAGTTGATGGGTTGTCTTTGATCAGCCACAGGACTCTGCTTTTGCAGAGTCCTGGTTAGAAGGAAACAAACACAGTGTGGGCTCTTATTAGCCTATTATATTGTGGTTGGTCACACAGCCAGCCACAGGTTTAGCCTGGATTTGGCTTTTTTTTAATCCAGCAATGTATAACTGTGAAAGTTGGACCATAAGGAAGGCCAAACAATAGAGGGCTTTGAACTCTAGTGCTAGAGGAGACTCCTGAGAGCCCCTTGGACTGCAAGGTGATCCAACTGGTCAGTCCTAGAGGAGATCAACCCTGGCTGCTCTTTAGAAGGCCAGGTCCTGAAGAGGAAATTCAAAGACTTTGCCCTCCTCATGAGAAAGAAGAAAGGACTCACTGGAGAAGAGCTAAATGCTGGGAAAGGTTGAGGGAAGAAGAAGAAAAAGGGGATGGCAGAGAAGGAGGGGGCTGGATGGAGTCTCTGAAGCAGTTGGCATAAGCTTAAATGGACTCCAGAAGATGGTGGAGGACAGGAAGGCCTGGAGGAACGTTGTCCAGGGGGTCACAATGGGTCAGACTTCATGACTTTGCAACTAACAACAAAATCAAGTCCTTCCCAAGGACCTGGGATAGGCAGACGATAACGACGATAATTGTCAGTGGAATTTAACACCAGAACTTGGAGTGATGCACCCCCAGTCCCAGAAAAACCCCCAAAACTCCGCAACACCACAAACCCATTGTCTCCTTTCTCCCCACCCAGGTTCAAGGTTAGCTTTCCCTTCTCAGAGGTACAAGCCAAATTCTTTAAGAAGCTTCCTTTGCAGACATACGCAGGAATGGAAGGGTCAGCAGGTTGCCCACCGAAAGTATTTAGGAACATCACCTCAAGCTCGGAGAAGAAATGGGTTAGCCCAGCCAAGAACAAAACAACATCTTTTGCAAAGAATCGGGCAGAGAATGGAACGACACCCTAATGACAAGCAGAAAGCCCATCTCTGCGTCTCAAGAATCATACACAGAGCTTGTTTATCAAAAGAGCTGGACCTTGTCCAAGAAAACAGCAAAACTTTGTGCTGTTTAAGCAAGACTTGACTGGAAACAGGTTTTTACGGTAAATGTTGTGGTTGTAAGAGCTATTTCCCTCCCCAAGTCTTTCCCTGGTTTCAGAAAGAGCATATTTTGTACCAGAGACCATTTTTTTCCGATTTAATTAAAGACACGATCAAGAAGAAATACCCTTAAAAATCAGAAGAAATAAATCCAGCATGTGGTAAAGCTAAATAGCCAGGTGCATTTTGCACCCATAAGCTAAGATAATGTCTCCCCCCCTTCTCTTTTTCACCCCTCCCAAATTTCCCCCCCCCCCCCCCACACACAAACCTTTGCAGTGAATCTCTTTGGCAGCTTTTCCAACCTATCTTCCAACGTGGAACACAGTCAGAACCGAAGATAGCTTGAAAAAGACAACGGGAAAGAGAAAACATCTGGTCTGAAGCGTAGTATCAAAGTCATATTTTATGCATGACTTTGGAGAATGCTAATAAAGATTGCAACCATGCTTCTCCTGGGTTACAATCAGTTGGAGCTGCGCAATTAATTTTTCTTCTTTAGATCTCAGGTCGGTTTGATTTGGGGGCAAGGAAGGAGAAAAGGACAGGGAAAGGTCAGGCCAGAATTTTCCCCCAAAAGATGAAGGGAAATATATATTTTTTCATCCTCTGTTATATTGCTAGAACACAAGGTTACCTAGGGAAGAGAGATTGACGGGACAGGTCAAACATCTTCAAGAGACAAGTAAAAAGAGTTTTCAGGATTCGGCGAGCCCAAAGATGCTCAGATAAAAGGAGCTGGAGAATGGATGCATCTCACTCCATAGCTTGGAAGGAGTTCAGCCTGATTTCAGATTATGCTTGTTCAAATCTATGGAGATTCTCAATCCTCTGACCAGGTCCTGGTCCCAAAGGCCCTTTTTCAAGAGGCAACTGGACCTTCTTTGTTTTTCTTTGAAGGCGTTTCACTTCTCATCCTTCTTTAGCTCTGAAGAAGCTTCTTGGATGAGAGGCAAAATGTCTTCCCCCCAAAAAAACACCCCAGAAAGTCCAGTTGCCACTTGAAAAAGCACCTTTGGGCCTGTTCAATTCTATAGCTGAAACATTTGTAAATTAAATTTAGGGAACCTTTCCTTGTAATGTCCATAAATATTCAGCATGCTCTGGCATAAAACCTTCTTTACAAAAGGAGGAACTCTTAGCAAGCTTGAAGAACCAGAGGTAGAACATTTCTCCACGGTGTGTTTTTCAGTCCAGAGAGGACTCAATCTAGAATCCTTACAGGTCCACAAACACTCCAAGTCCTGAATCCCATTAACTCTTATTTAGCGCCAATTTAATGCTGTAAGGTGACTAGATTCTTGTGTACAGGAGCAAGCAATAAATCTTGTGAGCTGGAACTTATAGGTGATCCCAATTCTTCATGCCTGACGGGAAGTCAAATTAGCATCCAGTACAAATCTGCCTTGTATCATCTGCAAAAGGCCATCAAATAGGATTAAGTGTTCATTCATAATTACACCTGGGTTGAGGGTTTCATCAAGTGAACGAGATGCTTGCCGTGTGGGCTGCCCTCCAGCCAATGGGGAACGTGAGGCACAGGGCACTCACACACACACACACACACACACATATGCACACACGTGTGCAGATAGGGAAGGACACACAAGCAATGTCTGCACCAGGCCTTGGGGCTAAAACTCCTCCTGTCTTCAATAAAGATGAAGGTAAAGCAAAATTTCGGAAGGCAGATGGGAAGCAGATGGGGACTTCTGCCTTAGAGATGACCAAGCCAGGTCAGCCGATACTCAGAAATGCCTTGTGAGCCCAGGAATGTGCAGGTAGGCAGGGCTTGCACAGTGCAAACCCAGTGACAGAAGGAGAACTCCCTGGTATTTAAAAAAAAAAGCTTAAGCACGCTCGCTTGTCAACATCAGGACTTTCAAAAGCTGTGGAGAGCGGCAGAGAGCAGGAATTTCAAATACATCAAAGTCCTCCATGCACAGGATGGAAATATTTGGGACTTCTCTCTCTCTCTCTCTCTCTCTCTTCCCGATTCATTTCTGGAAAGCCTGCTGTGTTTAAAAATGTCAATAACTGACTGTTTAAAAGTTCATTTCGGCTTTCCAGATCTCATTTTACAGCCCTTGGCTAGTTATGTTTCATAAACTCCCTTTTGTATCATCCAGATTAGTTTCATTTTATCTGACAGGGGAAGTCAGAGCATTTAAAACAAAAACAAGTGGACAATTGAAAATACACAAGTAGGTGCAATTATAAGATATAGCAGCATGGCATGCCCAAAAGTCAATATTACAGCCATTTGTGTCCTCCCCTATTCTCTTCAACCACCCCAACTGCTATCCACTTCCTTTTCTCACACTTAATTGCCCTCTTTACACCAAAAAAATTTTTTTATGTTTTTTTTTTTTTTAAAATCTGTAAAACTTTGAATCTCTTGATTCATCATTGCAGTTCTGTTTTTTTCCCCTTCTTTGCATGAAGACCAGCAGTCTGAGGCTGCTATTGTGCATATGAGCAAGAACAGTTCCAAAATGGCTCAAGACGAGGTTCAACTGGACGTAATTCCAGCCTGCCTGCCACAGTTACCTTCCTGTGGAAGAGAATGTTTGTAGCTCTGGATTGAACTGTGGGGTCTTTGGTGCTCTCTGAGCTTTGTGGCTTTCTTGCAGACATTTCATTACCATGCTATGTAACACCATTGTTGCACAACAGGACCTTCAAAAGCATTTGTGTGTAAGTACCCAAACCTTTGTAACTCACTTTTGGAAATCTAGACTAGTTCACAGTCAATTCCCTCTAGCTGAATTCCCTCTTGAGATGTTGAGCTCAACGTGGCTTCTAGGAACCAAGCGCGCATCGGGTGCCTCTTGAGTCCAGTGACAAAGCTCAAATATGCAACATCTCAAGGCTCAGTGCTGAAAACATTGGATAATGTTTTCTAAACCCCAGCTCCCAAGGAACATAAGCTAGCTCTGGTTGCATTCACCTGGCTGCTAAGTCCAAGCCAAAGGGCCATCAGCAGTTTTCTGTCACCACTCGTAGGGGCTCCTGATTTGAACCATGTGCATTGCCTTTCAATTGTTCCACCAGCACCCCTGTGCTTCTTTGCCGAGCTCTCTCTAGGCTTCTCAAGGTCAGAGACTTTGAGTACAAATCATTTTGATTTGGAGATGAGGGGGGGCATGGATGGAGTTTGGGAGGCTCTGAAACTCAATCTCCAGAGATCCCTACAGCTCGTATCTTTCTAACTTTCTCAGAGAGGGTGGGAAGTTCTCTTTTGGGGGAAGAAAATAACTTTTGGAGTTCGTGAGCAGTGGGATGATAGACATTCCCTCCCAACACAAATACTTTCTTTTCCATTTCAGGATGGGGAAATGCTACAAGAAAAGACCTATAAACTTGCCCTTCCAATTTAAACAAAAATATTGATAATTTCTACATCCCAGATACCAAACCTTTCACATACCTGAAAACTTCTGGGAATGATTAACACCACCATAAAAACCAGGATAAAAGTACCAAAAAAGAGGAGAAAGAAGTAGTAGTGAAACATTATGAAAAGCAGGAAACCCTACACTATTCCAGGCAACTGGCTATCCATCATCCTCTCTCTCCCACCCTATATATAGACACACACACACACACACACACTGTATATATATATACATACACATATATAGTATAATCTAACAAAGCCAAATGGACATCACAGGTTGCTTCATACTAACTATCTGTCTCAACACCCTAAGAAAG
This sequence comes from Laticauda colubrina, assembly GCA_015471245.1. Taxonomy (NCBI): domain Eukaryota; kingdom Metazoa; phylum Chordata; class Lepidosauria; order Squamata; family Elapidae; genus Laticauda; species Laticauda colubrina. The sequence continues at coordinate 9,078,358 of BLBF01000074.1, forward strand.
AGTTGCATGATATATAAGGTTAATGAATAAAGTTGGCAGGCGAAAACAATATTGGCTAGAGAAAATTAATACTTGGCAAACTCACCAGGCCCATTGATTGGATCCTGGGAAAATTTACTGGCCTAGCTAAATAAGGAGTTTGAATTCATTTAGGTATGCACAGGTAATCACAATAAAAAAATACTCAGTTCTGAAATGGATTTTTTTGAAGGGAATATTTGTAGCTCAGGGCTGAACAATAGGGTCCTTGGTGCTCTCTGAGCTTGGCTGTTTTCTCACAGACCTTTCATTATCAAACTAGGAAACATCATGAGTGGTAGAACAGATTGCATTACTTCATTTGCCAATAAAACGTTTGCAAGAAAACAGCCAAGCTCAGAGAGCACCAAAGACTCCAAAATGGATTAAAAACAACAACAACAACAACCATTGTAAGGACTGAAGTTTCCTGCTTGCCCTTTTGGAAATATTATAAGGTGGTTGAGTGGTCTCTCTTAAGGACAGTCCTCTTTTGGTCATATCTCAGAGGCATGTTTTCAGGGCCTCCTCTGTTCTAAGAGTTTTCCAACAGATTTCAACGCAAGGGTTCCTCCGAAAGCAGAAGAGAAACATATTTCTTTGTATTTCCACTTAAGCTAGCAAGCATACTAGCATACTAGCACATTAGGCCATGCAAGTTTTATGCAGTTTCCACTTAAAACATTTACGTGCTCGGTGAACACAGCCAAAGCCACCCAAGGCCTCGTTTGCTGGGGGCTCGGCGGGGGCCGCCTGAACCAGGCCAATGGCAGTTTAATCACCCAACCCCAGATTAACGAGACACGTGAAGCCACTCCGGCTTTCAAAACTCAGTCTAGAAAAATCCGATGCTCTTTTTTCATTAGCCCACATGGTCCACTCCCTGCTTGCTTCCTGCGGGGAAAACTCAGCCTTGGAAGTAAAACATCAGTTTGGTCCGGTGCAAAATGGAGGAATTCAAAAGAAAGAATCTTGTGGGATGGGGGGAGGAAGGAAGAGGAGAGAGAGAGAGAAAGAAAGAAAGAAAGAAAGAAGGGTTGAAGTAATTAAATGTAACTTTCCCCGATGAAAGGGATTTTGCGGGTTTATCTTCTAATAAGATTATGTCACGGCACAAGTGTTGCAGAACCCCTTTGAGTGACAAGCTCCTATACTTTTATCGGGCAGGGTGACACTAAAACCTTCACGTCTTTTGTCTGGGAGAGTGAACGAGCGGAAATTTGCCGATTTTAATCCCCTGATTCATGTCCGGTACAAAAAGGAGGCCAGTTTAAGATTATTGTCCTGGTTGACAATATCACCCCTTCCATCCTCTCAACCAACATGGTGAGCTTTGTATTTGGTTGCTGCACTGCCCCTCCCTCCACAAGAGTAGGCCTCTAAGAAGGAAAGTGTGTGTGTGGGGGGGAAATTCCATTGGCATTTACACACACACACACACACACACACACACACACACACCAAATCCACCCCAACACTCCTTCCCTATCTAGACAAGCTGGGGATTTGTCTATGGAGATTCCCAGTCATCTAGGTCATGGCTGCCCAAAGGTGCTTTTTAAAATAATAATTAAAAAAAAAAATAGGGAAGGGTGTAAAATTATTGTCAGTACTTTAGATGCACTTTCATCACATGAGGTCCCTCCAATGAGATGATGTGAAAAAGAGGAAAGAAAGCAGCCATCAGAAGGGCACTACATACTAAAATTAATCTGAATTATATGTCTATGAAGACTCTCCATATCCAGGTCATAGTTGTCCCAAATTGGATTTCTGGGTTGGTTCCCCCTCCCACTTTTGAAAACATTTCGCTTCTCATCAAAGACTGAACTGAACTGAAGAAACTTCTTGGAGAACAAGTAAAATGTTGTTCTTTTTTCTTTGAAGAGATTTCACTTCTTTTCCAAGAGGTTTCTTCAGACAGGAAAGTCCAGTGGCCTTTGGCCACTGAATTACATGATCTAATGTAGAATTCATCCAAGTTTTGGCAGTCTAGCTTTGGATCACGCCTACAAAAATTATTGGGAAGAAGATGAAGTTTTCTTCCTTTTTGTTTATATTCCTTATTAAAAAAAACTTCTTGGAGGAGAAGTTTTCAAAGAAAAAAACCCAAGGGAGTCAGTCCAGTTGGTTTTTGGAAGAAGCCCCTTTGGGACAACCATGACCTGGATAATGGACAATCTCCACTAGACCTATAATTCAGATTAATTTTAGCATCCAGTGCCATTCCAGTTGTGGCTTTATTTCCTCCCTTACAAATCCCCTCATTGGAGGAACCCTGTGTGATGAAAGCACATCTAAAGTGGTGACAATCATTTCATGCCATTCCCCAATTTTTTTTTTTTAAAAAAAAAACTTAATTGAGGAGCTTTAAGGCAAACCTTAGAGTTGCATCAAAAAGTCCTGAAATTTTCTCTGCCAAAGATTGAATGTGTGCTGAATTGGCAAAAAAACAAACAAACAAACCCCTCTTATGTGGGAGAGTCACTTATGTGAGTTGAGCAGCTGTAGAAATAAAAATAAGGGAGTGTTATGGTTAGCCAGCAGCAGGTGTGGATGGTGAGGAGAGTGAAGACTCAGATGAGGGGCCAGGACCATGAGGGAGCAGACTGCTGCCTTCAGAGATTGTGGGGGCTGGCAGCAGCGATGAGGAGGTTCCCGAGGAGCCTGTGCCAAGTGCCCGTGCATGAAGGATTGCTCGGAGGAAAGAACAATTACAGCAGCACAGGCGACTTGGGAGTAAGGCTCCTCCCTCAAGAGGATAAAAGCCAGATTTGGAAAAGCGTTCTTTACAGACAGCAAAGAAGCTCTGAAACTCGACTGGTGGACATCTTAGTTCATGTTTGGAGAATCTTGTAAATTAGTTCTTATCTCTGGGTTTTTGGCAGCCTTGACAAACAACTTGGCAAGGCTCTTTCTTGTGGGAGCTAATTGTTCAAAAGCAGCTTTTATCTGCAAAGGAACAGAATTGTAATTAAACCTTGAAAGGTGGGGGCTGCTGCCTTTGTCTGTGTTTGTTCTCTGGGAACCCAGTTGGGTCAGAACAGGGAGTAAATTCTAACTGGCAATAAAAAAAAATATTTCTTTGCTCTGCTGATTATATTTGAAACACTTGACAAAATCTTATGGTGGAGAGTCTCTTATGTAAGACGAATGGCTTTAGAAATAAAATAATAACAATAAGTAAATATATTTTAAGCAGGCAGTGAATTTTTTCTCTCCTAGTTCTATTGATTATCCTTGGAAAATTATATCAACTTGATCTGGCTTTTCCTTCTTTCCCTGGGCAGGGAAGACAGGAGATAAATTCTCGTGTAGGCTTAAGGTCAAGACTGGCCCTCCTTTTATTTTTATTTTATAGTGGTCTATGATTAACAAATAAACATTGAAAGCAACAAAGAAGGAAATTCAATCAGCCTTCTGAGCTCTTGGGACTGTTATTTTTGGCATCAAATGACACTCATCTTACAAGACGAGGCCCTTCTCGCCACCAGACTGATGCTGTGGCAATTGAGCCCTGCTCAACATCCGGAATAAATCTTCCTCTTCTTAGATTCTTTCGTCCCCTTCCTTGGCTACAACACCAGGAACAAAAAACACCATTTATCCCATTCAACCCCTCCATATTTTGTGTGTATGCAAATAATCTATAAATGCAGAGCACTGAAAGGTACTTCCATTCAGAAAAAGTCCCTGAAGACAGAAGAAAGGAGGCAGAGGGGAGGGGTGTTGAAAATTGGTGTTAAAAAGTTGGGAAGTTGTTCCAGTTGGTGTTTCTTTTCCGCTTGGCCAAGAACACAGAATGGATTGTTAAACGGATTGATAGGGAGGGAAATTCCAGCGTTAGCTGCAACCCTCTAAGAAACTGGAAGTCAGGACTTGCATGGTTGGATGCAGCTGTGCTGGGCTGGAGCAAACAAGACTTTTTTCTTCCAAATATGACACCTTGTGAGAGATACACAGAAACCCCAAATTCAGATGCTTTGGATTGAAATCCAAAACAGGTCACTTCAAACTAAGTCTTCATAAGCCGATGCGACTCCTCTCCGCCACTCTTTAAAGCACCCGTGTCTTTTCTCAGGCTCATGTGGCAGAGAAAGGATGCCCATGTTCTAAAAAGTTGCCCACAAATACTATAAGGTGAAAGTTCCCTCACACATACATACTAGTCATTTCTGGCTCTAGGGAGCGGTGTTCATCTCCGTTACAAAGCCGAAGAGCCAGCACTGTCCGAAGACGTCTCCGTGGTCATGTGGCTGGCAGGACTAAACGCCAAAGGCGCACAGAACGCTGTTCCCTTCCCACCAAAGGGATCCCTATTTTCTGACTTGCATTTTTACGTGCTAGGTTAGTAGAAGCTGGGACAAGTAGCGGGAGCTCACTCTGTTACCTGGCGCTAGGGATTCGAACCGTCAAACTGCCGACCTTTCTGATCAACAAGCTCAGCGTCTTAGCCCCTGAGCCACCACAAATACTATATTTATGCCCATATCTGATTTAAAGGCCTTTGAGAAATCAAATCCAAACCATGCTCCCCATCATCATCCACCCACATATATTTGTCACCACTTACTGAGACTGGGAAGAGTTTAAATGAAACTCACTTTGCAGTAATTCTCACAATTCTCCTCTACCTGAATTTGTCTAGGAGTGCCAGCTTTATTGGTTTCAAGATTGCAGAGCACTAAATTTTTTGGAAAGGGGTTTCATACACTTGCAGACTTCGTCCTTCTTATTTTAACCCAATGGGTGCGTCATTTTTGAATAAGGTCAGAGGGAATCTACTTCTCTTATCTATCTTCTCCTTCTCCCACTCTTCCTTTTCCTTCTCTTTCTCATACAGACACATTACATGCAGAATTACAGAGTTGGAAGAAACTTTGGAGAGCTTCTAGTTCAACCTTCAGTTCAAACAGGAGACCTTATATCACTCTGGACAAAAGGCTGCCCAGTCTCTTCTTTAAAATCTACAGTCTTGGACCACCTACAGCTCCTGGAAGTGAACTGTGGGGTTCCCTTAATTTTTAAGAATTCTCAACTTGCAGACACAAAAGAGCTATACCCTTTTCCATCTCCATCCTTCTTCCTTCTCCTTCTCCCTTCCTGTTTCTTCTCTGTCTCCATTCTTCTTCCTTTTCCTTCTCCTTTTCTGTCTCCATCCCCCTTCCTTCTCTTTCTCCTGCTCCTCCAGTAAAAAATTGTACGTTCCCCTGATCTTTGTCCAGCCTTGGCTCTCATCCCATCCAAAGATGGCTGCAGCCTAACAGAAATGCATGCTGCTTCCTCGCCATAAGAACCATGAGGCTGCCTGTCCCCTTGACAAGCTGTACAGAAGCATTAAATAACACAAGGAGGGTTTACATAATATAACACCAAAATATCTAACGCTATGAATCACCCAGACTCAAACAGATGCTTAGTGTTACAACATGTCAGCAGGAGCAGTAATTGCAACTGTATGAAAAGTTTCAGCCTGAAACCGCTTTATTAAAAAAGAAAAAGAAAAGTTCAACAACTCCAGAGAATTATACTATATAAAAAAAAGCCTTCGTGTTTTCACAACCATTCCAGAATTGTTACTGTTTGAAAGAACCTGCTCTGAGCAGTGTCACCCACAAATCCACACATCCTGTTTGCTTCTTCCCACTCACTGGTGCGTGTAGGAAACTGTCTCCGTTTGCAAAGAGAGAGATCCAACTTCGCTTCAGGGAACAAGCCAACGTTTTTCTGGATAAGGTGATGAAAAGAGCAGAGATGAGAGAGAGAGAGAAAGCTTCCTTGAAAAAGGCACGCCAACTTTTCAAAGCCACTTTGCGTTAAATGTGTAGCAACAGGAAAACCCTCGGTGTATCCTTGTGGGTGGCAAGCATGTTCTCCCCCCCCAAAAAAAAAGAAAAGAAAAACTTGCACCCTTCAAAGAGACAACCGAAGAGGAGAAATATAGCGTAATAGTTGAAGATCCTTCCATATCTCCACGGAAGTGTGGTGAGAAATAAATCAATTAAATTTCACTTGGATTGCATGAGTTGTTTTTGTGGAAAGGGGTTGCTTCTTTCTGCCAATGTTCCCCCCCCCTTTTTTTCTTTTTCTTTTTAAACCTCACAAATTAGTGTTGGGCTCCTCTGTTGCTTTCCCATCCAAGCATCAATCTGGCCCACTTTGGTTAGCATCCAAGGTCAGCCAAGCTAGTCCCAAGCCATCTTGTCTGATTTTGGTAAGGATTATTTTAATTTAAAAAGAACTATTTTTTAAAAAAACTGGAAAGGCGATCTGCATACCTAATTCTGCAGTTTAGGAATGGATAGTGAGGGCAAATTCAAAGACCCCTGATGATGCCACCTGCTTTTGAAGCTCTTTGCTCTCTCCATCAAGCGGTCATCTACTGTATCTTTGGCCTAATTGTCAAACTTTCTTCTGCAAAGGATAATTCCACGAAGGCTTCCTGAATGTTGCCCGAGAAAAAGAAAAGATCTCAACGACCAAATTGGGAGCCCTACTGACAGCTGACTCTGTGCTCCATGTCCTGCTTCCTTCAGCTCCATTTATCAAATAGATTTAGCAGATAAAGGCTGAATAACAGCTCTTCCCCCACCCACCTGTAAACCTGCAATTGTTTTCCCCAAGTATACAAGCTACTAAACATGAGTTAAGAAATGTTCTTCTCAGCTTGAGTAAACCTCATATGCACACCTTCCGTATCTGGGGGGCTCACTTTTGGTGCATCAAACCATGTTGTTTGAAGGGGGACAAAACTGGGACCTCATTTTTGCATCAGTGGGAGAAGAGCAGGCAGAGCTGGAAGGTGGAGCTAAGCATGTCATCAGCTTAGAGTTGTTACATTGCCACAAATGATCCAAGTCCAGTCCCTCTTGAATCTATTGACTCTTTTCTGATGTCAATTTAGTATTGAATTTTAATTGACTAGATTATTGTCAGGCACAGAAGATCAAAACCATACATTGAGTTGCAGTTCAGGAATTTTATTGCTAGAATCTAGAAGCCAGTCAACTAAAGTTAAACTGAAAACTCTTTGTTGCTCTACGTACATCAGGTAAGCTTCATAATCAGCAATATACCCTGTTTCTCATATAATAAGGCCAGGTCTTATTTTTTTTTGAGCCCCGAAAAAATGGCTAGGCCATCTTTTAGGGGGTGACTTAATTCCCCCCCCCCTTGCATCTTCGGGTGGGTGGGCGGTGACGGCTTGGATGTTGACCCATTCCCTCCATTTTGCATGTTTTAATATCGGCCTTAATTTGGGGGGAGGGGCTTAATTTCATTTCATGCCTATAAAACATGCTGGGACTTCCTATTGGGGGAGGCCGTATTGTTGGAGAAACAGGGTAGTATACCGGGCTCCAGACCGGTAACAGTCCGTGGATCATTTTGTACCGGGCCGTGAAGAATGAATAATCATGATTAAAATATATATAAAAATATGTTTTTGGTAAAGAAATAGTAAAGAAGCCCTTTACTATTGGGGAAGAATTGATTTTGCCAGTCCTTGAAAAAGTGTTTCTGGGTGAAACTGGTCCCTGGTACAAAAAAGGTTGGGGACCACTGGTATATAGGATGCCTCTGGAATCTACCACTTGCTTTGTGTTCCAGAGGAGTTCACACATTGGAATGATCCTTCCCTATATGAAAAATACACCCTCACTGCTGCACTACAACGGGATTTTGAAGTCAAGTCCCCCTTAGATTCGGAAATCCCAAATCAAGATTTGTCAGCTGAGAACCAAGCTCAGACAACCCCTGAGGCTTGGACATAAAAAGGAGTCCCAGCAGCTCCTAGGTTGTTAAACAAGTTGAGGCAAATCATGCCTTTTTTTTTTTTTTTGAATGCTCAGAATCTCAAGCAAGGGATCCAAGTGCTACCTGTCATATTTCCCTCCAGTAAAAACCGTTCTTCGCAGCATGCTCCATGCCTACCTCGAGTCGAACAATGAGAGGATAGCCTTAAAAATAGCCAGGGAACAGATATAGAAGATGGAATAAATAACAGGTTGGAAGGGACCTTGGAGGTCTTCTAGTCCAACCCCTTGCTCAAGGCAAGTGACCTTATACCATCCTGGTCAAATGGTTGTCCGGTCTAATCAAGCACCCAGGTTTTGATCCACGTGACTGTGGGGATGATATGACGGTTGTACGTGTGAGGACTGGTTGTAAATCCCATTTTTCAGTGCCATTCCAACTTTGGACAGTCACTAAACAAATCATTGTAAATCAAGGAGTACCTGTAGCCATGATGGGCCCTCCCTGCTCACTAATGCAAGCTCATTTTCCGATATTTATTTGTGCTAAATGTCGTTTCTAATGAAAGCACCTGATAAATGTTTCTTTCTGTCCCAGTTTTGATGGCGAGAGGGTGGCAAAAGAATCCACGTTAGAGAAGATCTTACCATGTATCTCTTTTATTATTTTCCCTCTCCTATATTTTGAGTTTTGAGCAGCGACACTCATTGCACATGCATGGTTTTTATTTAAAAAAAGAAAAGAAAAGAAAAGAAACCCAGGAAAAAAAGGCAATCCCCTTCACTGCTTCTTTTATTTGGGCTCTTGGCCAAAGAATACATTGGGGGGGGGAGGGATATTCTCCATCAAGCAAAGAGTTTAAAGGGTGAGGAGAGAAAGGAATTTGATGTCAGCCTTTGGAAATAAGGCCAATGCATTGATCTATCTGGTAGATTTATAAACTGCCAAGTGGAACCAACTCTCGGCGGTTTACAGCACCAACAAAAGCCACCGCTGCTTTAAACACCAATTCGGACATAAATTCCATAAAAACAGTGAGTAATATTACTAAAAAGGGTAATGAAATATTGGTAACATCACCATAGCACTGACACGAATCCACATCTCAGGCAATCTTCACAGAGAAGCACTGAGATAGATAGATAGATAGATAGATAGATAGATAGATAGATAGATAGATAGATAGATAGATAGATAGATAGATA
>BLBF01000074.1:9096111-9111557 GCA_015471245.1 Laticauda colubrina
GGAAGGAAGGAAGGAAGGAAGGAAGGAAGGAAGGAAGGAAGGAAGGAAGGAAGGGAGACTAAAATGGAGCTTTCTCAAATTTGTTCTTTCTAGTCGCGACATCCCTAAGGACTAGCGACTTCATAATTACCACTGTCCTTGGAGAACGGCATCCCTGGGGTTGCAAAGAAGGCCCAAGCAACCAAATTCAGGTTGGTTTTGTTTGCTTTCCAAATGAAGCTACTTCACCGGGTCTCAGCAAAGGCTGGCAATGAATAATTGCTCCGCTTTGAAGGACTGGTGGATATTGGATATAATGCCCCTTTGGACAGACACCAGCTGCTTCTCAGCCGCCCTACTAGAGGCAGTTTGAGGGAGGACCTCTAGGGAAAAGAGCGGTTCCAATGGGAAGCGCGAAGGGCACATTTGATCCTAATGCTGAGGGCAGCTCCTATTATTGTTTTAAACGACCACGAAACAGCCATTCAGGGGTCCCTGCTTGCCCTCTGCCTTTCTTGGTTCCCACCCTAAGGGACCCTCCAGCTATGCAAGCCGGCTCCGCTCAGCCAAAGACTACGCACCAGTGCGAAGGAAGCGTGGGAGGCCGCGGCATCGCGGCGCCTGGCCTTCGCTCTAGGCTCTCCCGAGGAAGCAGCCCTGGGCCAGCTTCTGGGCTCTGGCCCACCTTCTTTCTCCCTGGGGGGAAAAGGCCCAGAAGCTCGCTTGGGGCTTACGGAGACCCGTTGAACCCGGCTCTCCTTCGGTATGTCTGCAACTCGGGGGAAAGCGCGCCCGTGGCGCAGCGCCCTAGCCTGGTTATTCACACCAAGAGCGCACGGGCTCTCCCGCAAAAGGAGGGACTTCGGACGCCCGACGAACTCTCCAAGGCGCTCTTCGGCTCTTGAGCTCGCCTTACGCCGGGCGGTAGGGATGACCGAGGCCGGGTCTGGCTGGCTCCGCCACGTCCACCTAAGCGGCAAGGTTGTCGTCCCCCCTGCCCCGCGGCAGGTGCGTAATCGCGATCCTACCCCGCCCCGCGAACTTCTTCAGAATCGTTCGCTGGCTTCTAGTTTAAACTCAGATTAAGACGGCGGGGAATAGAACGACGCCCCTCTCCCCAAGTCGGTTAAACGCTTGAAAGGAGTTCCAGGGTGGGGGGATGCCCAGTTTTGCTCCCCGAGAGAGGGTATTTTCTTTGGGGGGGTGGGTCATTGGAGGCTTCATTGGAAGGGGCACGACTATAGGATGTTTGGGGTGTCGCGACAGCCTGCACCTGGGGTGGAGAGCTGGGTGACCGTGGAATCATCCCCCGCCCCCTCTTGATAAAGAAGATGGGGATAAAAACCAAGAACAAAAGAGAGAAGGTCCGGTGGAGATTATTTTCCAGGCTTGGTTCTGGAATGCAAAGTGCTTTCTTTCCCCGCTCGCTGGAGGCGACTTGAGCTAGCGGTGCTTAAGGGCTCTCTTTCGCCACGGCTGGCTAGTCTGCCGTCTGAGGGGGGGAGGACGCGCGAACAGATTCATAAAGGTGGGGAAATGAAGGGCGATTTCTTTAAAAGGGATGAAGAGAAAGAGAAAAGAAAAGCGGGTGCGGAGGGAGGGAGGGAGGAAGGAAGGAAGGAATAGAGAAGCAAAACAACAGGGAGAAGGAAAAAAGGGAAATGAAATAGAGGGGGAAACGAGAAGGGAAGGAAGAAAAAAGGGAAAAGGGAATTAAGGAAAGTAAAAAGACGAGGAGGGGGAGGAAGGGAGAAAGGAGAGAAAGGGAAGGTGAGGAGCTGAGAAATGGACCAACAGGATGAGAAGAAGGAAGGAAAGAAAGAAAAGAAAGAAAGGAAAGAGGAAAGGGAGGAGGGGAAGGAGGAGGAGGAAAGAAGAAGAAGAAGGAGGAGGAGGAGGAGGAGGGGAGGGGGGATTTCTTCAGCGGGAACACATAGGCCAGCTCCTTCTTTCCCCTCCCCATTAAAAAAAAAAAAACCCCACAGCCCCGGTGAAGGGGAGGCTTCTCTTGGCCGGGAAGCGCCGACTCTTATCTTCCCCTCGAGCGAGCGAGCGAGCGAAGAAGCCACCGCGTCGCCTCTCCAGTCCCGACGCGCTCACCGGCCAGCCAGAAACCGACGGCCGGGCTGAGCAGCAGCTCGGCTTCTCCGTTCGTTCCCTCCGGCCGAACCGGCGGGGGTTGCAAAGCCGGATTTTTGCGCGTGTGTGCGCTTGTGTGTGGGGATCCTCCTCGCTCTCTGAGCTGGGTTTGTTTTCTTGCAAACGTTGCACGGACAAACCCAGGGTTCCTTCCAGCCCCGTAAACACGTCGCCAGTTTTACCCGAGGGTGGTGGTGGTGGGGGTGTGTGTGTGGAAGAGACTGTACCACCACACCTACTACCCCTTTGGAGTAATCTTACTCCAAAGAGTTTTGGAGTATCGAAATGAATTCCCGAAAGTCGCGAAAACCGGACCGGTCTGCAAACTCAACTTCGAACCCTCGCCGAATCCGAATTAAGGGACGCGCCTTCCGAGATCTCGTTCGGTTTTTTGTTTTTTGTTAAAGGGGGGGGGTCTTTAATCCTTGCCAGGCTGAATCCAGATTAGGTTGGCAGGAAAAAGAGGCGCCGTTGAAATACACCAGGAAGATGGAAAACAAAAGAACCTTTTAAAAAATATAAATCTAATTTACCCGCGAACAGCACAATGAAACAGGGATGCGTGATTTAAAGACGGGGGGGGGGGGGGAGGCGCTTTTTGGTTTTATTTGCCCATCAATCTTGGGGAGATGGATTCCAAAGAATCTATGCCCCCCTTCTATCTTGACTGCCAATCTTTTTAATTTGGAGGTGGGGGAGAAATCCAGCTCCAATAACTTTAGTTATAAGCAGTTTGCATTTATTTTGGAGAAGGCCGTCTTCTCACCCACCCATTCCTAAAAAAAAATAAAAATCAAACTCTTCCTTTAGACACCCCGTGCTCTTTTTTTTTTTTTTTTGAACACTATATTCAGGAAGGATTTTTTTTTTTTTAAATATCCTTGAAACCTTTCCTCTATTGCACAACTTTTCTTGGGAATATGCAAGCCTCTTTTCCCTTTCAAATACATTTGCATGCAAGTTAAAATGATGATGATTAATGGCTCCTTCGAGAGGAAGGCTTTTGCTGGTTTCTCGCTGGACAGTTTAGGATCGAAATACCAACCTAAAAACAGGCTGGGGGAAAAAAACAAGGACCCTTCTTTTGCAGTGTGGCCCATTTTTAAAAAATAATAATAGAAGGGCCATAACAATATTTGGATAGGGGTTTCAACTGCAGTTATAAAATTCCTCACAGATGGATTGTGTCTATAAATACACCTCTTGTTTTCAAAAATAAAATATCTTTTAAAAAAGGGAATATTTTTATTTATTTATTTTCCCTATTTCTAAACCACTTCTCTCCTTCAGATATTTGAATCGCTTCATGGAAGGAAGGAGAGATCGATTTTAAAACATGCCCACCTAAAAGAAAATTGAGAAGAGGAGGTTTCAGAAAGAGAAAACAGAAAGGAAAAGGTAGGGAAGGGGAAGGCTATACATTGTTTCCTTGAAAAAAAAAATGACAATGACATCTCTTGAAAAAAAAAAAAACCATAAATAACCCAAGGGGAAGGCAAGCAGCTCAGAGACAATTTGAATAGGAAGTGGCCCAAATCTTCCAAAAATGCAACACAAAAAATCATCCAAGTTGGGTCGGAGACCCCCACAAGGAAAGGATAAAGACACCCGACCTTTACTCACTTAAAGCATAACTTAACAAGCTTGGGAATAAGCTTACTAAATGACACCTAGAGTGAGCCATCTGCCCCCACCCTAAATCCACTTGTGGTGAAGTCAATCCATTTTCGAGGGTCCAACCTCCATTACCCATCCCAAATACACTGTGTAGCCTTTTTTTTTTTTTTTTAATTGCACACAACAAGCCTGCAGAGTAGCTCTAAGAAGAGGGGAGGATAAAGGAAAGAGAAATTGGAGGGAAATCCCTTCGAGTCAGGGATGGGGAGAAAGACTAGAGAATGGAGTCCCTTTAAAGAAACAATGGAACAATGGGTTTTTAAGCAAAGGGGTGGAGCTATGGCCCTTTGATCCGAAAAGTTGGGCTTATTCTCTTGGGAATCCTCCTAAATTTTCACCTTCACTGCTTTATGCCTCTCCCACTACTACCCCGTTCCCACCAGGATGTGGTTATAAATGAGATCAAACCAGGGAAAGCAGAGGTGAAGAATTCCAGTGGCTAAAAAGGAAAAGTTAATAAAAATAAAAATAACAACAACAATAACAACAATAATAATAACAATAAGGGTAAAGGTCTTACTGTTGGTAGTCTTGCTTGCAGTAAAGCTTCCGGTCTCGGAAGTAGCAGCTAGTGGTTAGTGCCTGTTGGCAGATGGCGCATTGCAAGCACTCTTCGTGCCACGAGGATTCATTGACACGCATCAGGAAACGGTCGGAGATGGGACGCTGGCACCCCTCACAAACCGACTGGTGTTGGCAATCGGACCCTGAAGCGGGAAGGGAAGCAAGTGAAAAGAGGAAGAGGGAGGGAGTGGGGGAAAAAGATGTGTGAGAAAAAAGAGAAAGCAAGACAAGGCAGAATCACCCCCTCCCCTCCGAAAAAGCACAAATCCACAGGGCTGTTTTAAGGATTGGTTCACCCAGGGGCCAATGCTGGCTTTGAAAGGCCTGGAGGGACCAATTTATTTATTTTTATTTTTATTTTTTGTTATCTTAAGGCTTCCTTTTCCGCCAGGAAAAGAGAAGCCAGGTTAAGGGAGACAGGGGTGAGCTTCTGATGGGAATACAAATATTTACAACTCCTGTTCTTGATGATTAATACCTCTCCTGCCATTGCTGGTTTACTCAGAAGGAAGCAGCCAAGGCTCACTTCCAAGAAAACACACCTGGAATTCTGGCCAAGGCAAAAGTCATCTTTAGCCCCTTCTGTCCCTGATCTCCTTCACTTGGAATCATCCCCCAAACACACTGATTGCACCACAATAGTTACCATCATCCTTATATTTTATACGAGCAATAGCACTATTGTAGCTGACAGTTGTCATTATTATTATCTCATTCGGCCTGGCTCAAAAAAAAAAAAAAACCTAAGAAGATAAAGGCCAAGGAGAACAAAATAATAATTGCACTATATAAACACACCAAGAAGTTTGTCTCAATGCTTACCAAGTTAAAAACACAGAGTTCCACTCCACCCCATTCAGCCCTGGCCTAAATGGTTCACGTTCCTCCAATTCAATAGTGAATAAATTTAATATATATATTTTTTAAAAAATCAAACAATTCAGTACATTATTAAGACAAATGGTGGCCTAATATCAGGGCTTATTAACTGCATGATGATGAACCCTACTAATGCCAACTCCAGGTGGAAAGGTGGCAGTGCAGTATGAGTGTGAGGCAGAGAGAAAGCCTGTCCTTGTAAATCAGAAGAAACGAGGGAGTTGGCTGGATTGACAGCTTACAAATCTCCTTTTTGGAAGAAGTTTTCTGGGAATTTGGCACGCGGTTGTTACTGGCTGGAAAACGCGCAGAATTTTAAGGGAAAGTTGTCTTAAAGAGCAACCGTGTTCGCTGACAGCAGCTGGAAGATTTAAACTTGGCCGGCTTAGGATCCACACGGGGATGGGAGCACTTGGGAAGTGGGGGGAGGAGGAAAGAGCGGAGTTGCCGTGGGGATTGAGGCCCGGTTGAAAGGGGAAGAACCAGGGTTCTTCGTTGTGAGGTTTGCAAAGAGGGAGGGAGGGGAGAACAAACAAACAAAAAAAAAACAAAACCCGAGCGCATCTGGCCTTCCAGAAGAGAAGGGAAGCGGTGGGTCGGACTTTCTCCGCTTCGTCAGAGAACAAGAAGTTCAAGATTAAATCAGTTCACCGCGAGAAGTATCGGGGAGGCGCGCAACAGGCAGAGACAACTACACAAACACACCGTCCCTTCCAATTCAGGGGCTCCCCTTCGAGATACGCCTGAGCTGAGCGCTTCGGCCCGTCTGGCAGGCGTCGCTCCTGTGGGTCGTTTTAGCCAGAGTTTAACAAGCGTGCCAAACAACCGAACTCTCTTGGAATCCGGGGAGCGTCAACGCGGGTGCCCCTTCTGACGTGCAAAGCACCCCGGGAGGAAAGCGAGACCAGCGGCCTATTATTTTTTTTCTTTCTTTCTTTCTTTCTTTTCTTTTATCGGCCTCGCCAAGGAAGGTAAAGCGCAGCGATTCAGGTTCAGAAGTTGGACCGCGCGAAACGCAGCCTGGCGATCAAGAGCCAGTTTCTTAAAACAGCTGGTTTTAAAGAGGGGCGCGCGTACCCCCTCCAAAACGAGGGAGGTTTGGGGGGGGGGTGGACCCGTAATGGATTGGAAACTGGCAAAGGGATAAAATAAATTGCAAGGGCTCCAGTTGGAGTTTTGGATAAACACGGGAAGGGGAAAACACACACACACTTGTGCATCACTCAGTCCGGGGTGTAAACCAAGGCCGGGCGCGCAAGTGGCGTGAAAGTGGTTCCTACCAGCCTGCTCTGCCCTTTACGGGTGGATTCTCGGCCAGGATAACTCGCCTCTCTCCCTCGACAAATTGCCGAGTATCTCTAGCCGCAATTGGTCGGCGCTGGAAACCGGAGGGGAAAGGAGGAGGGGGTGCGCGGCTGCTCCACCGCGCCAGGATCGGGGTCAAGGAAGGCGAGTTTTATATATGTACGTCTGGGGGGGGGGAGAGAAGATTTTAACTTACGGGAAAAGTTGGGAGGGGAGCAAAGAGGAAGCGAGGAAGAGCCAAACTCACCCAGCAGGACTCCCAAAGTCGCGGGCCCAGAGCGCAGCGGCCGATCCTCCATTTTAATCCCGTCCAGCATCTTGGCGCAATTGACCGAGCCGCGAGTCAAGCAGTTTTCCAGCGCCTCCGGTCCCGCGGCTACGTCCATGGGGCGGAAGGCGGGCTACGGAGGGGGAAAGCAGCGGCGGTTAGTGGCCGCCCCGGCTGGGATCCGGGTCGCGGAGCAGCGAGACGGCGCCGAGGGCAAAGGCGAGCTGAGCGCAGCCTAGAGGCCGAAGGAGCCGGCCGTCCATCGGCGGGGCGGCCGGGCAGGTCACCTGCTGGCTGAAAGGCGCCTCCGGGGCCCCTCTCGGGGTGGAGGGGGCGACCAGGCCCTCCCCGAAGCAGGGAGACGCCCGGCACTTCATGCACCCGCGAGCGCAACCTGTCTCCTCTGGAGCTCTCCTCGGCCCAAATGCCATCCAAAACTCCCGAGCCGGGAGGCGCTCAGTTTACAAGCGGCGGAAAGCTGCTGCGGAGGAACAAATCCGCCCCGCCACCGCCTCCCCTCCCCTCCCCTCCCCTCCGCTTCCCCTCCTTTTCCCAAAAAGGCGGGGGGGGGGGAGAGAGTGAGAGTGAGAGAGACCGAGAGAGAAGAAGAGGAGGGGAAAGGGGAAAAAAAACTTGCTGACATTTGAACTCCCAATCGTGTGCCTAATATCCCTACGCCGCAGTGAGGCGGTCCCTCGACTGTCAAATAGTGCGTCCGCTTACGCTCCCCCCCCCAAAAGAAAGATGGGGGCAGCCCCCCAAAAAGTGAACCGAGGGAGGAAAGATAAACGGAGCGACAGGGATTGAGAAATAAAGCAGGGAGGAGAGAAAGGGGGGGGGAGAGACGAGGCAAGCCCCCTCCCTCGAGGGGCAGTCGGCCGTGACAAAAGGAACCGTCAGTCAGGTAGAGAACAGGGGGAGAATTTCGGCAGGTAAGCCGTCCAGAGACGGAAAAAGAAGAGTTTTCGCTGCGAGTAGAAAGGGAGGGAGTCGGAAGCAGAGAAATGGTAGGGAGGAAAGCTTGAAGAAAGAGAGAAAGAGACTTTACAGTTGGGCTGTTTAAAATGAATAATTGGGTAAGAAAAGGTGGAAGACTTGCAAAAGGGAGAGGTACTTAGGGACTACCCAGCTCCAGTCCTCTGAACAGGGCGGGGAGGGGGGATGCAGAGAAGGGAGGAAGAAAAAGGCTGCGGGGATCCCTGCCCCCCTCCCTTCTCCTGTCAAAGAGACCCCGCGCTCAAGTAGCCGCCTAAATTCACAAGGAACAGCCGGCTCACCTCGCCCGGCAGGTAAGCGCCTTTGCTTCCCTTCCCTTCTCGGGGATATGTGCCCTTCCTTCAATCCTGGACGCCGCCGCTACCTGAAGGTTATGTTTGGGAAGGGGAAAAAATGGGGGACGGGGAGGGTTCTCTGCTGGGTTGGGGGAACCGGCGAGAAATCACCTGGAGTGTTACCAAATGGGCAGCCGGAATGGAGATCCCTCCATCCGGGATTCGGAGTCCAACCTGGTGGTGGAGCGGTAACTAGTCCCTCTCTTCTTCCTGCCCTCCAGCTAGCCTCTTGCGTGATGAGGGGAGTGGGGGACAAAAGGGAGGGTGTGTGGCTTGGCACCTGGCGAAGGGGGGGAACCCTTAGAAACGCGCGCAGATGCCCAACCTCGGCCACACTCCGATTCGGGCGACTTCAGCCTTTCCCAAAACGCCAAACCAAATTCTGCTCCCAGGATTGGATTGGGGGGGGGAGTCGTCTTAAATCTTCCCCCCCCCCCAGTTTTAAACCCGCCTGGCGGATCACCACCTCTGATTTTCAACCCCTGGAGCGAGTGGTCCAGGCTTTCCGGCCATCCAAAAAGCGACAAACCCATCCGTGCACAAGCGCCCACCCTCTCGCTTGCAGACACCTCGCCGCACTCTCGTGCCAAGTTCTCTGCGTGTTCCCCCCACCCCCTTCGGCTTGTGCCCTTCTTCGGGGCGGGGCGACAGAAGAATGGGTGCCTGAAATTTTGAGTGGGACTGAGGGAGAAAAAGGCCTATCCTGACGCGATTGCCCCGAACTTTTTAAATTCCAATCCCGCTCCCTGGCGCGCGTAAAAACGCAAGCCGCTTTTGACCGGGGTTTGGCGAATGGTACAATCCCCGCTTATTATTATTATTATTATTTTAAAATAGAGACGCCTATAGGTTTCCGTTCTTTTCTTTCTCCTTCTGGGCCTGCTTTGTGAACGCGAGTGCGCTCCGCTTCTGAATTGCAGGTAGAGACAGGCCTCAAAAACAGGAGCTGGGGTCGGTGGCCCCCAACCCCCTTTTCCGCAACGTTAGCTCGGCTTGGCGTTTAGTTTTATTTCCATCATGAGAAAACAAAGTTGTCTAAACTGCCGGTGGAATCTTAGATATTTCGTCTCTTTTAATTCTCAACGAGACAGACATTTCAATTGTTGGCTCTCTCCTTTGGGCGGGGCGAGCTGGGGTGTGTGTTAAGAAATGACAAGTTCCTAGTTTGTGCTGCTCACCAGGATGAGGCTGGATCCAAATTCACCCCACCTTCGAGTAGACCCATTGGGAATCGGTGGAAAGAAGCAGGCTTTGAGCCTGCTTGGCTGCTGTAGATTAAATGCTGGGTTCAAGATAAAGTTATTTACAATCTTACACTGGGTCTATAAACTGTGTTACAGAGCGTTCCCTACAGTTGTTAACTCTGACAGCTTCTGAGTACATCTTTTGTTTCCAGTTTCCAAAGCAGAAGATTTATTAACTTTCACAAGAATATCAAGGTGCAATGGGAAGGGAATGATCAGCATTTAACTTCTCAGCCCAGCTCTTCTCACCGGGTTGTTGTGGGGGAAATAGGATGAGGAAAAAGTATTGTATGTGTTTCCTGGCCTTGAGTTACTTACAAAATAAAAATGACGGGATAGGAAAAAAAAAAACCCTTATAAAATAACTTATAAAAAATGGAATAAAATCAAACCCCGTTGTTATGGTTCCTTAAGCTTAGTTCCTTACATTTTTAATTATGTTTTGGAACAGAGAGGTAGACATTTTCGTTTTCCCAAAATGCAAAGTGCAAAATGCCAGAGGAAGGAAAAATATCTCAGTTACAGATATTATTTGCCTATCAAAGCAGACCACATAAACGCACAGGGGCCCCTCTCCTTAGATACTTTTCCCGAATCTCCTTGTCTCTCCCAACTTGCATTGCAGGGCATCCAGAAATCTGTCAAGCTTGGATAACTTTCCTTTGACATTCCCCTTTCTTTCTTTCTTTCTTTCTTTCTTTCTTTCTTTCTTTCTTTCTTTCTTTCTTTCTTTCTTTCTTTCTTTCTTTCTTTCCCAGTTTAGAGATCTCTATCTGAGTGTTTTTTTCCCCTCGGCCAGTAAAAATGCAATTTCTGCAGTCTTCGAGGGAAGAAAATCAGCCATCACTTACAATAAAGTGCTTTAATTTTTGAGCTCAGAACTAAAAACCAACATTTCAAGACCCTGAAAGCTGAGTGGATTGGGGGAAAAAAAGTGGCTCAGCCGAAAGTAAAATCCAAGTAAAATCCAAAAATCTCTCTTTATCTAACCAAATTCAGTTTCCCCCAAAACAGCGTTTTCTTTCCCCAGCTTATCCCTCGCTCTTTCCACCGGAACAGAATTCCTGACTAAGAATTGAATAATTCGAAAAACTGAAAAGTGCCTAGAAACTGAACCAATTGTTTGCACTGAAGTCTGGAAAAAATGGGGCAGCATTTACTCAGAGAAATATGCCTGGTCCCTTATAAATCAAATTTAAAAATCGCGGCTCTGGTTTTTGGAACAAATTCTAAACAAGCGTCAAAAGGTGGGTGCAAGGAAATGGGAAACGAAACTGGGATTCTACGACCATGAAGCAGAAACCAGTCGGTTTTATGCAGATTAGCAACACGCAAGCAAGCGCCTGGTGCTGGGGTGTGCAACTGCCCCCAAAATGCATGCAACTCTGGATTTCATGCCATTAGGCCTTGTTGCCAGTTTATCTAGTCCGGATATTTTACGACCCCTGGGCCGCATCCAACCTTTTGGCTGTTTTGCCTTGCTTACATGAATTTTTATTTTGGTTTTATTTGGAAAATGACTTTTTTTAAAAACAACAACAATGTAGATGCATGAATATGAAACATATTTCACAGTCCTCTTGGCTTGACTCTCCATCACAGTCCCAGTTTCTCGCTTTGGCCTCTTGGGGAAATTAATTGCCCACCTCTGATCTAGTTTAATAAAGGAGCTCAACCCCTGAGGATGGCTAAACCGGGTTAGGCTCCGTTTCTCCATTCTGGCAATCTGCTTCCATCTGGAGTCGCTAGGGAGTGACTCTGGAGAAGACCCCCCATTCTTGAAAGGGACGGGCATAAATAGAATAAAACAAAACAAAACAAATCCCTGGGGCAAGGAGATTGCGTGGAGAGGGTAGATTCGGACAAGAGGCGCTCCTGTTTGAAACAGACTTCCTCGGGATCTTTTCTATTTCAACCCCGTTAAATGGAATACCTTCCTGAACCCAGTAGTTGTGTTCCCACAAAATGCTACTGCCCTGGATTCCTGGCTAACCTACCAAACGTACCAAGCAGCGAGAGGGCTTTTTGTCCTAACCAGAAATTTAGCCACGATTAATGCTGAGGGAGAAACAAAGTGACCTGGTTTAAAGAAGTCGTGTGAAAGAAACCAAAGTGTGCGCAGTTTGAAAGATGGGGATTATTTCAGGGCAAGAGATGCAACCCCCCCCCCAAAAAAAAGAACTCAGGAAAAAAAATATCCATATAGGGGAAACAAAAATTAATCCCAGACTCCACTTACCTTGTCTTCGTTCCTCACTGGGGCCAACAACTTTCACCCAACGGCAACCGACTTCTGTCCAGTTTCAAGACTGAATCGAAGGCCTGGGAGCATCCCTCGATTTCTCCATTTGAGGGATGGTGGGGAGGAAGCAAGTTTCATTCTTTGGGGGTGGTGCGCCTTAAGCTCAAAGCTACAGATCCGTGTAGAGCCATAACGTGTGAGTCAGCTTGATCTCCTTTCCAAGGAGAATGGGTGGGAACGAAATCGCCCTTGAGTTTCAAGGAAGCTTACTTTCAAGGAGACTGAAAGAGAAAGCAGACAGAAATGCAGGTTACAGTCCCACTGAGCAAGGCAGGGCTCGCTTGCAGCTGCTGCTGTAGTAGGTGGTTGATTTGACTCCATTCATCCTGGGTGAATCGAAGTTTGGACATTGCTTGGCTCTAACCTGCATTTTGATCCCCCCTTTCTCCCATCTCTCCCTGCTTGCATGCCATGGACTCCCCCCCCCCCCCCCCCCCCCCCGCAATAGGGTCTGGATTCTCTAATTTGAATCCAAGCTGGATTTCCTAGTGGTCTCCCACTCAAGCTAAAACTTCTGGTTCACTCATGAAAAACCAGAAGAGCTGCTGTATTTGCTTAGCTCAATCTCTCTTCCCTCCACTGTCCCAATTCAGAATAATAGAATAATTCATACCACCTCAGAAGGATTCCCCCCCCCAAAAAAAATCTAGGAATGATCCTAAATCGACCGTTTTGACTGAGATTGGGATTATATTTCACCCCCATAATTCTTTCCTTGAATAAACTATATGACGAAGGTGCGAGATGTTTTCATCCAAGCCAAATAGTAGTTTAGATTCTGGGATAATCCCAGCCTGTGGAAAGGCAGAGGCACACTCAAAAATCCATTTGAGTTAGGCTAAATGGAGATTATATGGTATCTTTAAAGCAGTGAAGGTTTCAAAATATTCTGAGATTTTTTTTAAAGCATCTTGCTTTAACTTTAGCTTAATTAAAAAAAAAAAACCGATCGGTCTCTCAATTTCAAGAAGAAGGTGCTTGCTTAGAACAGGATTTTTTAAGATTTTGCATTAAGCCATAGTTTGCTTAAACAAAGTTATCTGGCTGGGTCGAGCGAAACTTGTATGAGATAGCAGAATTTAACAGAATGAGAGAATGGAGTTTAGCTTTGCAACTCTAATCAGATGTGGTTTATTTAAAAAACATACTTAGGTAAACTATGGTTCAGATTGCATCAACCAGATTAAACTATCTTTAAAGAAGTCAGGGAAACAGCTAATAAATCTGAAGGTGTCCTATTACACTATAAATGCAGTCTGTTATGATATCTCTCTATCTCTATCTACATATCTAGATAGGTAAGTAGGTAGATACATAGATAGATACACAGATCCATAGATAGATAAGAGAAAGAGCTTGCCCGCCCATAGAGAGAGAGAGTGAAAGCTTGCTTTCACATGATTGTTTAGAAATCTCTGTTGTATCCCAACAGGGTGGTGGTGGAAACCTGATAAACAAAGGGCACCCACCTCCTATTAAATTTACCTAAACAAACAAACAAACAAATAAAAAACTAATCTCCTGTTATGCCTCTAATTTCTGCAGGATAGTTTGAGAACATGTGGGTTTTAAAGAGAAGGAAGGTTGCCTAACCTGCCTGCTTTTTAGACACAATCCTACACAAGAGGCCTCCTTTCCCAAATGCCCTAACTTGCCAGCCTTAACCAGTGGAGCCTCCCCTAATTGGTCATCTAATCCCAAGGCACACATAGCCCATCATCCCCGTACCCCTAGGCTACATGGGCCCTGCAAGATGGGTGTGGCAGTTCATACTAGAAGGTGCCAGTCTAAAAAAAAAACGTTGAGTGCACCTCCATGTCTCTTGTTTAACCAGGAATGAAAGCTGGAAGTTGAAGCTTCGCTTGTAGGTATAACAGGTTGGGTTGAGCCCAACTGAACACGGAATCCAAGACAAGACCCCATCAATTACTGAATTCACTTTCTTCCAACCCCATAAGCCACTGGATCCAAGACCTATGGACAGCCTGGGATGTGTCTTACTGTGAACTGCCACACTCATTTTGCAGGGCCTATGTTAGTCTAGAGGTACGGGGATGATGGGCTATGTGTGCCTTGGGATTAGATGACCAATTAGGGGAGGCTCCACTGGTTAAGGCTGGCAAGTTAGGGCATTTGGGAAAGGAGGCCCCTTGCCTGGTGCAACAAACAGGGTTGCCTCTAAAAAGCAGGCAGGTTAGGCAACCTTCCTTCTCCTTTAAAACCAACATGTTCTCAATATATACATTTGCCATGGGGTAAAATGTGGGGTAGATGCTCAACCCCTTCAGTCTGTTGAGGCCTCCGTTTTTTAAGCCAAGCAGGTTGGTCCAGTTCCACAGCATCCTAAATGGAAGACACAACATGGTAGGCCGACGTGGGGTGGACTGGTGTGTGCGGCCCAGCGTGTGGTGTCCAGGCTCAGAACCTGGGGTGATGCTGCTGCCCTTAAACCAGGGTTAGGAATCCGGGAGGTGCGCAACCCAGCTCCCAGAATCTCGGGTTAATAGTGGCCAGGCCTTGCGCGCCCTCTGCCCCCTAGCGGTCCACGTGCAGAACCGCCCCCCCCCCGCCCCCTGTTGGCCCCCTTTCTCCGCGGCTCCATTGAGGATGATGGGCCGATCGATCCCTTTTATAAGCGACTTGAAGGCTTCATCTCGTCGATGGGGGCGGTGGAGACCCTTCAAACTCTCCCCCTTTTTGACCGAGGTAAAGGGAGGGAAACACGAACGCAACAAGCGCGGCTCCGAACACCTTCAGATGAAAGCTAAACCTCGGATCACCCATCTCGCATTCCTCGGCTGGTTGTTTCCAAGGGCTGAGGAAAAACAAGACAGTTGGAGAAACGGCAGAAAACAGGAACGCCGGGCGAGCTGGGGGCGTCTGGAGGAGTGCAGCGCTTGTTGCCTGAGTCAGCGAAGCCGAGATAAAAATAAACCCGCGGCTTTCTTTCAACGCGCGCTTAATCCGGGCGATGCTGAGCGGGCAAACCTGGTTATTATGGAACAGAAGAAGCGGGGAAAGCACCAAAAGGGATCTCCGATCGTTCGCTCGGTCGGCCTGGGAGGAGGATCACAGCCGACGCGATCCTCTTCGTTGGACGCAGAGAACTGAGATTTTACGCCTCCCAAGTTTAGACCCAAACGGATCCACTCCGGGTGTCTTACGGGTTAGAAGCCTCCTTGGATATCCGGGAACAAAACCCAAAATAAAACCTCGGGGTCCCAAAGAGCTGAGAGATTTTCAACTTGATCACACATCCCTTGGCCCTTCCCCCCCCCCCCCAATGGCGGTGGGCACCATTCAGACGATGCGTTGAAAGGAAAGCTTCAAGGCTCAGTTCGAGGTAGGCGACGCGAGCAGACCGACTTTGCAAACAAACCAGGGTTAGACCAAGCCTAGCCCGTGAAGGCAGAAACGAAAGCGGCTGGCCTAACCCTAACCCTTCAATCGACAAGCTTAAAACCCTTTCCTTCGTTAAGTATATTTGCGGTCAGCTTTCATTTTTCCCCAAGTTGGCACCCTGGTTGGTACCTGGGGAGAAGGGAAGTGGGGCCGTAAATATGACAGCCGCATTTGTGTTATTTATTTAGTTTTATAAATAAGTAAATAAATAATAAATAAACGTCAGGATAAGGTGCTCAGGTAGATATATTTCTAGAGAGACGCTTGCTTGGCCGTTTTTCTATTTTGCTTCAGATGGCTCCTTTTTTGGTGTGTGTGTGTGTGTGTGTGTGTGTGTGTGAGAGAGAGAGAGAGAG
>BLBF01000074.1:9112286-9131231 GCA_015471245.1 Laticauda colubrina
AGAAAGAAAGAAAGAAAGAAAGAAAGAAAGAAAGAAAGAAAGAAAGACCTATTATGTGAGGTGTCTTAACTACTTTTTCTTGGCTCAATTTGTACAGGAATACTGGGAGGCAGGGATCATGTGATGGTTTAGGACGATGGGACTTGTAGGGCTGACTTCCAGGGACAAAAGTCAGCCACTGTCAGGCTAGGTAGGAGAAACGAGCTGGGGACTTTGGGAGCCCAAGATAGCAGCTGTTACGCCAGGAGTTGGGGCAAAAAAGCCAGAGGAGCTGTCCTCTCTTCAGGAAGGGAGAGTCGAGAAATTCTGGAAAATCTTTTCCTTGTTAATTGGGGAAGTCTGAGCAATTCTGTTTCCCAGTAAAGAAAAGGGAGGGATGGAGAGAAGGAAGGAAGGAAGGAAGAAAGGAAGGAAGGAAGGAAGGAAGGAAGGAAGGAAGGAAGGAAGGAAAGGTCACTGATGATATTACCTAGTTCGGTAATGAAACCTCTGCAAAAAAAACCACCAAGCTCTGAGAGCACAAAGCACAACTGAAAAGGCTCCCAAATATTTTCTCACTTTCAGTTTCTCAAGGTAAACCCATGGATCCCTCCCTTCTCTCCCTATCTATCAACATACCTTCTATTCTGCCCCACCTTTGAACTCACTAAAAGCTCCCTTCCAATTATTGCAGAATTGTTGAGCGGGCACTAAAAAAAATGCCAAAAATTTAAACAAAAAGGAAATTTATTTCCATTTCAGAGCTCCATACCCTGGCCTGACATTTTTTTGAAATTAAAAAAAAAAAAGATTGTGGTAAGATAGAAATATGAAAAACAAACAAACACATTAAAGCAAGGGAAAACAGGCCCAGCTGCAAAACTATGTGCTTCTGGCACCCACTTTATCCTCCAGGATATCTCTGGACCCCGTATCAACCCCAAAGGTGTTCCACAGAAGGAAAGAATGGCAGATTGCCAGACTCCATGGTTGGTTTTGGGGTGGATATTCACCTGATTGGAGGGGGGGAGGAAGGGAGAGGGGGAGAGAGAATAAGACAGGGAAAGAGAGAGAATGAGAAAGAACAAAGAGAAAGGGAGAAAGGCTGGGGAAGAGAGATGGAGAAAGAAATAGAGAGACTGGGAGAGAGAAAGAGAAGAGAAAGAGAAAAAGAGGGGGGGAAGAAAGGTTGGGGAGGGAGAGAAAGAGAGAGGACAGAGGAGAAAGTGAGCTACGGGTGGCAAATAATATCCTTTGGGATTTGAAACTCTGCAACCACCCTTGCCTTGTTCTGCAGACAGAAGGGATCAGAGATGGTGGCAACTGATCATAGATGACCTTCATTTCCTGCTCTTTGGAATGAAGGCACACAGAACTGGATCCAGGGATCTTGGTTAGTTTGCCCAGACCAATCCAGGAATAAAACTCCTACAGATGTTTTGAACCCACCTGTTGAGGCTTTCACATATTTTCTTTAAAGGCAGGGAAGCTCCTGCAAGTCAGGATGCCTGGTCCAAATGAATATTAAAAATAGAAAATAAAGACCCTTCTTTCAACACCTCCCTGACTTTAGTTAATCTCAGAAAGATTAATCTGGGTCAGATCTGGGTGGGGGACGCTAGAAACTCCCAGAGCTGTGATCTAGAGTGGAACATGCTTTAAGAACAAACTACAGACATTTTGAACTCACTAGGAGCCGAGCAGAGTTTGAAAAGGTGCATTCGCACAAGGCCTTAACCCAGATCTTATTGACTCAGTTCCCAATGGTCAGGTGTGTAGGCATCATAGAGAAGCCCCAAAGGGATCCCCATAGCTTGGGTAGAGTTTGCACCGCCCGCAGACCCACAAACGAGCTTAGCGCATTTCAGCTTTGAGCATAGTGAGAATTCACCCTCTGTACAGCTTTCCATTTTCAAATTTTATCCCTCCCTGCAACCGTTTCAGGGTGCCATTTCTGCTTCCTTATGTGCGGCGTTTTTGCCCCACGTTTTCCCACGGCTAGGGTTTCTGGGGTGGGTGGGTTCCACGTCAATTTTGGGACTAGATCAGGCGGACTCCCCACCTCCTTCCAGAAACACGAAAACAGTCCCTTTTCTTTGCGCGCAATCGGCCAGGCGGCCTCCGCTCCAGTCTTCTTATCGCTGGATAATCAATTCCGCTAACCAGGTTCGCCACGAACTCTCCCAACTGGGAGCTGCTGAAGGGAGAAAAGGGGAGAACAGCCGATAGAATAGCTGAGTTTCGCGGCCTCCCTTGGGCTTGCTGTTCGTCGGGTTTATCGGTGCCCTTAGAACGCGTCTCCCTGTTTTTTTGGAGAGCCGTGCGCCCTGGGCGCCAAGAGCCCTTTTCTCCTTGCTCAGATGTTCCGATCTAAAATCGACATTTTTTTTTTTTTCTGCGCCAGAATTGAGGATTCCCGACAGGAGGGGATCCGGTCCAGCCTTTTAATTTGTGGAAGCTTTTTAGCTTCTCGTTCACTGCCTTCTCTTTCTCTCTCTCAAGCCTTCCGCCAACAGTTGTTAGTTGGTTATGTGCCATCATATCGGTGCCGACTCTTAAGTGGCCATAGGGATAGATTTTTCTCTGAGATGACCTGTCCCTAACCGGATCCTTTCAGTCTTCCAAAGGTGAATCTAAACTGCCACTATGACTGAGTCCTTCTCTTTTGCTGCTGGCTATCCTCTTTTTTCTCCTTCCACCTTCCTAGCATCAAAGGCGGCTTCTCTAGAAAGTTGAGGTTTTACATATGTCCAAAGAAGGATGAATCCAAACTTTGTGGAATTGTTTCATTATCCCTTGAGTTTGTTTTCTTGGTTCTCCATAATATCCTTGTCTTTTGCAACATCAATATTCAAAAGCATCAATGCCCTTCTTCTCCTGCTTCTTCAAGCTTTTGGAGAGCATAATTTCTAAATAATTCAGTCGTGAGAATCTCTTGACAAAATAAGACATTTTTCTTGTTGCTTGCTGCCATTAAGCACTTAGATTTTGAAACTGTTCAACTCCAACAAAGTCTTTAAAAAAAAAAAAAAAAGGGACTTGTTGACCATCTTCTCTGACATCTCAAATTAGTCTATTGGAAAAAAATATTTTAATGTATATTCCATCTAGCCAAAATTTCTTCTCTCCAGCCAAGCCTAATTAGGGTTCAAGTTTTGTTGAAGTCTCCTTATATTGTAGAATAATGAAATCTTATCCTTGAACTACTTTCTCTGATGAAAAGCCCCTCTGTTGAAATTGTCAAAATCCAGAGAGGGGAAAAAGTCATTTTAAAGTCTCCAACTGTACAGCTACAGACCTGATCCCAGAGTAATAACTGAGCCAGGAGGGAAGAAGAACATTGATCCAAAGCACTAAAAAGCAGATTAGATAAAGGTCCCATCACCTCCCCTTTTCTGCAT
The DNA here is from genome assembly GCA_015471245.1 of Laticauda colubrina. Taxonomy (NCBI): domain Eukaryota; kingdom Metazoa; phylum Chordata; class Lepidosauria; order Squamata; family Elapidae; genus Laticauda; species Laticauda colubrina. Next base: position 9,115,667 of record BLBF01000074.1, read on the forward strand.
TGCTCCCTTTTGTCGACTATTATTATTGTTAGTATTATTATTATTATTACTATTATTATTATTATTATTGTTGTTGTTGTTGTTGTTGTTGTTAATATTTTAATTTTCAATGCCCAACATTTTTGGAATGTTTCCTTAACCTTCTCTTTATATTGTTGTTTATGTTTGACAGTGAGGTCTATGACATATAAATGTAATAAATAAATAAGAATGGCCATGGTAATGGGGAGGAAGGAATCAAACCAGGCAACTTCCCTCGGAGCTTAATTGAGATTTACTTTTGAGTAGGCAGTGAATGATTATCAGCTCCAGCCCTGTCAGATAAGGATCAAAGCCCTGAAAAGTTACAAGGCATCCTAAAGATCAAGGCACCTGTTCAGCTGGTTTAAGTGGCTCCAAAAATAACGTGATTATCCCACAAATTTCCAGCTACCTGGAGCAATTTACAGGGAGTTTTCTCAGCGCAAGTCTTGGTCCTCCCCTAATGTCTGACTCTCCACACCTGGTCCTTTCCCTAGTAACTATTTAAGGTAACTTTAAAGAGGGTGGAGAAACATCACCTTTGCTTATAGTTGCTGTAAGGAAGATCAGAATAATTCCCCTCCTCCTCCTCCTTCTTCTTCTTCTTCTTCTTCTTCTTCTTCTTCTTCTTCTTCTTCTTCTTCCTCCTCCTCCTCCTCCTCCTCCTCCTCCTCCTCCTCCTCCTCCTCCTCCTCCTCCTCCTCCTCCTCCTCCTCCTCCTCCTCTTCCTCCTGTTTACACACATTGAATGGCCAGATGCAATGTTCCTTCTTTCTTCTCTTTCTCCTTTTCTACTCATTATCTATCTTCTCCTCTTCAAATTCTTCTATGTTGGGGAAACAAACCCTATAAAATTTCTTTCAGTGCATCATAGGCCAGCATACAACCCATCACATTATGGTTTTGATTATGTCACTCCACTCCAAAATTGAGCATTTAGAGATGAACAATTATGTCAGGCTGGTTGGGTTGTCTACTGGTTCTCACTAAGGTTTGGGTGTAGGTGAAGGAAGTCAGTGAATATGAAATGGGTGGAAGACCATTAAAGAAAGATCCAAGCTAAAACTAATGATCAGAACAATTAATTAGTAGGACAGCTTCCCTCCAGAAATTGTGGTTACTCCATCACTGCAGGTTTTCAAGAAGAGACTGGACAACCAATTTACCGGGCTGGTACAATATAAGGTCTCCTATCGAGGTAGGGGGTTGGACTAGAAGATCTTTGGGATCTCCTTCAGTCTTATCATGTTCTTCATTCTAAACTAAGGGAGACTTGGGGCTCTGTTTTTCTCCCCAACATTTGTTTTTAATCACCTGGACACTAAGAGATTTTGAACTCCTTCTTGTTTTCTGCAGCTGCAGCAAAGGCACCTGAGAACTGAAACTCTGCCTCTTTCTTGCCTGGAAGATACCAACTAGACAGGAAGGTGAACTAATGCCTTTAGACTGTCCCTTTCCATCTGCTTCAGATAACAGAGAGAAGGAAAGAGCAGCCTGGCCAGACTGCCATGAAGGAGCATTACTGTTTGAAATGAACGCCGAAAAAGATAAGCAAGGAAAACACCCAGCTTTTTGCTAGGTGAAAAAACTGCATTTATCATGGATTTGGGCATTTGGAAGCACAGGTTGCATAGGCCCTTACATTCAACACCAGAAATGTGGTGCGGTATTTTGGAACGAGGTTACTTTGAGGTGTGTTTCACATGATTTTATAAATATTGGATGCTGCCTTTCTGTACATAAACATGCACTACTTCACGTAAGGAATTATATGGTGTGTGAAAGACTCCCTGACGATTTTATTCCGCTAGCCATTGCCAGATATAGGGGGTAGTAATCATCGCGGTGACTCAGTGGCTAAGATGCTGAGCTTGTCAATCAGAAAGGTCGGCAGTTTGAACCCCTAGCACCGCTTGACGGAGTGAGCTCCCGTTCCTTGTCCCAGCAGCTTCTGCCAACCTACCAGTTCGAAAGCATAAAAGAGATGCAAGTAGAAAAATAGGGACCCCTTTGGTGGGAAGGGAACAGCATTCTGTGAGCCTCTGAAGGCCTTCAGTCATGCTGACCACATGACCACAGAGAGGTCTTTGGTCAGCGCTGGCTCTTTGGCTTTGTAATGGAGATGAGCAGCACTCCCTAGAGCCGAAAATGACTAGCATGGATGTGTGAAGGGAACCTTTACCTTTACCTTGATCATCTCTTTCAAGGCCATTGAGCCAGTGCTATCCAAACACATTTCCATGGTCATGTGGCCAGTATGACATCAAAGAACCCTGTAACCTTCCCACCAGAGTGGTACCTATTTATCTACCTGCATTGGCATGCTTTTGAACTGCTAGGATGACAGGAGCTGGGGCGAGGGCAGGAGCTTGCCCCGTCACGTGGAGCTCAGGTCACGAACCTGCGCTGCCTGCTTTCCAGCCGACAAGCATCTTAACATCTGAGCCCCTGTGCCACCCTATACTATGTCTCTAATATCTCTTAATTAGTCTCACCTTGTCTGTGAGCACCAGCTCTTCCTGTCTGTCCCTCAGAAGATGATCCTTCTTCGCATTTTCACACTTCCAAAGTGCTATGGAGTTCATCCTGCCTTTATATTTGTGGGTGAGAGGCTGGGCAGGTCTGCTGTGGATCCACCTAGTCCAGATTCCCGAAGTAGCATCTCCATTGTCTAAGATGAAGCAATAAAGATAGTGGATGGGATGAGAATTAAGACCATGGGGCTTGGAAAGTGTGGACAATGTCTTGTCCCTCCCACCCCCACCCCAACGATTGGTAAAAACTTTGTAGGTGAGATCCCATAACTTTGTTATGAGATGGTTTCAAGGTGTAGACCAATGACCTTTCCCACAACAACCAAACCTCCCCTGGTCTATCAGGAGAAGTGTCTACTTTTGAGCTTCCTACTTTGGCCTACAGAAAGCTGGTCTAGATATACAACCGGTCCAAAAGATATTTGCTTTATGGAATTGCAAGAAACACGTAGCTGAATAAGACTCATCCTGAGATCCGGAAGCTAGGTGGGTCTAGGGATTTCACCCAGGGGTTTAGAGGATGGCGTATAGGTTGGACCAACGGAACAGAATATTTGTAGCTCAGGGTTGATCTGTGAGATCCTTGGTGCTCTCTGAACTCAGTTATTTTGCCTTATAGTTAGAATACCCACTTGTGTTTGGGCTGAAAGGCAGGAATGAGCTGTAAATGAATTATGACTGAATTCATATAGTAAGACATGCAGACCATTGAAATAAACTCGAGACAATTAGAAAGATATTCTTGTGGGACATGGCCACAATTGAGCCTCAAATTTAGGTCGCTAAGTAAGATGTTTGCTCAGTGAGTCCTGTCCCATTTTTAACCACCTTTCCTGCCACTGCAGTTTGTTAACATTGGTAACACAGTTGTTAGATGAATCCAGCTTGTCAGAAGGTCACAAAAGAAGGTCACAAAAAGGGGATCTTGTTACACCCACCCACCAGGAACATAAGTATGAGTCCATTGCCAAGGGACTGAATGTTGACATGACCAAAGGGATGCATGGGTCGTAAGTATGAAAAACGGCCATAAGTTGCTTTTTTTTCCCAGTGCCGTCTTCACTTTGAACCACCACTAAATGGACAGTTGTTAAGTCAAGGTTTATTTGTATAACTAAAACAATGCCTGGTTAATGCCTTGAATTCATGCTGCAACCTTCTGCTCACAACTTCGTTGATCTTCAGGTTCTACTCCAAGAAATTAACAAATTGCCTGGATTATTAACTTATTGCCTGGATTCCAAAGGGAGCCAACTCTGTCACACGGCAGCCTTAATTTTCAGTTTACAAGCAGCTGTTTTTCTGGGCAAATAGCATCTAGACTTATGCCCCAAACAAGTTTTAACTGAATTTTGGAAGAAATTATACAGGTTCATCTTCCTTCTTGGAATATTCCTCTCTGAAATATAATCACCCCGGGAAAGGGAGGGGAAAAAAAACTCTACGAAAAGAAAAATAAAATCACCTTGAATATGAAATACAGTTCATCTATGAAAGGCAGATGTGAACTGTTCGGGCTGTTTAGAACATAGCTTAACATTAGAAAAACACAGATTAATGAAGAAAAACGTCACCCGTTGGGCTTGATTGGCAGGTGAGAATAATTACCAGCCTTCCATTTCTCTTGCTGTTGTCTTAAGCTGGTCCAAAGTTAAGAATTGTTTGTGTGTATTAGAATAGTAGAAGAATCAATTACATTGGTCTGAAAGAGGAGGATGGGGGGGGGGGGAAACCCCTTCAATTATTTCAGGACTGTTGTAAGACAAGGTCAAAGTTCTCCCTGATTTTTAATTGGAGGATAAAGGACAATCTTACAAAAGTGGAGGGTTGGCCAACTGATCTTGTCAGCTGGGACATTTCTACTCTCGGAGAGACCTAAATCGGAAAGAAAATACGAAATTGGGTGAGACATGACCATGTTCTTCATGAATGAAGAAGGAAACCCAGAGAGAGAGAGAGAGAGAGAGAGATGCTATCTTATACTTTCTCACAGTAAACAATATTATTTTATGGAGAAGGGGAAAGGAGAAGGAGAAGGAGAAAGAAGAAGAAGAAGAGGAGGCAAGCAAGCAAGCTTTTAGCTCCAAGGGAGTTTAAGATGTCAATACAGGTAGTCCTCATTTAGCGACCATTTGAAGCTACAGCAGCATTGAAAAAGAGTGGCTTGCAACCGGTCCCTCATGCTTATGACAATTGCAGTATCCCCATTGGTCACGTGATCAAAATCCAGGCGCTTGGCAAGCAGCTTATATTTATAAGCTTTGTGAATCCTGGGTTTTTTTTAAAAAAAAACATCCATTGTGAAAGCGCTGATTTAATTTTGCAAGATATTTTGGCTTCACCTTCGTGTGTAAAAACCCTTCCCTTGCGAGGCGAACCTGCAAATGGGGAGTAAATTCCGATGGTTTTGTAAAAGTGTGGTTTCTTCCCCCACTTCTGTCCACCGGCTCAATTTCCTTGTGACTTTAAAAAATAAAAATAAAAACCAAACCACCAAAATTCAGCAGGTGGCAGCAGCAGAAAGAACCGGCTGGGAATCATTCACCGAGATGAGCTGACAACGGTGGGGAAAAAAAAGAGGCTATGGATTGAGATTATGGTGTGAAGCGGGAAAACGATAAGAATGACAGGGTTTGGAAAACACAAAATAGACATTGGAACTGGCATGGGGGGAGAGCGAGATATTCTTTTAGTGGAGTCCTTTGTGCTCTCTCCACTTGGGTTGTTTTCTTGCAGACATTTCCTTACCCAACTAGGTAATGTTATCAGTGTTAGAAGGGATAGGGGTTTGTGCTAGTGACTAAGTCCCACAAGAGCAAATCTGACTCCTTTACTGGCACTCATGATGTTACCACTGATGATGTCTTGGTCTGCAACAAAGCGACCATGATATCAGAGTTTTCTCTCTCTCTCTCTCTCTCTCTCTCTCTCTCTCTCTCTCTCTCTCTCTCTCTCTCTCTCTCTCTCTCTCTCCCTCCCTCCCTCCCTCCCTCCCTCCCTCCCTCCCCCGTCCGTCCATCCATCCATCCATCCATCCATCCATCCATCCATCCATCCATCTATCTATCTATCTATCTATCTATCTATCTATTGATTCAATTATCTATCTATCTACGTGGCTGTGGGTGGGTGCGTGGGTGGAAGAGAGAGGGGGAGAGAGAGAGAAATCCACTTACCATATGTATACATCTTGAACAATTCTCTCTTTTTGGGGGGTAAGGAGACTACAAGCAGCTAAGATTATCCTGAGGTCTGGAATGAATCCATGCCAAATTAAATCCCACTTATTTGCTGTTCTTTTTTAAATGCAGACCTGGTATCATTTATTACTCCCAAGGGGACCTGCCCTTTTCAAACACCCCAGCTCTGAGGAACCATCTTGGGAGCCGAAGACAGGTGAATTACCCCTGATTTACTCCTATCTGCATATTCCCCCATAACATTCCCTTTTTTCTCTCTCTCTCTCTCCTTTTCCCCTCTTCCGCCTTTTTAATTATTAATATTTGCACATCTGCACCCCCATTAATGCAGGGACTTATGGGTGGGATCGATCAGAGACTGAACCAGGAGAAACAGATTCTTAATCATTTGTTTAATTGTTCCGGGGGATCTTGCTGAGGGTGGATGAAGCTGTGGCACCCATACATTCATTCTGGCAATTTTACTGGGGCTGCTCTATTCCAGCCACGGGAGACAACTAGAGAAGTTTTTTTCTCCTCCACAGATATTCCAGTCCTCTTCCTTGAATGTTCAGCTTTCATTAAAAAGGGGGTGGGGGGAAATATGTTTTTGAATTGGATGGTGCCCTGTTCTCTTAAACAAAGGCTGCGTTCAGAATGGAGCAAGGAGGAGACGGCTTCAGGAAGAAATCTGTCCTGACGAACCTGGGATCAGAAAGGCAACCACCTGCATGGCTTTTGTAATAATGCAAAGGTGCTTGTGTCGATTGAAAATGATCCTAGTGGACTTCAGACTGAGCCACTGTCAGCCCTGATTCATTTACTTGGCTGGCTTAATCACAGTTTACGGAAACCCTGTGGTCTGGAGGAGAAGAAGAGGAACCAAAGGAAGAGCATGGGGTGAACTAAATCACACACTCCAGGACTTGGTGGGCTACTTGTCTTGCTTTCCCCCATGGTCAGCTGAATGACCAGTTGACCAAAGTAACTCAGCTTTGGGGTCCATTCAACAGATTGATTCACTTCTTGGTGCCCTTGGGGCTTCAGACTTCTAGCACTGGAAATGTTGCTGGAAGTGTTAACTAGTTGGGTCATGAAACATCTGCAAGAAAGCAACCAAACTCAGAAAGCACCAGGACCCCATGTTATCTTCCTCCTTCTCTTCTCTTCCTCCCCTTCTCCTCCACTCCACAAAGCCCACTCCATTCCAGCACTGATGATGCTACCTAGTTGGGTCATGAAACGTCTACAAGAAAACAACCAAGCTCAGAGAGCACCAAGGATCCCACGGCTCAAACTTGAGCTACAAATATTATTTTCCATTGATACATGGACTTAAACAGAACACATCAGCTGGGTTAGTGAAACACACCAGGCTAAAATGAGGTCAGGTAAATTGCTTCTGAGCATCCTGGAATAACATGGGAGACATCTCTAATTCTCAGCCAGGTGCACAGATTTTTCTCTTTTTACCAGCCTTACTGAAATGTCCTTCCTTCCATCATATGATCCAGTTCATTCAAACATGGCCTTATGAACTCTTCCCACCATCCCACTCTCTCTCTCCCCTCCTTTCTCTCTGCTGTTTGTTTTCCTTGGGAATGTGGATTAAACATTGGTTTTGACTTCTCTCCCTCCTCCAAATTATTTAAACAGTGAAATAATATTTTCATTCTTTGGGGAAGAGGACAAGGTTTGAATGAGTCACTCTCCTGTAGTAAGCCAGTCTTCCTTGCTGCAGCTACTATTACTTTTTCCCATTGGTTGAGTCTTCTCCAATTCTTTTCCAAAAGATTGATCAGGTTAAGGGCAGACTCTCCAGAGGGGAAATATCTATGTGGCCCTTAAGAATTGACACCAATCAATTCATCAGTCCATCCATCAATCTTTGTAGAGACAAGCTGTACAATCAATAGAGGCTCATAACCCTAGGAACGGTAGAAGGAAAGAGAAGGAAGAATGGCTAGAAGCAAGATGGATGGACTTAAGAGTAAAGATAACACTATCAATGGCAGTAGCACTTAAGCGCTTCACAATGCTTTGAAGCCTTTCCTAAGCAGTTTAGAGTCAGCATCTTGACTGCAACAATCAGGGTCCCCATTTTACTGACCTCAAAAGGATGGAAAGTTGAGTCAACCTCGACCCTGTCAGGATCAAACTGTTGACAGTTAGCAGGGTTAGCCTGCAGTCTAACCACTGTGCTACCAGAATGGGGACACCCCTGGAAGACCCAAAAGACCATGGCTGCTAAGAGTTGACACCAACTTGATATTAATCAATGGACCCATCAATCTTTGTACAGACAAGCCGTACAAACAATGGAGGGAGTTCATAATCCCAGGAATGGTTGAAGGAAAGAGAAGGACCAGCACAAAGATGGGTGGATTTAGAAGATCCAGTTAGGGAGAGAGTCTTCTGAAGAAAAACTATCTATGTGGCTGCTAAGAGTTGACATTGATTTGATGGCCCATCATCCAACCCAGCAAAAATAGAGGGAATGGGACAGGAAATGGTTTCAGGGTAACTATTACACAACGGTCTTCCCATATAGATAGTTGACTTGTACATCAGTATACCAGCTAATCTAATGTCTTTCTGTCTACTTACCGATGGGATGGCTACTTTGTTTTGTTTTTTGGCTCTGGGTTTCTAAATAACAATAAAAAAGAAGGCCAAAAATGGCAGCTTTGTTTTTCTTGAAAATAACTTTACTAGACAAAAAACAAAAAACTCAAGTCCTTTGCAGTAACTGAATCTGTTATTCATTTAAGTGCTCCTTTGAAATGTTATCTTTCCAGCTTGTTTGCTGTTTCCTCTTCTTAATTTTTTTAAAAAGAAGACCTCATCTGCTGGGCCAGTTTTCCTTGATCGGATTTTTCTTTTTGGCCATATGTTCTCTATTAGCCAAAAGAAACATTTCACACATCATAAACAGCCTTGTTCATAGACACCACTTCTGAAAGAGCGTATGAGAAGATCCTGTGTTTTCTTGGCCTGGGGTGGAACTTCCCCCAGCATTAACACGAATGGAATGAAGCTCCTGGAAGCTTTGGAGCAATCTAAAATGTTCTTTCAGAGATTATATTGATGGGGCAATCCACAAGTCCTGAAAGAACTAAATGTATGTAAGATGTACTTCCTTTGTGGTCTACTGCTGTGTTACTCATTCAGAATAACAGCATTGGAAGGGGCCTTGGAGGTCCTCTAGTCCAGCCCCCTGCTCAAGCAGGAGACCCTTTACCATTCCAGATAAGTGGCTGTCCGGTCTCTTCTTAAAAACCTCCAGTGATGGAGCAACCAAGGTTATTTTCCAGTATCTTCCAAATCTCATGAAACCAAGCCAAGGGATATCTTCTTGTTGCCAAGAATGCATGTTGTTGTTCAATAGCTGGCTCTTTGCAACCTTATGATTCTTGACAACAAGAAGACATCCCTTGGCTTGGTTTCATGAGATTTGGAAGATAAGAGGAAAAAAATCTAGTTGCAACCACTTTGGACCGATAGCCAAGACAAAGGACATATGGTTGTTACCTGGGGATGCTTCTGGGATGCTCCCATGGCCCTCTGTCCAGATGATGCTTCAATGACTTGGTTTTCTTTGGTCCAAAGATGAGACTTGGACACCACTTGGTCGTCTTCTTTACTCCTCTTTGGAAAAAAGTAGAGCCAGATGTTTTTGACCTACTCAAAAATGGGGAAAGTTCCCCTAGTTCCCTAATCATCATGGCACGATCAGGAGAGGGAGGGGCAAAAAATGAGAGAGAACAAAGTAACCTGTGCCCACAGCTGGACCATATTGTGAGAACAGGGTTGGGGTCTGGACAGCATCATTAGAAGAAAAGCAGACTTTGCCTGATGCTCCCAATGAGTGATTAGATGACTTATGGGCCATCGGGGGCTGGGGGGGAAAACGGCTTAAATCAAGGCATCCCACCTGTGCTCCCCCATCCAACTGGGCTGTTGAACTGGCCTGTTAAGCCATGACTTTAAGCCAGCTTTAAAAGCATCTATGAAGTTTTTAAAAGCTTCGTATAATTCAATTAGAGAGCCCCTCTCCTGGGACAAGAAATGCTAGTTTCTGCACTTTCTTCTCTTGTTAATGAAGCACAGACAGCCTCCTCCTCCTCCGCCTGTTAAGAACGGTGTGAGAGCAAAGGGAAGCATTTAGGGTGGCTTTCTACATCCCACCAGCCCTGCCATTCATCTCCAGGCCTGTGGACCAAAATGAAATTGACAAAGAGGGGAAGAAGGACCTCTTATTTTTCCTCCACCGATTCCGCCACATTTCCCCCTTGACCCACCCCAGAAAAGATTAAGATAACCTGCTTCCTGATTTCTTCCCGAGTTATTTACTGATTTGTTAAATTTATACACTGCCCCTCTCTCTCTCCCATGCAGCTTACAACCAGTAAAAAAAACAACAATCAAAACTACACAGAGTAAAATATTATTTTTTAAAAAAACTGCACTAAAATTGAATGTAAGGGAGCTAAGAGATGGATGGGACAGAGATGAGATCTTACCCCTATCAGCCACCTCCAGTTGTGAGTGCTCCCCTTGGATTAATTAATCTCATTTTAATGTATGAATTTCATTTTAATGTGTGCCATTGTGTATACAGGAAAATGAAAGAAATCTTGTCTTGTCTTGCTGTCCTATCCCTATTTTCCTTTCCTTACCCAACCCTATCTTTTATCTCATCTCATCTCATCTATCTTAATCTGTTCATCAGTGTGTTGTCATCCATTCAGCAATCATTCAACATTGTTCAACCAGCTTAATAAATGATTTCAATCATCTCATTAGATTGCCAAAGACAATGTAGACCAACATTTCTCCTAGGGTGCATCCTTCTGCACCCTCACAACACAATCACATTTATCCCTTTACAAAATGTCCTGCTGCAGGACTTCATCCTCTAGAGAGGAAACATCTTAAGAACTGTCTGTCCACTGAGAAGATCTTCTTGCCTCCTGGGCCAGCCAGGAGAATGGGTTCCTCCCTTTTTTAATAGCAGGCAGGTGGTTCATTTGTTTGCTTTTTCCTGGGTCTGGGGAGATCATCAATGCTCCTTCTAAAGGAATGGGAGGGTCTTAAAAAAAGTGGGGGGAAAATAAGTTTACTTATTTGGTGGATGCACATATGCCAGGGTTATTTTCCAAGCTGGCAATCTTTTGATTTGTGAAAATCCACCATTTAACTGAACTTTCAATCTTGATACATATTTCTGCTTTCCAATTGCTCGTTTTATAACATGAAAATTAAGCTGTAGGTATATTAATTGAGTAATATTCCTTCCTTCCTTTTCTTTTTTCCCTCCCTCCCTCCCCTCCTCCAACCTATCCATTCCTTCCTTCCTTCCATCCTCCCTTCCCTTCCTTCCTCCAACCTATCTCTTCTTTCCTTCCTTCCTCCCTCTCTCCCACTCTGTCTCCCTCCCTCCCCAATAAATAAATATTAGGTCAGTTTTTATGCCCCCAAACATCAGTGACTGTCATCTCCTGTTCTTAAAAAAAACAGTAAGACTAACTGTTCTTGGTTGTAGTTTAATGAATTACTGAATAATTAGCACCCTATTGAACCAGAAACTTCATGTACAACATTCCTGGTTGAAGGCTCCAGTGACTATTGGCTGTCCAAAAACACAATTTTAAACCAACAAGGAAAGCTTTCCATATCACCGAAAGAATAATCAAATATGGAAAGAAAAGGAGAAGGAGAAGGGTGAACAATTGGGGAGACCAAAGTGCAAAAGAATGAAAAGGACATGGAATTTTTTTCTTTTTTAAAATGCAATTTGAAGGAGAGAAAGGAAAGGGGGTGAATGACACATGGGGGCTTTATAGAAAGGCAATGGCCATCCAGATAATGGAGGAAAACTGAGAAGGGGAGAGATAATTAGGAGGCAAAGTCTGAAACAATTTTGGAAAAGGCCAGGAACCTTTGATCTTTATACAGAAGGGAGCCTTTTTCTACCCCTTAAGGTATTTGGGGAGGGGGAGAACCAACTCCATGAAAAGAAAGATGGCAGAGGTTGAGGGGTGGAAGTGAGGACTGTCCCTCTCTTGAAAAATCAAGTCACACCAAATTCCACCTTAGCCTCATTATCTTAACCGGCTGCATATGACTTCGAGGATTTGGCCAAAAGCTTAGAAAGGGGAAGAGTAGACAGAATAATTAAATCTGCAATTTGCAAAGTTGGAGCAGTATGCCTTTTTTTTCTAAATCACCTTTTGGAAGCATGTTCACACACACACAGAGTATATTGTGCCTATCAGATTTGGAATTAAGCCTTTTTTGAGCAGGTTAAAAAAAAACAAGAGGAAAAAGTCAAAAAGTTAAAAACCTGCTTTTCATTTGGCCAGAACTGGACTTCCTCTGGTGTTTGGAGTGTCCTACAACATCATTTCTAAAACAAAAAAACAAAAAAACCTAGTTGATAGAATCCCTCTTTATTATTATTTGTTAAATTATGTAAATTCCACTCCCAATCAAACTTCCCAATTAGTCAAAAGAATCCGACTCCAATTTGTTACAATCTGAGGAACTCTAGATCCTTTTAAAATGGTGTATGTATTCCAATCTGCCCTGGTTCTCTGTCATGGAAGCAAATAAAACCAAATCTTTAATCTTGTGTGATTTATTTCAAATAGTTTCAGTTTATAGTCAGGAACCCTGAAAAAAGTTATTTACCTCCAGGGTAACACCTGCATTGACTTCCAATGTCGTAACAAGTTTGTGGGAATCCTGAGGTGGATAAAAATATTTTCTTCTTCCCAAACAAAACAAAACAAAACCAACCACCACCATATAAACATGAAATACACAAAGAGCTTGTTTTCCTTTCTCCTTGAGCAGGATAACCATGACTTATTAGATGGTGGTAAATATAAATAAATATATTCATTTTGCTGAAATAAATCAGCTGCAGTTCAATGGCTGTGTTGGAAAACCTCAAACTGCCAGGGAAACCTCAAATGTTGGCCAACAGCTTAGTAATATATCTCTTTTTTTTCCCCTTTCTTTCTCTTTCTTTTCCTTTCTTTCTCCTTCCTTCCTTGCTTTTTTCTCTGTCTGTCTGCCTGACTGACACACACACAGATTTCCCCAAAATTCAGACATGTTACTTCAAAAGAATGTGCATGTATAGATGTAGGCATCTACAGATTTGGCAATTCCTCTTTCTGCTTTGCAATGAAGCTGTGGCAAACATTGCACCATTGGATCTCTCCAACCAGTGGTGGGATTCAAAATTTTTACTACTGGTTCTGTGGGTGTGGCTTGGTGGACGTGGCAGGGGAAGGATATACTGCAAAATCCCCCTTCCCTCCCCACTCCAAAGGGAAGGTTACCACCAGTTCTCTGAACTACTCAAAATTTCTGCTACCGGTTCTCCAGAACTGGTCAGAAACTGCTGAATACCACCTCTGTCTCCAACCCTCTTTCCTCCTCCTTTTCTCATGCCTTCCAGGATCCTTTCTTAGGTACTCATCCCTCACCCTCCCCATTTTTTTTTTTGGGGGGGGGGGAGAGGAGGGATATGACAAATCTTTCCTGTGTGCGCAGGTCATACCTTCCATTGCATGAATGGTGCCATTCTGGTTAAATGGACTTCTCCTGCCAAGGTTGCAAACAGGACAGACAAAAATTCTTTCTGCAATCAATTGTTAGAGAGTTTATTTTTTATTTTTGGCTCGTTTCAGTAACTTGAAAGTAATCTTTCTTATTTAATCTCACTCATCCCAGCCTTAAATTATTTGCTTTTTCCATTTGGAAGCAGTGAGGGAGGATTTCCACTGACGCCTGGAGAAATTCTTCCTGGATTACTATTGGAGGATTTTGTTGTTAAATGTCTTGTTTTCTTAGAGAATTATACTAGATTAGATGCTTTTCTCTCTCGCCAGGTGCTACCAGCTTTTTCACTTGCCCATTTGAGATTCCACCCCCCACTTCTGAAGAAACCCATGATGTAAATTAAAAAAGAGGGGGAAAAAAATCCTCAACAGCACAAACTCCTCCAGACTGTAATTCAAATGTCAAGATGGATTATGTTAGTTGTAACTTCTGGAGAACTGACATCGGCTTGTCATTTTTCCGAGAAGGATGGGAACTTCAAGCCGTGTTTCTGCCTTGTAATGTGTCATGCTGTGTATTAAAACAACATGTGGAATTGTCAGTAGGTAAATACGTCGAAAGTAGTACCGCTTGCCTTTCCAAGTAGAAGATGAGAAATAGTTTCACTTAAACTGTATCTCCCTACTCCTAGTTTTTCTTCCTTTGGTAAGCTGCCAAGAGGAACAGAAGTTGCCTTCAGAAGCTGTGGGAGCTTCATTCCTAGAAGCTTTCAAGAAGAGACTGGACTGCCATCTGTCAGAAATGGTGTAGGGTCTCCTGCTTGGGCATGGGGGGGGTTGGACTAGATGACCTACAAGGTGCCTTCCAACTCTGTTAATCTGTATCTGAGTGCTGATTCCATTCTCAAATCTACCCCCCCAGTTGTTGGAGGCGGGGAAAAACCATATTTTTTTAAAAAGGAAATAGAGAAACTCATGATGCACTGATGATGTTACCTAGTTTGGTAATGAAAGGTCTGCAAGAGAATAACAAAAATCCAAGAGAAAGAAGGAAGGAAGGAAGGAAGGAAGGAAGGAAGGAAAGAAGGAAAGAAGGAAGGAAGGATGGATCACTGATGATGTTACCTAGTTTGGCAATGAAAGCAAGAAAACAACCAAGTACAGATAGTCCCAAGTACTTCCCTTCTCCACTCCATACATCCTACTAGTATTGATGATGCTATTTAGTGAGGTTGTAAAATGTTTGCAAGAAAACAAGCCCAGAGAGCATCAAGGACCCCACCTTTCATCCCTGAATTATAAGTATTCTCTTCTATCAGTTGCAACTTATATACTTTTTTCAGTAATTCAGGGCTGTTTTAATTGCTCCATCCAGTATTTTCATCTTTGTCTGCCCTTTTTGCTTAAAGTTTGTGGGGGCAATTAAACAATCTTGCTTGGAAGTGAACCTCTGTCTTTTTCAAAGAAGAAACGTGCATGCCTTTAAGACCAAGCTCTGAATTGCAAAACACAGATCCATTGCGCGATTTGAAGGTTCCTATTCATCCATTGATCTAGTTACTGCCAAGTCCCACAATACTTGCACACATACAAGCTCCCTCTTTCCCTCAGGGAAAGAGGTTACAAACAGACAGAGTGTCTCAACCACAGGGATTAATCTGCTTTAATGGGAAAGTGAAGGAACAAGATTATGGGTGGAGATGGGAAGAAAGCAAGGGAGAGATTCTTCAGATAGAAGAACTAGTTTTCCAAACAGAGGCATGGACCCCTGTATATACATTTTCCATCAGCTCCAAAAAGTAGGAACTGAAGAACATAGCTCGGAGATGCTTGTGATACCAGGGAAGCTGAGAACATAGATGGGGGAACCTCGGCTCAATAGCAGTCACTAAAAAGAATGAGCCAGTCTCTTATTTTTTTTCTAGGTCACTCAAGAGTCATTTGGTTGTTGGATGGGTAGCTATATAAATTGGATGGATGGATGGATGGATGGATGGATGGATGGATGGATGAACAGACAGATAAAAAGGTAGATATAGAAGATAGACTCAGAGAAGATACATTAAATGTAGGTAGGAAAATAGATGGATGGATAGTCATTTAAAAGGATGGATAGAAATTGGGATAGACAGACAGACAGATCCTTATAGATGGATGGTTGGATGGAGAGAGAGAAAGAAAGGAAGGAAGGAAGGAAGGAAGGAAGGAAGGAAGGAAGGAAGGAAGGAAGGAAGGAAGGAAGGAAGGAAGGAAGGAA
>BLBF01000074.1:9131241-9145217 GCA_015471245.1 Laticauda colubrina
GAAGGAAGGAAGGAAGGAAGGAAGGAAGGAAGGAAGGAAGGAAGGAAACTATGCTGATGGCTTGGAAGATATCTCAGGATTTCCAGACATATACAAAGCGTCAAAGTCCAACAATATATAACATATTCACTGACATTTTCAACACACCCCCTTTCCTAATTAAATGGGAGCCAAAACAGCATTCAAAGAAAAGAATAAAAGGAAGTGGTTAAATTTTTTTATTCAACAAATTATATTAAGAATACAGACTAAATTCTCAAAACGGGAGCTTCCCTTTGTAAAATACAAAGTAGGCCATCTAAAATAAATATGAAAGTGTAATATTAATAGGATTAATGGACACGTTTAATCCACTTTCAATATCCCATCACAAAGAAAATGCATAGCATCTTTAAGAAAAAGAATATTACATTCATACCTACACACGCATACAAACAGTTTAAAAAAATGCCCAGCTGCTTAACAATACTCTTGTTTTTAAAGTAAATAGCATAGAGATGTTTTAATCCATGCATTTCATAGGGTGTTGCATTACTGTTGCATTTATGTCATTTTCTGTGACCTCATGGGAACCCCATGTTTATATTTCTTTAAAAGGCAAAACCTACAGGGCCTTTAACCTAAACAAGCCCCCTTTCAAAATATAATTCCACACAACAAATACTTAATCCAGTTCACACACACACTCACACAAAAATACACCACAAATTTAACCTATTTTGAATCAACCAACTGCCCTAAATTTATCAGTGTGAGTGTGTTGTCCCATTAGCCACACTCTCAACACCCGTTTTAGGGAGTCTCATGGATTTCCCCAATCGTAAGTTTTTTTTCTGTTTTAGGGGAACAGACAGAAAATAACACACCCATTTTTCATTTGTGCAATGCAGACTCCCAACCATGTTTGTTGTGTGTGTGTGTTCACACATATATTCCATCTGTGTGAATATAAAACCCAACAAAAGCTGCACAAACAGGCAGTTAGGTTTCCAAGAAAAATCTACAAATCTTTTGTCTCCCCTCAGTGGTGGTGAGTGGAATAAGAACAGCGTACAAGTTGCATCCACTGATATGATGGGATTGCGTGGAGATGTGGACAAAAAAAAACAACTCTCTACGCATGCAATTGTTACCTGTGATGCACAACTGCTTTGTCCTGGACAAAGTCTTTGCCAGGAAAGATGACCTTGCTTGAAAGAAAAGTTCTTCAGTGTTACGTTGCCAAAACAACACACCACCAACCTCTAATAGGAGGAAGTAGAAATGGAATGTGCTTCTTCCCACTCACTGAAGGCCTTCAAACTCTTCATGTGCTCTCAACTCTAGCCAATGGCTAAGGAAGGACAAGGAGAGTTGGTCTAATACAGCAGTCTTCAAACCTGACAGCTTTAAGACTTGTGGACTTCAACTCTCAGAATTCCTCCTCCAGTCATGTTAGCTGAGGAATTCTGGGAGTTGAAGTCCACAAGTCTTAAACTTGCCAAGTTGGAAGATCCTTGAGTCTAACAGAAACAAGCATGGAAAGTCAACAAAAGCCAACCCAAATGCTATTAAGAGTAACAGAAACTCCTGATGGCCCTTGTTGTAAGACCAACATCAGGGGAAATAAAAAAAGAGAGAGACGTAAATTCATTTTTAGGTAATTTTTCCAGCATGGAGAGAACAAGGATGAGTTCTCTAACTCCACTTCCCTATTTTCTCTGAACTCAAGAATAAAATTTGGCCTCATTAACTTGACACCTACCAATTCTGCTTCCTTCCTTCCACCATTTCTGACTGTGAGCAGAAGCAATGATCCTTGTGTAAAAACTTCACCTTCTTTTCATAGGGTGGAGAGAGGGAAACAAAACCTTTCTTCTGAAGTTGGCTTCAGTTCTGTCTGATTCTACCAATCTCTGCCTTGAAATGAGAGGCTCGTATCTCTGTTATCTAAAGAGAAATATATGGAAAAGGGGTGGGAACAAGGTAAAAGACTACAGACTGGCACAAAAACATCCAGAACTACATGTATACGTCTCAAATATAGAAATAAACACTTATCTATCAGTACGGTTGGGAGGTCAAATGCCATGTTAAAAAAGCTGATGTTACAGAAGAATTAAGTTCCATATATTTAAAGAGGATGTAATGATAACCCTGGTATGTTTTGTTCTTAAGCCTTCCTCTCTAAAAATTTAAATTGCATTCTATCCATTGGATGAGTAGGGGAGGAGACACAGCATCCAAGAAAGATTGGGTGGAAGCCGACTGGAATTTTAGAACTTCATCAGAACATGCATTTTTTGTCACGGTCTCCTCATCAGGTAAGGGGAGGGAGGAAGAATACAAACCCTGGATCAGAATATTGAAAGATACCAATTGCAAACAGGGACTCCCTTCTCTGCCCAAGGAGGCAATTCTGGTGCAATTGTAACCTTGAATCCAAAGCTGCTTCGTGGGCTCTTAAGAGCATGGAAAGGTAGAAGGTGCCATTTTGGCTCCTTTTTATGTCCAGGTGCACCGGTTGGGTTAGATTTTTTTTCCCCTCCTCTTACAGGAAGCAACCGCTGGCAACTTTCCTCTTGGGAGTCCATGCAATATGATGGTGACTTCCTCCTCTTTCTACTAAAACCTCTACAAGTTTTAAGGACCCAGGGCATTGCTTTGAATCAAAAGCCAGAGGATGAATTCAGATTCATTTAAATTTATACCAGTGACACTTCTCCAAAATTTGAGGCAGAGAAAGCTCTTTGCTACCTTAGGGTCACCTCCTTATGGAAGGAAACCATCTAGCAAGACAGAATAATTCAGGAATTAAGACATTCTGATTGAGGGGATTAAAAAATGGCTGGTCTGAACTGCTTCTACACCCTTCCAGGATCCAAAAATAGGATATCTCTAAAATAATAAGAATGGCTTTTCAAATCAATTTCATTCGGCCTGACTTTTTCAAACTCGGTCAAATTCCTCAACCAGATTCAATTCACCAGCCATCAAATTAGCTCTCTCCACTCTGTTAACCGAAAACTCCCTTCACATTCTCTTCATCCCAGATTTGTCTGTTTTTCTTGAGATGCTTTGCCTCACTTCAAGACTTACTCAAAGATCAAATCATTGTCTCAGTTTACTTTATTGGTTTCCAAAATACCTCCAGGCACTGTCTAAAGCAGGGGCTCCTTACCTATTTAATGCCTTCATGATTTTCCTCTGCTTGTGGGACAGAGAAAGGCAATTTGGAGGCTGGCAGTGGACCATGGGAACTGAAAAGCTTTGGCAAAACCGAGAGATGGTAAAGAAATCAAGACTTAAATTGCTAAGAGGAAGGTTGAACAGCTGGATTGGATTGGATTGCACTGCAGAGCTATCGTCCAAACTAGGTTTGCTCTTTCTTGAAAAATGCAATTTATAAACTTCTGTGGGGAAGGACTGGGAAGGCATGTGTGTTTTATGCAGTACAACTGCCCCTCTTGGCCATGAATAAACTACTCCAGAATAAGCTAAACTAACCCCAGGAGCAGTTGGGGTCCATGACCAAGGCAACTGCATTTTTAATACCATCAGAGAAATTAGTATTTATTTACATGTGACATGCTGGAACCTACCTTTCCACCTGGTTTTCTTTTTTTTAAATAAAAGAAACCAATGAAAAAGGGAAGAAAGAATCTCTTCTCCTTTTTTGTCTATACAACACAGCATTTGTTCTCTGGCACCCAAATCACACACACACACACACACACACACACACAAAGCAGCAAGGAAGTTCACACAGGTTTCCCCAAATAACGTAAGCTTCGGTGACAAGTTGCATCAGGGTGTATATTCTGGAGTCTTGGGCTTGAGCTTACATTAGGCTGGCCTCATTATGAATGAAGTCTCGGTTTCTTTTTCCAAGATCTCCAAAGGAACACATCGTGGTCTGTTTCATCTTAAGCAGGCCAGTTAGATGGACAGGTCCTTCAGTTGCTAAATTGAACTATTTGTAACAGAAGAAGGGGTCCAATGCTTGTGCAGAAAGACCCTGGAGGTTCCTTGGACCTTCCAGACAAAATCCTGGACTAGACTTTTTTTGCAAAAAAGATCAGATATAAATCACGTTGTTGTTTTTTTAAAGGCTCAGAAATGAAGTTGCCCATCAATGAAAAATATAGCTTTTATCATCCACTTGGGCAAAGGATTCAGAGAACAGTTTCCAAAAACCAGACGTCCGTTTCAGGCCATACACTTTAAGCAGCTTTGAACCACAAAGGATGGCATGCATTGCATGGAGGTTGGGCATTGTACGGTAAAAGCAATACAAAGCCCCTTTAGAAACCAGCGCTGAAGAAAAGTGACGCCCCTGGTGAGATATAGGATGGCCCTTCATAGCTCTGATCAGCTGAGAAACGTCAGATAAAGCCAGTCGGGTGTAACAGACAACAGCTAAAAAAAGAATATTCTTCTGGTTTAAGAAGAAGAAAAAAGTCTATCCTTTCTACTAAACCAGGGTTTAGTAGAAGACACTTCAGCTGAGTTGGAGCAGCTCTTCAGAGGGAATCAATGATCAAACCTCACCCACACACACAAAAAAACCCCCACAATAAATAAAAGCGGACAGACAGAAGTCCTCCATGGAAATCTAGGTCTCTTCAGTCATGAGGGGCGGGGCTGATCCTGGGGGAACCTGCAGAGTTCGGGCTATTGTCGGAATGGACTCAAGGAGCTGAGTCAAGATTTGCCAACCATCAAGGACAAGTTGGTATATATATATAAAAAGAGAGAGAGAGGGAGGGAGGGAAAGAAATGCTATCCAGTTGTTTTGAATAAAGGAGGATGGGGGACGGACAAAAATCAAGGCTTCGTGTGTCTTTTCCTGGAAGGGCCTCCGTTAATACTGCTTGTCAGGGATGGGAAGGGGAAGGTTACAAAGCAAGGAAGAGGAGGAGGAAGAGAATCCTTTCGTTGCTCAGTAGTACGTGTGCGTTTTTACTCCAAGGAGTTGAGAGATTTCAGGAAGGGGGATACTGCTGGCATCTGGTGGGGCTGGGAGGCAGTCTGGCCGCAGCACTCTGCTCTGTCCGGAAGCTGTAGTCATACTGCAGGAGACAAAAAACCAGATGTGAACGATTGGGCAGCCAAGAACACCAACCAACACACCATTGTCAAACTCATCCATCCAGAGCTCTCAACTGGTTCAAAGAAGTTGGTCCCCTCTTCTTTGTGGCAGCCCTTCGAATATTTGAGGGGATGCCCCAAAGAAGAGGGAGTCAAGCTGTTCTCCAAAGCACCAGAAGGCAGAACAAGAAGCAATGGATGGAAACTCGTCAAGGAGGGAAGCAACCCGGAATTAAACTTCTTAACAGTGAGGACAATTGATCAATGGAATGGCTTCTCTTCAGAAGTTGTAGGTGCTTCATCACTGGAGGCTTTCCAGAAGAGACTGGACAGCCATTTGTCTGGAATGGGATAGGATCTCCTGCTTGAGCAGGGGGTTGGACTCAAAGATTTCCAAGGTCCCTTCCAACTGTTACTATGTTAAATTGTCCTACTTCAGACACATTGCGAAGGCCCAGCTGTTTGGGGAAGGTCTGGGAACGGTAGAAGAGGATGGGAAGCAGCAAGGGGGAGGAACTCAGCTATAAGGCAATGAGTATAAAATTGGAAGGATACTGAACATTAGGGACAGAACATCTTGTCTATCTATGAGAGTCAACATTGACTTCTTGGCACACAGTCAATCAATCCAGCAATTTTATCTGGGTAAGTCGAACAATTCCTAGAGAGGTTTCTAATGCTGGGAAAGAACTGAGCTCAAGACCAAGGACTCCACATTTCAAGGTGTAGGTGGAAGGGCTGAAGGACATCTTGGAGAAAATCCATCTAGGTAACCACCTATGGTACCAACCTGATGGCAGAATAACCCAAGGGTGTTCACACTTGACAGCTTTAAGACTTGTGGACTTCAACTCCCAGAATTCCCGAGCAAACATGGCTGGAGGAGGAATTGTGGGAGTGGAAGTCCACAAGTCTTAAAGCTGTCAAGTTTGAAGGCCCCCCGCGAATAACCTATCGTCCTCCTATTCCAGCTCAAAGGCACATAATCAACCAACTAACCAATCAGAGAAAAGCCTCCCCTGTGTCATGCGAAGGGAAGAGCAGGAGGTGGGTTGCACACTTGCAAACTTTTCATCAAAGGTGAAAAGGCAAAGTGGACGTGGCAATAGTGCCCCCTGGTGGTCCAAGTGCAGCAGTAGACCAATCAAAAACGACATGCCTTCCCAGGACAAACAGCGCAGGGGAGCATGCAATAAATACATTTTAATGTCTCGGGATGAAATGATTGACTGATGCTATCCATTCTCTTATTCTCCCCCCCCCCCCCCCCCGTAACTTAATATGTTAAGCATCAGGATGGAGTAGAGGGCGTTTAAATTCTGTCTTTTCTTTTACTCAGTGGTACCTTAACGCAACTATCAAACCTCCAAAATCCTTAGTAATAGAAGGTTTTCCTCAGCTTTTCTCTCTCATCTACCTTTACTTTCTTTTTCCTTACCCTTCTAACCTCTCTCTCTTTTCTTCCCTTCCCCACTCTCTCCCTCCTTCACTCTCTTCCTCTTCCTTCCTTCCTCTCTCTCCTCTTTTTTCCCCTCTAATCCTTCCTCCCCTTTACCTCTTTCCTTCCTTCCTTCCTCCCTCCCTCCCTCCCTCCCTCCCATCTCCCTCTTTCCTTTCTTCCCTCCTTCCCCTCGTCTTCTCCTTCCCTCCCTTCTCTCTCATCTTTCTTCCTTCTCTCTCTCTCTCTCACCTCCCTCCCTCTTCCCTATACCATTATTATTTTGCTCCTCCCAATGCAATCACTGATAAGACTACCAGATGGCACTGTGTGATCATAAATGACTGCTAGGGATTCTTATTCCCTCCCCTCCTCCTTACACTTCAAAAGAAAATTATGACTAATACTTAGTTATCCCTGAAACAAAAGAAAGATAGAGGGCAGCAGAAGAGAAGAGATGCAATTTCTGTTCTTTTTTAAACCTTCCTTCAGACAGACATGGAGTTGTTTGCTGCTAAGTTTATCAAGGAAATGAGGATCCGTTTGCAAACTGCTTTGCAAAGATACACAGTACAGGAAGGACTCGGGGGGGGGGGGGGGCATCCATTTGCCAGCCCCTTCTCTCCAAGAAATAAAAATCAGGAGACAACCAGAAGTGTTTCTACAAAATCCTTTGTAAGATCTTTTTTTAAAAAATCAAACAAGAGCCCACGTCTCTGTTAATTTCATGCCAGCACCACGAAGCAGCCCGTGGCATGGGCCCAGAGCGAATGGAAACCCCGCGAGCCATTTTTCAAACACGCCAAGGCATAAAGATGTCAGCTCAAACTGTTTACTAATTAACACTTAAAAAGACACAAATTAGATATGCGTGGGTAAGAGCAATTATAATCAAGACCGATCTCTTCAGTCACTGGGGGGATAGGGGGGGGAGGGGAAGATAACCCAAATTCAAAGATATTGAGAGAGGGGGAGGGAGAGGAAAAAAATCCCTCTGAAATGTTGCCAGTTAGCAAATATATTTCACTTAAAGACCATTACATTAGACTATGCTCTGCCTGCTAGAGAAAAGTGGTGGAGGGAGGAAGAGATTTTGGAAATCAACACACAGCATCCCAGAAGATCTGAATCAAATTACATAGAACATAGAATCCTATGGCTGGGAGGGACCTTGGAGGTCTTCTAGCCCACCCTGCTGCTCAAGCAGGAGACCCTATTCTATTCCAGACAAACGGCTGTGTTGGTGCATCCACAACTTCTGGAGGCAAGTTGTTCCGCTGATTAATTGTTCTCACCATCAGGAAAATTTCTCTTTCGTTCTAGGCTGGATCTCTCCAACTAGTTCAGGTTCTTTTCCTCTCAGTTCTGGCGGTTTCATTCCAAGATTTTTGACTAGAGCAGGGGTGTGAAACGCAAGGCTTGGGGTCGGATCTGGCCTGCAGAACTGTCCTGGAAAATGTAAGGCTCTGGCCCGCATCACTTTGGCCCAGTCTACCCAATGCAAAGAGGAAACATGCCAGCTTCCAGGGTTCTGACGCATGCCCTAATTTGGGGGAGTGGTGTCAAGCTGGCCATGCCCACCCTATTGGCCATACCCACCCAGTTCTCCACCCCTCCTAAGGTCAACCACAGCCCTGATGTGGCCCTCAATGACATCCCTGGACTAGAGTATGGCAGGAAAAAAAACCCTCACCTCTTTTTCAATTTCAGCCAGAGATTTGATTGTGATTCCCAGGAGGTCTACAGGCTGCATCTAAACAGGAAAAGACAGAAATGTGCCACTCAAATCTTAAGAATCCAACCCAGCCTTTCCTGTCTCTGTTGGCATGGTCGGCTGGACTAACACTTCCCCCCCTCCCCACTCCAAGTCTGCAAGGTCATGGGAACGGTAGTCCAGGATCGGGAAGCAGTATGGTACCCAATGGCAAAAGAGATGCGGTCCATTGCTTGGAGATAGAACTGGGGCTTCAGTGAAGGAGAGCAGGCAGGGGAGGGAAGCCAGATATCATCATGCACCTCATTGTCAAGTTGGAGCAAAGAGAGGCATCAGGCCAGCATTTCAGTTTGGGAAGTGACCGAACATCATAAGAAGTAGATGCTCCTTTCAAGGACATCCAAGAAGATTTATGGAGGGGTGGATGAAGACAACACGGAGATTAAAAAGTGATAGCCGAGCTCACCCACCCAAGGCATTCAACTTCATGGCCTTCCAAAATTTCAAGGTGAAATTTTCTGTAGAGCTTTTGGAAGGCAAGGGAGCATGGGGGACTTGAAGCAATGGATGAGATCGTCATTGTGACTATGGATTTTGGAGTATTTGAACGGTGATGTTCTTCAATGGTTAAGTGCCAGGAGTTTAAGTATGTAGCTCCAGAGGACTATTACATGGATAAATTAATAAATATGGGAAACTCACCCCTTCAGAAGCACAGGCAAACTTCTCTGAGATCATAAAAGGCACACCTTCCATTGCTGCAAAAAAACCCCACAAAGAACGGAGGTTAAGATAATTGAGGTGTCTTTTCATCTCTACAGCCCCCAAAGTAAGGGGTGCAATGGCTCAGTAGTTAAAGACACTGAGCTTGTCAGTTGGAAAGCTGGCAACCCACATTCCAGACCCAGGTGCTGCACAACAGGGTGAGCTCTCGTTCCTTGATCCGGCTCTTGCCCAGCTAGTAGTTCAAAAGCACAAAAATGAGAGTAGATAAATAGGTACCACTTTGGCAGGAAGGTAGTGTTCCATGTGCCCTTGGCATATAGCCATGCTACCCACATGACCATGGACAATGTCTTCAGACAATGACCTCTCCCTGAGCCAAGAAATGGCGATAAGCACTGCACCTTAGAGTTGGACACGACTGGACAGGGAAACCTTTGCTTAGGTTCATCCACTAAAGTAATGAACTTGGTTGTGAATCATGTGTAAGTGTACTCATTAAAACTTTAGATGACTATTTCTCCTTCTGCCTCAGCCTTGTTTACCCAACTGGGCCCTAAGGGAGATCAAATGAAGAAAAGACCAGGCCATGAAGTCCTAAGTTTCTGCAATGAAACGGAGGAGCCACCAAGACTGGGAACAAATGTGCAGCAGCTGGAAAGCAAGCAATCTGTCCAAATGCTTCAATGCTGCCATGTGGGCTCCTTGGAGCAAATGAGCTTCCACAGAGCTGCAATTAAGCAGACCTGTAATTAAGGAGATGCCCTTTTCTCAGAATGATTGCACTTAAAAGAAATGGCAGAAGAGCACACAATGGAGTCTGTTATTAATGCCAACGAGACGTGAACACGGCGGGCTGAGCGATTCAGCCCCCATCCAGGGCTGTCGCCACGAGATTATTTATAAAACCGGTTTGTTGGGAGCATCTGAATGGGTGGGCTAGAGGGAAGGATGGAGAGATTTAGAGGGACAGAGGTGCCCTCAACCTAAGCAGCCTGTCAAGACGAGTCGTAATGCCTTTCTACTCCAAAGTTGGATTCCAACTGCGGAATTCCAGTGTCCGCCTTTCCTTGGTCAAAGATGGGAAGAACGTTTTTCTCTTCCATCCACAGAAAACTCCTCATCTCTTAGAACTGCTAGATCAAACCTCACACAACCATCAGCTCTACCATGTTTTAACAAGTGCATCAAGGTTAGCTCTTTGCATGGCATGCCCAGCTTTAAACCATAAATGAGAGGCCACATTTGCAGGTTTATCCCACTTTCAGCCATGACGTGGTTCAATGCAGACTCATCGTGCTATGGGAAGGCCTATCTCTCAGGGGAAGGTTCTATTCTGGGAAAGGTGGAAAGAAAAAGAAGGATGACTGAAAGGTGGAGAATCTCAGCCAGGTGGCAATTGGCGCAACGTAGGGAGGCCCAAAGGGTCAGGTGAGGAACAGATCCTCCAGAAGAAGATCTGGCAATCTGGTTGCTAAGAGCACATTATCAACTTTCTACCCAAGAAAGCCATATAATACCTGAAGAAACCTATTGACCTAGGAGGAGGAAGGAGAAGAGGTCAACCAGCAACAACAACAACAACAACTCAGTGATGAGTATATGTGAAGGAGCAGGTGGAAGATAGAAAATCATGGAGAAAATCCATCTATGTGATTGCTAAGGCTCCATACCGACTTGACGGTGCCTAATCAATCAATCAGGTTATGTAAACCCAAGTTTTGTCTCCCCTTGTCAATCCTGATGGTACCTAATCAATCAACCAGGTTGTGCGAAGCCAGCTCCCACCTTCTCCTGTCAATCTTCCTCTACAGGAGAGGAACACAACCTTCTGGCATGAGTGCCAGACACCCCCCCCCCCCCGTATTAAGCACCCTCAACATCTGAAGGGGCTTCTTGATTCTCCCCTCCAGCTCTCTGGGGTAGCAAATATCATTGAATATGGTCCTAAATTTAAATGCCCGCTGCATTCTCCTCCTCCTCTTCCTCCTCCTCCTCCTCCGAGATGCCACTAAATAGGCTAAATAGAAATGAGTCATGCATGAGGACCAAGAATTTGAAACGGAGCAGAAAAACATCCTCCCCAGCATAATCACTACTTGTTTCTTTGAAAGCACAACACAATGGGCATCAGAAACAAGTGGAAATCTAAGTACTAATTGCCGTTATTCTTTCCCTCCAATAAGCATCTCCTGGGGTTTTTATGGAAACACATTCCATTGTTCTTTCTGACTCATTGAAATATCAGGTGGTGTCTTCCCATCAATGCCAATAATAGAAGGAAAGAACTTTCTGCCGCCAGAGCGCAACATGCGCGAGACGGGTTCTCCAACCGAACAAATGAAGGGAGGCAGAGAGGTTTTAAATATGGCTGTCAGGAAGCATTAGGGTTCCTGCCAGGTGCTTGCTGGCAGCTTCGGAGGGGCTGAGAAACCCCATCTCCAGAGCTTCTGGGTGGAAGGCTTGCCGTAGGGGCTTCGTCCTGATCAACCCTTCAGAAAAAGGGATCCTCCTGAAGGCAAACTTGGCCAACCATCCCTCGTGATGCCAATCAAAGCCAGGTTCATCCTTTTTTGGGGAGGTGGGGAGAAAAATAAAGCAAGAGAACGGTTTGGTTCTCTCACCTCTCTCCAAACTTCCTCTAGAAGGGCTGAAAACGTTGGCCACGTCCCTTCCAGTCACTCTCAAACCCCTTGCAAGCTTCTTGCAGGCATTTCATTACCAAGCTAGGTAACATCATCAGTGCTAGAAGGAACTGGGGTGTGTGGAGAGGAGGAGGAGGAGGAGGAGGAGTGGGGAGGAGGAGGATTGTGGGGTCTTTGTTGCTCTGAGTTTGGTGGTTTTCTTGCAGGCGTTTCATTACCAAGCTTGGTAACATCATCAGTGCTACCAGTGATGTTACCTAATTGGGTAATGGAACGTCTGCAGCTATTATATATAAACAGGGAGCAAGCCCCACTTACTAGCACTGATGATGTTATCTAGCTGGGTAATGAAATGTCTCCAAGAAAAAAAACCATCCAGCTCAGAGAGCAACAAGGACCCCACAGTTCAATCCTGAGCTACAAATATCCTCTTCTGTCTTTTCTAAATCTATTTTGCAGCTAGCATCCCTCACTCCAGATTGGCTGAATCACAATGCAGGCAATCCTCGACTTGCCTCTGTTTGTTGAGTGACATAAGGGCACTGAGAAAAATGACTCACGACCAGTACTTGCCCTGCCAACCAGTGTAGCATCCCCCACAGTCACGTGATCAAAATTGGAAGTACTTAGCAACTGGCACGTATATTTGACAGTTGCAGCATCTCAGGGACATTGTGGCTTTCCCCAAACTGACTTATGATAACCAACGGGAGAAACCAGGTTCACTTAATGACAGCAGTGATTTGTTTAACAATGGCAGTGATTTTTTTAACAATCATGGCAAAAAAAGATCACAAAATCTTGGCACGACTCAATTTTAACGACCGGAGTGCTTAGCAATGGAAATGTTCATTGCATCTGTGGTCTTAAGTCGAGGCCACCGTAATTCAGTGAGCCCTAAAATCCTGATGCCAGATCCTAACTCAGGGCCAGTGTCAAATCTCCCCTCTCTTCCAGCCTGTTTCGTTTTTGTTCTGAAACAACTTCGGTGGGAAACTCTCAAGGCCAAAAACCCTGCGGAACCTGGCCAAGCTATTATTTAGTCAAATTAATTCCTCCTCTTTCCCCGTCAAGTGGTTTGTCACTACGACTTATTAATGACTTGACAGGCTTCCCATGAACTGCCAAACACCAAAAACACCCCCCCACACACAACTTTATCATCATTTAATTTAAGAAATGATCCTGGTGTGTGAAATTATCTCGTCCTGACGGATTGGAAGCTACGTGAGAGTATAGAAGTGACACCCTACTAGAGCCACTGAAAGGCAGATTCTCCAACACTCGCTTCTTTTTTGAGATCATTCACACTGGTGACCGTTCCCATTTCCAAGGGCAGCAAATTCCAGTTTAATTCAGCCCCAGGTTTTCCAGAAGGAAAAATAACTTGATGCCCATTACTACACTGGACTCCAGATTCCACAATCCTCCAACAGGTGTGGAGAAACATGGAAAGGAAGGTTGATCTATTCCCTCCCCTCCCTTTTTTCCCCCCTTCCGGATCTCCTTCTGTCTCTTTTACTCTCTCTGTCATAAACTATCGTTAGTTTACTAGAAATTCAGGGTGCCTAAACAGAAGGTGGCAGGAAAGTAAAAACGTAGCAAAAGATTTAATCCCCAAGCCTAAGAGAGCTCTTTGACGGATCATCGGACGGCAAAGATATAGTGCCATTTGTTTTGGGGCTGGGCCCTTGCCATCTGCTGTGTACCAGCGGAGCTTGTCTTGGCAGCCTGCTCTAACCAGATTAGCCAAAGTCAAGCTGGCCCTGGGAATCTTTAAATCCAGAAGGTCATTCTTCATGCCGCCCACCTGGATGAGTCCTTATGTAGATAAACATGGGGAGGCAAACCACAAGGAGAACCTGAAGGAGAAGAACCTTAAAGCAAATGTGAATGTGAAGAAAAGATATGGAAGGGGTTGTAAGGAAGATACAGCCCAATGCGGCAAGGAGAATATGTATAAAATAGGACTCTATACAACTTCCAGAATAGAGGAGGGCAACATGTCATTTCTTGGTGGCTTCCAACCCTTCTTTGAAACCTTACGGTTACTTAATTTTAGAGGTAAAACTAAATCGCTGTCACCCAGTTTCCTGTTCTAAGATCCTCCTTGTCTAAAAACCACCCAAACTCTAGCCAAGAGGCTTTTCAATTGATTCAACATGTCTTCTTAAGCCACATTAGGTGGATAAAGTCCTTCCGAAGGTTGACCATGAATAGTTGTTTTTAAACAGAGAAAAGAAGAGAACAGGGATTTGTGGAGGGAAGGGGAGGAGGGAGAAAAGAAAGGGGAGAAGAGAAGAGAAGAGAAGAGAAGAGAAGAGAAGAGAAGAGAAGAGAAGAGAAGAGAAGAGAAGAGAAGAGAAGAGAAGAGAAGAGAAGAGAA
>BLBF01000074.1:9147817-9157817 GCA_015471245.1 Laticauda colubrina
AGAAAGAAAGAAAGAAAGAAAGAAAGAAAGAAAGAAAGAAAGAAAGAAAGAAAGAAAGAAAGAAAGAAGCCCACTATAGAGCCTTCCAAGCTAAGTTGAATGCATATTCAGAAATATTTCCCGGGAGGGGAAGCTACTTCATCAAAAAAGATATTGGACAGGTCTGGCCATGAACCAGAAGTTTTTACAAAAAGGCCTGTTCAATTATAGAAAACTCTAGATAGTCAGCTGAAAAGGATGCCAGCAAAAAGACTGCACTGAACTTCTGAGCTAAAAAATAAAGCCGCATTGAAGCACAACTTCACCCCACTTTCCAGTTATTAAAAGAAGATCCTTCTTGACAAGGAGAAAAACTATCACAAGCAGCTTTGTTTTCATTTGTACCACAAGCAGTATCAACCCAAGATGTGTGAACATTTCCTCTGCATATTTAACTCAGCGTACAAATTAGGTACCCTATTATTTTTTCAGCAGGTTTTTTTTCCCCATTCCTCTTTATCCTCCTTTAAAAACAAAACAAAACATTCGTGACACTGCCAGGAACAAAAACCTTCCTAGAAGGAGACAAAAGGAAAACAGGAAAGGAAGAAGACACAAGTTCTCCGTTACACCGCACCAAACGTTGGTCAACATAAGGGAAAAGATTAAATTCAGCTTCTCGGTGTGTATATGCATACACAGTGTGCTTTAACACACCATAAAACCGTGCGATAAGGCTCTATAAAACTTGTTTTTAATTTTACTCTGAACTCCATCAAGCACATCGTATACAAGCCTTGGAAAAAAAGAGAGGGGAAGGAGGGGGAAAAGAGAGAATTGTGTGAAAAGTAATTCTGCATAATCAGTACATGCCATCTGGAACAATTAAACGATTTCTATAGAACTATGAGGATCAGTCATATCTGCTTATTAAAGATCAGAAATTATACAAGTCATAAATCCTCAAAAAAACTACATGTGCTCTCGCCTGTCAACGCTGTTTTAACTTCAGATGCTGAAGTATGCACGATTAAGGCTGAGAAAAAAAAAGAGAGAGATTAATATATGCAAATTACATTGAGCATTTAAAATCCCCAGCAACTGTCTCGGGTTTTTCCTGTCCTTATTGCTGCATTTATGTTTTATTCATCCTTCCGCGCAACTCACCTGTCATTTCATAAGCTATAATATTATGGGGGTATTATTAAACAGCATAAAGCCCCTGTTTTAATTGGAAAGCTTCATTGCATTTTCCAATTATTTGGACTAAATTAAAAGCAGATGTACATAGTTTAATAAGGAGTCTAATATCAGTTCCGGGAAATCAAAATTCACTGCCATTGTGGCGTTGCAATACTTTTACAAAGTGTACTCCATTTTGAAGGAGATTGTAGGCATGTTATTCCCCCCCCCCTTTTTTTTTCTCTTTCTTTCTTTGGAAAAAAAAAATCACTCCCAGCAATCTGTTAATTGTCATCCTGTTAATAACTGTTTAAATATCCAACTGGCATAGGAGCATCCTATTCATAAAAGAACAGAGAAAGAAAACAGCTAGCTGAGCAGAAGCAAAGCTACATACTTAATAAGACATTTTGCTACATCTGGAACATGATCTTCACACCGGTGGGGATAATTAACCAAGCACGGAATTGTAGATTGGGGGGTGAAGAAAGAACTTTATTCCAGAATTGATTAGTTGCATTGAACTATTTCCTTCTCCCATGCAAACGAATGAGGAAGCATTGTAGATTTTTTAAAGAACTCTTAAGGCTCCATGTAAAAATCTTTAGGACAAAACATGCACATTCTGAGAGCTACTTAGATGCCAAGTCAAGTGGCTGCATCAAACAATGGAATATATAATTACAGGAAAATATTTGTGGCTCAGAGATGAAATGAGGAGTCCTTGGTGCTCTCTGAGCTTGGTGGTTTTCCTGAAGATGTTTCATTATCAAACTGGGTAATATCATCAGTGGTAGAAGGGAGTGGGATTAGTGGAGAGGAGGAGAAGGGGAAGAGGTGGGAAGGGAAGGAGGGTGGTTTTTTGCAGGTGTTTCTTACAGATGTTTCATTACCAAATTAGGTAACACTGATGATGTTACCTCATTTGGTAATAAAACATCTGCAAGAAAACCACCAAGCTCAGAGAGCAATAAGGACCCTTCATTTCAACCCTGAACCATAAATATTTTCCTTTAATGTATATATTCCATTGTTTGATGCAGCCACTTGATTTGGCATCTAAGTAGTTCTCATATTTTGTACTAAATATTTTTGTCTTGAGCTAAGAGTTCTTAAAAATAAAAAAGCCAACAATGCTTCGTTGTTTGTTTGCACGGGAGAAGAAAATCGTTCAACACAACTCATCAATTCTGGAATATAAAGTTCTTTCTTCTCCTCTAAGTTCTTTTGCTTGGCTCCATGAGAACCTTCTCAATCTTCTCCTAAGATTGGACCACCAGGAAGATTTCCACTAGAAGAAGACAACAGAGATTGCTAATCAATGCTTTGAGTTCTTGGGGTAATAAAGACTTTGGTTCTTTTGCTTTGTCTCATTAAAATCTCCTCAGTCTTTTCCTAAGATGAAGAAGAATCTGCCAGGAGAAGACAACAGACATTACCAACCAACACGAAGATTTCCTGAAGCTAATAAAGACCTACAATCTAGCTTGCCTTCAATAAAATCACCCTAAAGTGTGCAAATATGGATAGAATGGGATTACAAAACAGCAGGGATGTAGTAAAAGAGGAATTCAGCAACAAACATCACAACCTTATCATAAGGCGGCAAAAACTGTATTCCCCAGCAAAGCAAAAGGGAATTATTTTGCAGCAAATTAAAGCAACAGCATTCCTTCCCGCTCCAAAATTATCCATGTTAATAAAGGTAGTTTACTGGGCCATATGAACTATTTAATTATCTTTGAAAAGTGAATGGTGTGTGAGGGGTGGATAATGAATCAAAACAATAGTTTTGGGATGAAAAGACATGACTAAGCGTTGATTAAATTGTCTTTCCCCATCGAAGGCAGATAAAAGCTTTATTAAAAAAAAAAACCCAGAGGCAATTGAAGTCCACATAATATCGTGGCAGGAAGCATATGGCTGTTTGGTGGGGGAGGCCAACACAAGAAGAAGGGGGGAAAATGGCACAATAGGGATGGAAAGAGAATCGAAGAATTTTGGCATCCCTTCTTTTCAAGGAAAGTGATTCTACCCACCACCCCATTCAGAGTGGCACCTGAGCTCATTAATCAATGCCAACGTATTTCTATAGACTCAAGAGTCAGAAAAAGCTATTGCCCAAAACATCAGCTGGGTGTTGGGTTTTCCATGTCAAGGGCTATCTTGGAATTTGGGCCTCACTTTTTAAATTATTATTAACGTTTGGCCTGGTCACTCTCTCTCAAAGCTTAAGTTGCCCATTTACATCATGAAAGAGAGAAATATAAAAATGACAGCTACCTCTGATTACCTCATAACAGCTTGGTAGTCCATGAAGAGACCAAACATGGTTGAGTTTCATCACTGTTTGTTGAACTAACTCTACCACCCAAACATTGCAAACTAAGATCTTGTGTCCCAATCCATAAGGAAGAGGTGATACCTCTTTATAGGAATTTATTACAGGAATTAATCAAACATCGGTCAAGGAAGCTTAGAGCCTTAGCAGAAGTCCTCACACAGCACACTTAAGCCACCTCCTAGTTTTACCCCAATTTTTTTTTAAAAAAATTCACACCGCTTTTTACATTCACAAATGGGCAATTTGAAATCCTCCGGTGAGAGCACTTGTGAATTTATATGTTTCATTAACTTTTCTGGAGGACAGCCGCTCTCGTAGACTTTGGCCAGCTTACAAAATCCAAATATACAATTAGAAGAGATAAAAACCTAAAAGACATAAAATGGAACATGCACAGATAGCCACAATTATAACTCTCATAAGTTTTGTACCAGCCCTATAAGAGTGGGGCCATCCTAAAGGAGGTTGAAGTTCATGGGTTGACATCACCATATTGCTGATATCCAGAGAGGAGCTCAGTCTCACAAAGGAGGTCAAAAGAAGAGATGTACTGTCAATAACCTTCTCTTGTCCTGGATCATACTGGTCTTCAGTCAACATCCTTTACATGGTTAAGGAATTAGCCCATTCCCTGGTTTGGAGAACACATTGATCTGACCAAACCGATCAGGTTTGCACCCACTCCAGGCTTAGAATTAAGAAGAGCTGAAGTCCCTAGCTCCTGAACTGAAGAGAGTTTAACACTTACATTCACTAAGTTATAGGAGATGACCATGCTGAGCCTGAGGGAGGGGTCAAACATGTCATCTGTCTTCAATCCTTTGGCACTCACAAGAGATCTAAGTCCAGCCCATCTTGAATTCCATTGACTACCACCAATTTGCTTTGACTGTTAATAGTTCAGATTCTTGAAGAAAGCATTTGTGTATCATTAGTAGTTCAGATTCTTTTGAACCACCTTGACTCCTGATTTCCCACCGAGTGAACCCAAACACTAAGTTTGTGACCTTCTTAGTTAAGCTCATTGTGTGAATCATGGTTAAAATCCCAGCACCTCCAAGCAGCATGATCAGGGGCTCCTGACCTGAAGAGAGCTGGACTACCTGATCTCACAGATCCCTTCTGATTTTGCAGTCGGGTGATCTGGAAGCCAGCAATCCTGAAAACAGCTGCACTGTCAGCAGAGAGCTAAGTCCTTCATGCCATAAAACATCAGACGGTGGCAAGCAAGAGAAGGAGGGAAGGGAAAGGAACAAGAAGCAGTTCACACGAGCGAACAAAAGAGCTCAGCCTGGCATGGCTCATTGTCTAATAGACAACAGTGAGAGAAATCTCCCAAATAATTAGCTTCTTTTGAAGCAAACTGACAGATTCTTTCTTTGTTCAGCTAAAGTACGGGGGTCTCGTGCTCTTTATAGGCAAGGCAGCTTACATATTAAACTTTGGCTTTCTGTTCATTCCCTTTTTTAAGTCCTTCTCTGGGGACAGACAACTGTCCAGATAAGGGACATCAGTCAAGGACCCATGTCTGGTAGATGCTGAACCAGGATTTGAGCCAAGATGACTTGGAAATCAGGTCTACAACCATATTTAACGCACTGAATTCCCCTTCTGAATACAAACATGGTTTCTTCCACGGGCACCCTTAGTGCTAGAAGGGAGTGGGGTTACCTGACAGTGAAAGCCACTTGTAAATAATCAGACAACCTTGGGAATATGTGGAAGACGTTTGGGGTAAATTATTGTGGTTTCCTCAAACAGTTTTGAAAGGGTTTTTTTTTCTGGCTCATCTTAAGTATCCCCATCAGAAGAAGAAGAAAATATCCATTGCCCTCTGGGTCCTTGCTGCTGTCTGAGCTTGGTGGTTTTCTTACAGACATTTCATGAACCTGCTAGGTAACATCAGCAAGGCTGGAAGGAACTGTATATCAACAGAGAACAAATCTCACTCCTTTCTAGCCCTGATGATATTACCTAGCTGGGTCATGAAATTTCTGCAAGAAAATCATCAAAGTCAGATAGCGCCCACAGCCTTCCTCTTCCTCCTCTCCATATACCCCACTCCCTTGTAGCACTGATGATATTACCTCGTGGGGTGATGAAATATCTGCAAGAAAACAACCAAGCTCAGAGAGCACCAAAGACCCCACACCTTCTACCTGCTCCTAATCTTGGCACTGAGAAACCCAAAATATATGATCCACGTAAACTAAGGATATCACCATTTACCATAACTATCAAGTTTGATGACTGGCCAAACACATCAGAGAGAAATAGATCAGATACAAGCAACAATTTGCTAATCTGATGAAATCCAACACCTGCTACAGTTTTATTATGCAAGACTCTACAACAGCTTCTACAAATACAAACCTGAAGACACAGATTCTCCCTCACCTGAATATTGAAGTCAGCCTCATAAAAGAGGTGGACAGAAGTTTCTGTAATATTTTCGTCCATTGCTGAGCACATTTACACCTAAACTCCCTTCTTGAATTCGTAAATGATCCCAACCAGCCAGGGAAACTAGGTGTCTCTTAAGAGGATTCTACATTGGTGATTCTTGGTATAATTTAGAATTTGAATTGTATTGGAATTTGCACTGGCCAGGAATGAAGGAAAGAACTGAGTCAAGAAGAAAAAAAAGGTAAGATGGATTGAGAAAGCACTGCCAAAACCTCTTGCAACAAAACAAAGAAGAGTTTCAACTCCGCTCCGGTAATGTAAGATTTGCCCATAAGTCTTACCAAAGCCTTTTGTGGATAGATGAAACATCTTGCAACCCAAGCATTTCACACCAAAGCATTTTTTCCCCTCCTCTTTTGGGGTTTTGGAAGCAAAACCAACTTTTCTCCCTCCGGGAGCCATTAACATATTGTCTTGGAACACGCTGTTTATTAACCTCAAACACACACACACAAAGCTGCCAAGGTATTAAAAAGCTCATCCATTCACTCTGAAACTTTTGATGGAATATCTGCACTCCTCAAACTGACATTCTTATATGAAGGGTAAGGTTTGGGATTTAGTAGCGCAACAATGCAAGACCCACTGAAGTAAATATAGCAAGAAAAAGTAAGCTTAAAGATGTTACAGTTT
The DNA here is from genome assembly GCA_015471245.1 of Laticauda colubrina. Classification (NCBI taxonomy): domain Eukaryota; kingdom Metazoa; phylum Chordata; class Lepidosauria; order Squamata; family Elapidae; genus Laticauda; species Laticauda colubrina. Next base: position 9,154,422 of record BLBF01000074.1, read on the forward strand.
AATGACAAACCCCATGATTTTACTCATGTTTAATTTGAAAGACAATGAACTGATAAACACACAAGAGTATGCCAAGGAAATTTAGATACTTTCTACATCCTACTGATATCAAAGGGAAGAGATACCCAATGGCTAGATTTTTGCCCATTGAAATAAACTGGAAAGTCATTGATTTAACTGTCAATAAATCTTGTTGATTATGGAGCATGCTTATAAATGAATATTAAAGTGTGTTGTGATTTTCTCCACCCCATATTTAATAATAAAGAGGAACGGACAGAACATAAGTCTGTCTCCATCATCTTCACAAATAAGGGGACTATTCTGCTGTCTTTCAACCAGCACACCCAATTTTTCAATTAAACCTTCAGTGTGAATAACATTCTTTGAAACACTTCTGATTTTTAAAAGAATTTTAAAATAATATTAAAGAAAGAAAGATTGTTCTAGTATTCTTGAATGATGAGAAAGATCCACAGAATTCAAATATTTAGACTACACTGTTAAGATTCTAGAAGGGGTGAAGTTTTGAGATAAACATTAAAGAAAGATCCAACCTGGAACTAAGGATAAATTTCCTGGCAGAGAGAATAATTTATCAGTGGAATAGCTTGTCTCCAGAAGCTATGGATGCTCCTTCACTGGAAATTTTTAGGAAAAAACTAGACAGCCATTTGTGCAAAATGGTAGAAGGAATCCTGCCTTTGACAGGGGTTGGACTAGCAGACCTCCAATGTCCCTTCCCGCTCTATGGTATAAGGACTCCTGCCTTGGACTAGATGTTGGGTTGGACTATAAGACCTCCAAGGCTTGTGCGGGGGGTTAGACTACATGACCTATAAGGTCCTGACCATGTTTCAAGGGATGAAACTTGCTTCATCATACAAATTCAATTCTTCACCCAAAATCAACCATCTTTATTCTTCTTATGCTTGCCAGTATATGTGGCTAAGTCTACATGACTCTCACCTAATCAAACCCTAACCCGGTGGGGCTGGAAGCACACAATGACACTCTTTCCACAAAAATTTACTATTTTAGAAGATAGAAGAATTCTCTAACTAACAGAGCCATCGATGGGAATTCTAAGTCTTGAAGTGGGGTAACAATGAAAGAACTGATATGAAGGCATAATTGGAGGGATCTAGGGTCATGCCATGTTATAATCCAGTAAAACTGCTGTGCAATGGGAAACATTTCGATTAATTCACCATATGACTATTTGTTATGGCTGCCTATCTTATATCGAACAATTCTAGAAAGCTCACAAGGAAGCCCCCCCAAAAAACAGCAATTAAGGTGTAAGCAACAATTAATTCATAAAATTTAAATTCTCCATGTTTCCAAAATCTCCAGATGTGTCTGCTTAAGACACCAATACAAGAACAAGATGGAATATAATAAGGGCAAGGGGGAAAAAAAAGCTATTTATCCTTGAAAGGGAGAAAAAAATATATTTGTACTTGCATTTTATCGTACCTTGACAAAATCATGGAAAACTCAAAGACAAGAGATGATTAAAAAAAAAAACCCTTCAGGAATATATATATAAAATCTTGTATTAATCAACTCAAGTTTAAGTTGATTAATCTACCAATTACACTGGTGAAAGGGCCAGTTCTGTCCCATCCTGTTACGAGGGCAAAATTTAAGGGCCGTTTCTCTTGAGAAGGAAATAAAGATGCCATTGACGCCAGGTTCATTTTAATAATACATGCTGAGCGCTGCGCCTACCGTCTGCAAAAATGGAAAGCAGAAACACACAGATGCACGCACTGCACACACACACATCTCAACACCTCGGTGCTGCAGCTTATTGTTCCTTAAGTGACAGAAGGTTTAATCAAGAAAACAGGCCATCCATCACATGAAACCAGGCAGGCTGTGTGAGTCTGACAGCCTGCACATGGCTTTATACGGTGGGAAAACCTCGCCACCTGTTAGCCACTAACCTTTTACACAAGGATCCGAAATACAGCTTTGTCCCCTTCCCTCTCCCTGATGAGATTCTTCTTTATTTCAGCACTGTCCCCTGTTATTGGCAGGGACAGACAGCGGAGAACGATGGCTGTTTATGCACCACCGTCAACAATTTATGCCTCCTTAAAGTGACTTATTCCTCCTTCTGACTTCCGTTATTAGAAATCATCTCCTCCTCCTCTGTTGCAGCAGCTTGTCCTCCTTCTGTGCTTTGGAGATGTTATCAGAATAAGAGTCGGTATGGGACCTTGGAGGTCTTCTAGTCCAACCCCCTGCTTGGGTCCTTGGGTAAAAATCATTCCTGCCCTGTGTCTCTCCTTCTTGGACTTCTCTCTGGTTGCCCTTGTAGTTCTGACTCAACACCACCCTTCAGAAGAAGCCATGAAAGGTGTGGATGAAGGAGTTCTTTTCTCATGAACTCTTAAGATTCCCAAGGTCAGAAGATTAATGGAACCTCTTGAGAACCGTGTGCTGTCACATTGTCAAGAATCCAGCCTGAGGATGGGTTGATGTTGAGAAGGACTATTTAACTGACCACCTGACCACCAACAGAAAGCCTCAGAAGTACCACATCTCTTTTCAGTGTGGGCATGCCATCTTTCTCCCAATGCCTACAAAAATTGTTACAGGGAGTCAACCCAGTTTTGGTTACCACAATGTAAAAAAGATGTTGAGACTCTGGAAAGAGCGCAGAGAAGAGTAACAAAGATGATTAGAGGATTGGAGGATGAAACAGTTGCTGGAACTGAGTATGTCTAGTCTGATAAAAAGAAGAACTAGGGGAGACATGATAGCAGTCTTCCAATATCTCAGGGGCTGCCCCAAAGAAGAGGAAGTCAAGCTATTATCCAAAGCACCAAGAAGGCAGGACAAGGAACAATGGATGGAAACTAACCAAGGAGAGAAGCAACCTGGAATTAAGAAGAAACTTCCTGACAGGGAGAACAATTAATCAGTGGAACAGAAGTTATGGGTGCTCTATCACTGGAGGTTTTCAAGAAGAGATTGGACATCCATTTGTCTGGAATGGTATAGTGTCTCTTGCTTGAGCAAGGGATTGGACTAGAAGACCTCCAAGGCCCCTTCCAACTCTGCTATTTCTATTTCTGTTCTAATAACTGTTCAAAGTTGCAACGGCACTGAAAAAAGTGACTTATGCCCGTTTTCCATCCTTACGATGGTTGCAGCATCTGCATGGTCAGGTGGTCCAAATTCAGAGGCTTGGCAACTGGCATGTCTTTATGACAGTTGCAGTATTTCCCCCTTTGTGACCTTCTGACAAGCTAAGTACATGGAGAAGCCAGGTTCACTTTAACAATCATGTTAGTAATTGAACAATTGAAGTGATTCCCTTTACAACGGTGGTCAGGTCGTAAAGTGCCCCAAAATTCACTAAACGGCAGTCTTGCTTAGCAA
>BLBF01000074.1:9162817-9177218 GCA_015471245.1 Laticauda colubrina
TGTTTTTGAACTAAGGAGTTTAATCTGGAAACTTCAAACTGGGCCCTATTTAGCAGCCAAGCAGGTGTCCTTCTCAAGGAATTATGCTTCAAAACCCTCTTTTTCACAGTCTTTTTTGCTTGAAGACTGATGACTTAGGTTCACCTGGAAACCGTCCTTGGCAAGGCAGAGTGAACTGCCCATGTCTCACCTGGGAAGGTTGGCAGCTGGTGTTGTGGCTGGTGTTTGTGGAGAAGGTGTGGTAGGCTGAGATGATTCATGGTTTCGAGGGACCTTCCCCATCCGATACCAGATCCCCATGTTGTTCAATTCCCTTTTCAGCAAAGAGAGAAAGCAATGCAAGATCCATTCAACACAAAATATAAAATAATAGGGTTTGAAGGAACCTTGAAGATCTTCTAGTCCAACCCCTTGCTCAAGCAGAAGGCCCAAACTATTCCAGATAAAGGGTTGTCCAGTTTCTTTTTGAAAACCTCCAGTGATGGAGCACCCATAAATTCTGTTCCGCTGTTTAATTGTTTTCAGTGTCAGGTAATTTCTCCATAATTCTAGGTTGGATTTCTCCTTGATAAATTTCTATCTGTTTCTTCCTGCCCTCTGGTGCTTTGGAGAATAGGTTGATTTTCTCTTCTTTGTGTCAGCCCTTCAAATATTGGAAAACTGCTATTATGACACCCATAGTCCTTCTTTTTATTATACTAGACATACCTAGTGCCCTTAATTATTCATTGTATGCTTTATTCAGTTGGTAGAAGACACAACAAAGACCCTTTAGAAATGAGCTAGAAGTCCTACTGGAAGGAAAACCTCATCTAAAAAAAGCCAAGGAAAGGTCCTAATATCAGAGAAAAACAAAAACACCTCCATACCCTATGTATGTATACTGTGGAAGAGTTTGTTTGCCTCGGCCCAGGATCCGGATATCACAAATGGCGGCTTCTGTGGAATCCCGGGGAATAAATTTAATGCACAACCTCTTTTTCCGAAAAGCAGTTTCTTCTGAAAAAGACAGGGTGAGTTTAAAGAATCTCTTTTCTTTACAAATAGTTGAAGGCTTAGGAGAGAGAAACACAAATACACAAAGAAAGAGAAAACTAACAATGATTCAACTATCCCAGTTTCTCCTTCCCACCCCATTTGTGCATTTCCATCTCCAAACTTTCTGGTCAAGTTGTAGAGAACTTCTAACCCTGAATGATGCAGAGACATGAATATCTGGACCTTTAAAACTTGGTGAAACTTCTGCCGAAGGGAAGTGCCAATTGTGGACTTTGTGAACAGTGTCAATCCGAAAGAAAAATGCTCTCTTAGGGAGGAGAGGGCAGGATTGTGACACTTGGGCATCCAGCTACATTGGATGAAGCTCATACTGGTTCCAGTTATTGGGGTGCCTTACTATGTGTGAGGGGAACTTCATCCAGAACTTCTCAGAAGGCACCAGTCCTGACGGCAGAATATTGGCCAAGATGTTTCTATAATTCAGGATTTTTTAGCTTTCTTTCCCCATTGAACCTCAGTCTTTAACTCCCTCCCTCTTCTCCTCTTCAACTGCAACCCAACAATAGGGATGCAGATAGAATTCAACTCAATGCATAAGCTGGTAGAGAATTCTCTCCCTAGTTAAACATAGAGAGGATCTGAGCACAATGAAGGCTACTAATTCTACTTACGTGTATCCATAGTTTCTTGAATTGGGATGAAGCCGACAGGCAACGTATCTTTTACGTCTATGAGTTTCATGTCAACCAAGACATTACCTAAGTGACTCTGTTAGAAGAAAGGCAGGACACTCCGTGACTGGCAAATAGTGGAGAACTCAGTAAAAAGCTAAACCACCCCAATGAACATAAATTACATTCCCACAAGATTGTTAATCTGATGACTCCATTCACCCAGTCAGTAAAGTTACTGTACAAACACAATCCATGCATCCAGACTTTCCTACACACAAATCCTGCTCATCTGAGCTTCAGCACAAGTTGGGGTGCTGGATCAAGAGGCTTGGCTTTGGAAGATTTAAATCTTGGATAAGACAATTATTTGAGCATTGGCAAAGAGGTTGGAAAGATCATAAACATTCAATCAATCGATCAATCAAATCTGTAGTTAGAGACCAGCATAAATCAGACTGTGACATTGGCTTATAATTCCCTGATTTTTTTGGGGGGTGCTGATGACCTACTACCCAAAAGAGCATTTGGAAACCACATCTTTCCAGAGGCTCTCTTCCCAAAATTACACAACTCCAGTTTTATATAACACAGCCATAAAAAAAAATTACACAGACAGAGAAGATCCTTATCTGGGCAGAAAAGACATATATCCATTTTGTAATCAGCTTCTTTTTTTTTTAAGCTTGGCCCAAGAAGTCCAGAAAGCAGAGTAAGATGGGGGAAAGAAGAAGTTTCCTCCATGCCAAGTTGGAACAAGGAATCCTGCTTGGAAACCAAGCAAACGTCGTTCCTTATTGATTGACTGGAGAAGAAACCATGTTCCACAGCAAAGCTGCTCTGTTCACATTTCATAACGTTTCCATTGGAAAGTGTATCTGGGATCTCCCTTGCTTTGACAGCCATATAAGCAGAGGCCCATCATCCTGTGTCAGCATAACCTTTCTGAAAACCTCTTTTGCTTGGGGGCGAGTGGAAGGAGAGAAAATGGATTTTGTACCCTGCAACATCAAGATGCATTTTCTTCTCCCCAAAGAATCTTGGCATGGGAGACCAAAGAGAATGTGAATAATGGGGAACAAAACCTGACTAGAATCAACGATGTTATATGTGTCTGCCTTTGAATCAGACTCAACTTCTGGCAACTCACAGACAAGACCGTACAGCTTTCTTGGCAAGGTCTTTTGGAAGGGCTTCCTAGGGCTGAGGGAGAACCAGCTTTGCCTCCCCCAGGGAATTTCCATGGGCTGAGAAGGGAAAACCTTTGCCATTATTTGACTCTGGCTCTTGGGTTAAGAGACAGGGATCAGCCCAAAACCAGGCATCTGGCTTTGGTGTCTCCAGCAAGAGTAGAACTCATGGTCTCCTGGCTTCTAATCCAAATCCAGGGTCTCCTGCTTCTCATGGTCTCCGCTCTTCTCATGATCTCCAAATCCAAATGTAGTGTCTCCTGATTTCTAATTCAAAGTCATGAGCTCCTGGCTTCCAGACCAAACCCACATTCTCCCAATTTCTAATCCAGAGCCTTAACCCCTAATCCAAACTGGCTCTTTAGGAACCAGCTATACAAATAGTTAATGCCCCAAACACCCTCCCCTTTAACCTTCTCACAACCACAATTCCAACAAGCAGCTGGGCTAGGACCTTCACCACTGAGGAGGGAATCAAAATATGTTCTCTCTGATCCTACTTCAACCCCTTCAGTGTTACACCACACTGATTAGTGTACCAATCTGCCTGCTTTGGCAAGTCAAGCGACAGATCCAGGATATCAGGCAAGGAAAATGAACAAAAACATGCATGAATGTTTCTTCCCTCTCTTCCTTTGTTATATTCCTTTTTTATTTTCTTTAGAGTATTAGGCAACAGACCCCTTGCTCCAAGTTTGGACTTTAAGAAAATGTCTGGGCCAAAAAAAGCAAGCCACTTACATTCTCTTTGGAGAAAGTCCGTGTGAAACACAAATATCGTGTGACCTTGGATTTGAACAAGCCATCTTTCCAAAGATCAGCATCTAAGCCATCTGCTGTTTGTGCGACCTAGGAGAGAAAAAAGAGAAAGGGAAGGGCCAGGTTAGTTGTGTCGACAACTAGGGAATATCATCCATGCTGGGTATTCAGTGTGGTAGGTCACATCTTCAGGCACTGATGTTGTTACCCAGTTGGGTCATGAAATGTGAAACCCATCAAACTCAGAGAGCACCAAGGACACCACAACTTGTGATGCATTTAATAAACCATGTTTAAAACAATCACAGTACACTACAGAGGCAAATACACTGTTGGCAGAGCTGTTGCGATGGTCATATCAAGAGATGGGACCACTTCTGGAGTGGTTTCCATCAAGAGTATTTTATCTGAGGATTGTCTAGTCCTACCAATGTTCCCTTTTTCAGAAAGCCGAAAAAACTATCCAAGCTTTCCAGAGATAAACCATTCTTCTCCATCCCTTCTCACTGACTTGAGGAGTTGCGTCAAACCAGCCTCTACAAATGTTGCAAAGAAATCAACAGTACCGCAGTCCAAAGTAGAGATCCTAAACTTCTTTTAGAGATGAGGAAGACTTAGCGGTTAAACACAAACTAAAAAATAACACAAACTGACCCACAATCCAAGAAGACCATCAAGCAACATGTGAATTCACAGCAAATATCTGCAAAGCTTTGTTGTTGTTGTTGTTTTTAAACACAACTCTTGGAAAGTGGACAACCCTGTGCAAGAAGATTACCAACATCTCTTCAAATCCAGTTTGCAATTTGCTTCAACCACAGTGGAGCCCATCTCCAAACTTCCACAGTGCACAACAATGTTGAAAAAGCAAGGGACATGTTTATTTCCGTCTGCATTTTTATTCCAAGTGCTTTCAAGAAAGGAATGCTGTTGTTGGAAAGATAGGCAGATTTTTTGGGCTCCGAGCCCATTCTAATTACTGGGACATGCTCTCAGGATGTGCTAAATAAATCTTATTTTCTTCAAGAAGTTTTATGTGCCACTTCTTGTTTGTCTCTCCCTTTCCCTTACACACATTCTGGGCTTGAGTGACACACCTAACCCCAAACCTTGAGTTCACAGACTCTGTGCCATCGGCAGACTGGTTCATCCAACCTGGGTCTCCAACAGCATCTTAATGAACAATAGCTAACCCAATCAGGGCTTGGCTAGACACAGGACAATCTCAACCTTATCAGAAGAAAATTGTTCCTGACAAAAGAAATTAGGCCATGTACAAAAAGCTGTTAAGATTTCTCTTTGAGAAATTTGAAAGAAGGACAGGATATAACTTCTGGGCCCTCTGTCCTTACCTGCTCATAACAATTCCTAGTTGTGGTGTCCACATCTCTTAGGAGTTGATGTTTAATTTAATTTCCTTTTTTCTTTCTTTCCCTCCCTCCCTCCCTTTTTCTCCCTATCCTCCCTATCCATCATCTCCTTATCTATTTCTCTAATGTATCTATCTACCCATCCATCCATCTCTAATCTCCTTATCTATTTCTCTAATATCTATATCTACCTCCCTACCTCCCTCTAATCTCCTTATCTATTTCTCTAATCTATCTATCCATCCATCCATCTATCCATCTTTTCTTGCTGGTAAATTTTACCTTACTTTATGATGTTTCCCCCATGTAAAGATAAGTGAAAAACCCTGAAAAAGATGAAATTCTGAGTTATTAAATGCTGTGCTGCGCTTAAGCCAGATTTAAGAACCTTGGCATGCAATTGTTTTTTCAACCGTTGTTTATAACAGCAAGCCAATAAACCCAGCATTCCATTATTTTATTTTAATTTTTTTAAAGGAGGTGGGGGAAGGTTTAAAAGAAGAAACTTCAAAGAGCTGGTTTCATCTCGGGGTAATTTCCTCCCTGCCTCGAGCATTCTGACAACAAAACATTTGCCACAAAATGTGCACAGCGGTGGAATGTCAACAATGTGATTTTATTTCAATCTTTGGGGGGTGGGGAGAAGCTTTTTGGGAGATGCCAGAAGAAGAAAAAAGACAGCATGCCAGACCCAAAGCCTGGGAAATTCAAGCATGAGGGAATCTACTATGAGAAGAAAACACTAACCACAAAAACAGTGGAAAATAGTTGAAACTTGCAACAGAGGAAGAACTGAGCCTGGCTTTCCAAGAGTCAAATAAGTCCTTCATATACAGTATCTTTTTTCTTTTGGCCTTTTTTTTCCATTACAGAATGCATCATTGTTAAGTTTGGAAGAAAAGATCCCTTTATATCAGATTTTTAAGAGAAGAGTTTTGAAAATGAAGGCATCTCTTCCCTAACAGATTAAGAAAAAAAAAAAAAGGAGGTGGGAGAAATGGATGGGAATATTCACACTTTTTGTACCAGATTTGGTGTTTTTCCCTCCTTCTAGCAGACAGGTAGTCCTTGACTTACAACTCACAATTGAGCCTGAAATTTCTGGGTGCTAAATAAAACATTTGTTTGGTGAATTTTGCCCTATTTTATGGCTTTTCTTACCACTGTTGTTAAGTGGCTCACTGCAAGTTATTAAATTAGCCACATGGTTGTTAAGTAAATCTGGTGGCAAAAAGTAATCACGTAAACCCAGGACAGTGCAACCATCATAAATATGAGTAGGTTGCCAAGGCTCTGAATTTTGATCATGTGATATAGGGGTGCTAGAATGGTCATAAGTGTGAAAAACAATTGTGAGGTACTTTTTTTTCAGTGTCGTTGTAACTTTGAATAGTTGCTATGTCTATCCTATCATAGATATCCATCCATCTATCCTCTGTCTGTCTATTTCCATCGATACTCCCAGCTTGTTTTTCTAGGAACTGTTCTGACCTAAGCTTTCCCAACAGCATGAAGCACGACTCCTCGTCCCGATAAAATCCTTTTTATTTAGGTTAAAGGGAATTCCTCTCCAGCAAAGTCCCGGCAAACAGTCTTTCATGAGATTTCACAACTACAGATCTTTATCAGACTTGGAGAGTTGCCAGGCTGATAGTTTTCAAACGCCACACTGTAGCAGCAATTACTTGGCAAGAAGTCAGGAACAGATCTTCACTCTAATGAACTGAACTAATTGCCTCCTGCAAACCCCACTCCCCTTTCGCTCCTCTTTATTCCTTATGGGAGGGGCCATTCACTGTGCACCTGAGCCTTTACTCCCAAGTCGACCCTTGTTCCTTAACTGTTCCCTTCATCTGGCAGCTCTGTGCATGCGCACACTGGGAACAGGCTCCAGCTCTTCTTCTTCCCCACTGATCTCTGACTCCGATGGCAGTTGATAACTGTGAGATAGCCCTGGCCCTATCTCTACCTCTGATGCAGAGCCCTTGCCAGAGCCTTCCCCAAACTCCAGGATTGGCCCAGGTTCCTCCCCAACCTCCTCACTGCCCGAGTCTGGCTGCTGGCTGCCGCAATAGGAACATCAAAAATTGGGCCCTGAAAGCAAAAGCCTTCAGCATAATCTTGAGACCTCAAAAAACACAGGTATCTCTCCTTATGATCCCAAAATTTGTTTCCCATCCCTGGCCTGGAAAACTGCCAAAAACTGAGCCACCAGCCTGCACATGTTCAAATGTTATCCTCCAAGAACATTTTCTGCCTCTTTCCCTGCTGAATGCCAAAAGCGCAATTAATTCATCCTTGCCCCATGCAAAATAAAAACGTAAACATTAAAATCCAGGACAACTTGGGTGAATGTGCCAACTTTGGGATTCCTGTGTGCTCCTCGCAACAGAGATGGGTGAGGAACTGAGGTTCCAATTAACCCTCCCTATCAGGTAAATATCCTTAGCTTGACTCTGGCATGTTCGTCTTCCTTGCCCGAACTGAAACCCTGAGGACTAGTAACTTGGCCTCTTTGACACCAAACACGTCAACCATGTTAACTAAATCATATTGCACCAGTTTCCAAGACCAGGAATATCTGACCACATGGGAAAAGGTCACCTTTGCTAGGAGTTGGGTGGCATATAAATGCCATGCACGAATTAATACAATGTAATGCATTGATTAAAATAAATGTCACATGTTAGCATAAAGGCAGTGCATGGGTAGAAATGTAACACATTAATATAAATTAATGTAATCCATTAATATTAATGTGAAGCATTTAATATAAATGCCATGCGTTGACTAGTATGGATTATTGTATTTCAATATTTACGTTAATATGCCAAGGAAAAGCAAACATCCACACTGGATCAACACGGTGTAGTTATAAGGAGTTGGGTGAGGTTTGCAAGGCAGAATTATGATTCATTTCCTATATAACCACCATCCAGAAACCTAGATAATAACTACAGAAAGTCCTTGACATACGTCAGTTCACTTAGTGTCCAAAGTTACAACGGCACTGAAGAAAAGGACTTATGATTATTTTTTGCAGTGACGTCCCAACGATCACATGATCAAAATCCAGATGCGTGGCAACCGACTCCTATTTATGACGGTTGAAATTGTCCCGGGGTCTAACATGATCCCCTTTTGTGACAGGCCAAGTCAGTGGGGAAGCCGGATTCGCCGAATGTTGTGGTTCGCCAGCAGCAGGTGAGGTCTCGGAGAGCGAGGACTTGGATGAGGGGCCTGCATGTGATGCAAGGATGGGGCAGGGCCATCAGGGAGTGGAATGCTGCCTTGGAGATTGTGGAGGCTGGCAGCAGTGAGGAAGAGGCCCCCGAGGAGCCTGTGCCCAGTGCCCATGCGCGCAGGGCTGCTGGAAGGAAAGAGCAGCTGCAGCAGCACAGGCGACTTGGGAGTAAGGCTGCAAGGTGATGGCCCCTCCCTTCAGAGATAAAAGCCGGCTGAGAAACTGCAGTTCTTTGCAGGAAGCAAAGAAGTTTTTGCACTCAAGCCTGGTGGATGTTTGAAATATCTTGCTTGGTGTTTGGAGACTCTTTCTGTTTGAAATATTTCTTGGCAACTTTATCTAGTGTTCTCGGCAGCCTTGCACAACGTTCTTATCAGAGACAGTTAGTTTGAACCAGCCTTTTAACCAGGAAGGAAAGGAATTGATAAAGGATCATTAAAAAGTTTTGCTGTTACCTCCATTTCGTGTTTGTTTCCTTGGAACAAGGCTTGGGTCAGAACACTGAACAACTGTGGGACTAACCACAATTGCAATGATCCACTTAACGATGATGGCAGGAACGATGGTAAAATGGGGCGAAACTCACCAAAGAGATGCCTCGCTTAGCCACAGGGATTTGGGGCTCGACGTTGGTCGTGCACCAAGAACTGCCTGTGTTTAGACCACTTGAGCAGACCCCACAAAACTTTCCAGCCAACTGGAATTGAGAAATGAGATTTCCATCCCTTTTGTTATCTGGTGCAGCAACGTGACCTTTCCTTTCCTTCTTGCAAAACAGTTCAAAAGCCAGTTCTCACTTTGCGGTGCATGTGTGTGTGTGTGTGTGTGTGTGTGTAATCATAAAACAAATAAACCATCATTCTTGGAATTTGAAGTAGTGAATTCAGTGCTCCCTTATCAACTGTCAAGTATGAGGAAATACAGTAGCTATGGATAGAAGGCTCCTGTTTGAGATTCCAGATAGGAGATTTTGCAAAATTCTTTTCTTTTCTTTTTGCTGGCACTGAAATGCCAATGAGTTCTTTGAACCTCTCCTTTATTTAGTTTTCCCTTAAAAAGTTTTTTTTTTTTTTTGCAAGTTCTCCAAACAATATCATAAAATTAGGAAGGTGCTGGTTTGGCTAAGCTACACAATCGGATTGGCGGTCTATGACCAACAGATTAAATAGGAACACAGCAGCAACCCTCAAGAAACTCTCCAAAACCTGCATTTTTGCAAGCTATGCAGTTAGGGCTCGGGGCAAAAAAAAAAAAAAAATAGCACTAGGGTTGGGTTGCAAAGAGAGAGGTTACAAGAACAAACAAGCATTTAAGCCAGATTCATAGAGTCTTAAGAAACAACCTTGGGAAACAGCCTGTGGAGGGGTAGCATTAAAAATAAAGTATATCTAGGTACATTTCCCTACACATAAATTCCATTTTTTTAAGCCACTAGTCCTCGTGGGGGTATAAAAACTATCCACTGACATCTGTCTCAGCACGCTGCTTGCTAGAATAACCAATCAACTGCATGACTTTGGGTTGTTTTTTTTTACTAAACTCAACAATGTGGGTGCACTGGTTTTAATTTTTATTCCCCCCCTTTTTTATTTATAGTGTTTTAATTTTAAAATTGCTCTAGGGAAAAAAAAGTGGAATTCTCTGAACAATCACCAAGTATTGCTGAAAGGAGAAAGCAGAGAAAGTTGGATTCAGGTATGACCACCCACCAAACCAGAATAAATTTGTGCATGGCTGTTGGGAGAACAGCTAGCCTGCATTCTCACACTGTGCTAAGACAGTTTACATCCTCATTGAAGTGAAACAGCCTATCCAGTGGACTCTAATGTTTTTATTTTATTTTATTAATAAAGGACAATATAAAATGAGAGTTGATTCCATTCCCTACTAGCCCTGATTATACCTAGTTTGGGAATGAAATGTCTGCAAGAAGTAGAGATCAGCAAGGACATTCCCCCTTCTTATTTATATATTATGTTTACATGCTGCCCGTCTCATCAATAAAGCAACTTTGGGTAGCTTAGAAAAATATCATGATTTATTCGCTTGGGAATCATGTGCTACAAACCTGGTTATGTTGTTTTGCTAACCAGGCTTAAAGTTGGCTTATAGCTCCACAGAGTTCTGTGCTTTTTAAAAAGAATGCACGAAGAGCAATTTGCTTGCATTATACAAAGAAGGAGTGGAGTGGTATGGTGGCCCAGAGGTGGAGCTCTCACCTCACAATCAGGAGTTCGATCCTAGGTAGAGGCAGATATTTCTCTCACTGGGCACAGTGAGAATATCTCTGAACAAAGCTCCACACCGGCAACAGGAAAGGCATCTGGCCAGTAAACACTGTGCTAGCTCCATTCAGTTGCCCAGCTTCTCCGCCTCCAGCAAAGGGATTATGAGGTCGTTAAAAGATGATAGATACAAACCCAAAGGAGAAAGGAAACAATTCAGGTGATGGTTGTGCAGACTTTATACTCACCACGTCGTAATTGGTCGGGGCTCGGCTCCGGGAGGCGACGACGCCAACGCCGGTGATGGGGTCCATAGGCACGTTGGCCAAAGCATCGGTGAGCTCTCTAACCTCGGGCATGATGGACGGATCCTGGAAGACAAGAACAGTCCAGAGGGAGGAGACAGGTCAGAATGCAAATTTAGAGATTTGAGGCATCGTAAGAAATCGCCTGGATTAGGCTGTGTTCTTGTCTGTAAAAAGCTGTTAAGGGCTCACTTGTTCCGGCTTGCTCTTCTGAAAAGTTTGCATTCTGATCAGATAATGGCTACCTTTCCAGAGAGTTTGCAAAAGATTTTAAGAAGCGCTTGGAAACGCTTCCTTCCAGGGCAAGAGAGCACAGAGGACATCTTCATCTCAATGAGAAAAAGATGGATTTCCCACACTTGATCTCAGCCAAAATAAAAAAACCGCAAGCAGGAGAAGAAGAAAAAAAAAAGGATTTCCAAGCATCAGGGCACCCTTTCCATGTTATTCCCTGATATTTTAATTTTCCACAACAAAGAAGAGAACCCCATAGTGATTTGACCAGCAGGCACTAGGAAAAAGGACTGAAGCTTGGAGAATTGATGCCTGAGCTTCCTACTTTGTTCCTTCCCATCCCACTTTCCTTGCATGCCATGTTGTCCATTCAAGATATTCCTAAACTGCTGAGAAAGCTGTTAACGTCTCGAAATTCAGCCTTCAAGCATTGAACAGAAAAATGAGAGTTTAAGGGGGACTTAAAACTGCAGAACCACCAAGAGCTTCCAGAGACCCCCATCTTCTAGTACTGAATTATATTATTCTGGAATCCTTCTAGAGTTCTAGTTAAATGATATTGCTCTGGAATCCTTCTAAAGGTCTGCCTCTTCTTCTAGAATCTTAGCTTATTTATAATCATGTTGGAAGTCTAGAGTTCTAGTCCTTCTAGAAGTTTGGATTTTATTTATACTGTTCTAGTTCTTTTTTCTAAAATTTTACAGTCCAGTTATGTTATTCTGGTCCAGGTTGAAGGCTACATGGCTGCAGGGGCTTAAAGTGGAAAGAAAGGGTAGTAAAATAGAGTATTTCTCCCCCACCCAGGACTGGTATTGCTAGCAAACAGGAAAGATGTTGTTTCGTAGTGGCACACAAACGGAAATTCAACCTCTCCCAATCAGGATGGAAGGGATGGGAAAAAGGGAGGGAGGGTGGGAGGGACAGAAGGAAGGAAGGAAAGAAAAAGATATAGATATAGATAGGAAGGAAGGAAGGAAGGAAGGAAGGAAGGAAGGAAGGAAGGAAGGAAGGAAGGAAGGAAGGAAGGAAGGAAGGAAGGAAGGAAGGAAGAAAAAGACAGATAGATAGGAGGGAAGGAAAGAAGAAAGGAAGAAAGAAAGATAGATAGATATAGGAAGGAAGGAGGGAAGGAAGAAAGGAAAGAAAGAAAGAAAGAAAAATATATAGATATAGATAGGAAGGAAGAAAGGAAAGAAAGAAAAATATAGATAGATAGATAGATAGATAGATAGGAGAGAAGGAGGAAGGAAGGAAGAAAGGAAGGGAGAAAGAAAGAAAGAAAAAGATATAGATAGGAAAGGAGGGAAGAAAGGAAGAAAGGAAAGAAAGATAGATAGATAGATAGGAAGAAAGAAAGAAAGATAGAAAGAAAGAAAGAAAGAAAGAAAGAAAGAAAGAAAGAAAAAGATACAGATATAAATAGATAGAAAGGAAGGAAATAAATGTGGTTTCAGGATCCTGGACTGTTTAAAATATTATGCCATCCCTGAGCTCTTGATTTTGCATTCGCACCAACCTCTGTTCCTGCATATAAATATGCCCTCCCACCCACTGCATAAAAACACACTCAAAGGCACATCTGCATTCCTAGAAAGGGGCTCTCCTGCCCCAGGCATCTGGGGACGCCACCCACAAACCGCACAATCAAGTATGACCACTTTTTTATTTTTATTTTTTTGCAACTCCTTTGTGGTAGTTTTCCTGCCATGGGAGAAGGCTGCATTTTGGAGATTTCTTCCCTCCCCCCAAAGTTACTTCCTCTCCATGTCTGCAAGGCTTGTAGGATGGCAGGGATCCTAAGGGCTTTCTCTGGGGTCCTTGGGTCTCTCCCTGAGCCTGGCGGTTTTCTTGTAGATATTTCCTGACCCAACTAGGTAACGTCTTCAGTGCTGGAAGAGAGTGGGGTTTGTGGAATGGAGGAGGAGGAGGTGGTTTATGGGGCTCTTGGTTCTCTCTGAGACTGATGGTTTTCTTACAGACGTTTCATATATCAAACTAGGGAACATCATCACCAATAGAAAATAGTGGGATGTGCTCTCTCTCCCTGCTGCACTGATGAAGTTCCCTAGTTTGGTAATGAAACGTCTGCAAGAAAGCCACCAAGTCAGGGAGCAGCAAGGACACCACAGTTCAACCCTTGACTTTCAAGAGTTTGATTACCAACCATTTGAAGTTACAACAACCCTGAAAAAAAGTGACTTCTGACCATTTTTCACACTTATGACTGTGGTAACATCCTCAACATCAACATTCAGACCTATGGCAACTGATTCATATTTACGACAGTTACAGGGTCCTGGGGTTATGTGATCTCCTTTTGCAACCCTCTGACAAGCAACATCAATGGGGAAGCCGGATTTACTTAATGTCCCGATGATTTGCTTAACAATGATGGCCAGAAAAGTTGAAAAACGGCAGGGAAAAAAATCACTTAACACCTTTCTCACTTAGCAAAATAAATTCTGGGCTTGACTGGGATTGTAAGTTGAGGACTCACTGTATCATGTCCCAACAAAGCCCTCCGAATTTCAACTGCAAATATTCTAAAACTGAGCAGCCATACTGAAGAAGAATCCAATTCAAAACCTGCCGCAACCTGGTGGAGAAAACTTAAGAGTAGCTACACCATCCTGAAAAGACTGCCCACCATTAATGCCTTGATGTGGCTCAGATGTGGTGCATTAATTTTGTGAAACACGGCTTGTTCCTTGCACCACAATTGGCTCAATTCTCACATTGCAAATTCGTAAACCACGGTGAACAAATTATGATTTAGTTTACAACAGACGTGAAGATTGTAACACACATACACATACACACACACACACACACAATCAGCTACACTGAAACCTAGATTAAAGATAGCTTTGAGAACTATCCTGGATGCCAAGACAGTAAACCACACACCAAATACCCTTCCTTGTTGTTTCACCGAATACACAACTGGCTGAACTGGCATTTAGCAAAGTTGATACTTCCATCATTCTGTACAACTTTACAAATGACAACCTACCCTGTTCCAAACAAGGGAAAGTACATTACAGCTTAGCAGGTTGACTGAACAATCTTGAACCAATCTACAGTCAACCAATTATTTCCAATACAGATCTATTGCTAACCTGTGACTACACCGTCAGTGAGTCACTGCCTTATCCTGTAGCCCTTCCTGGCTTCCCTTCAGCTTTTCTTGGGGGGAAAAAAAATGAACTTTATTAGCTCTTGTTAACCTAATAGTAGCAGTTTTTTAAAATAATAATAATAAACACAGCTAGTAAAGATACTTTGTTCCTGTTGTTGAGAAAGAAGGAAAGAAAGATATAGATATATAGATAGGAAGGAAGGAAGGAAGGAAGGAAGGAAGGAAGGAAGGAAGGAAGGAAGGAAGGAAGGAAGGAAGGAAGGAA
>BLBF01000074.1:9205507-9226788 GCA_015471245.1 Laticauda colubrina
AAGGAAGGAAGGAAGGAAGGAAGGAAGGAAGGAAGGAAGGAAGGAAGGAAGGAAGGAAGGAAGGAAGGAAGGAAGGAAGGAAGGACTAGCAATAGTACTTAGGCTTCTATACCCCTTCTTAGTGCTCCTCTAAGCCGTTAACAGAGTCAGCCTCCTGCTCCCCCCCCCCAAACAATCTGGGTCCTCATTTTACCGACTTCGTAAGGATGGAAGGTTGAGTCAGTCCTGAGCCTGGTGAAATTCGAACTGCCAACTTGCAGGCAGCCAACAGTCAGTGGAAGTGGCCTGCAGTACTGCAACTCTAACCACTGCGTCCCTGAGGGAAGGAAATCCCTCTGAGTTAAATGAGACGTTTCATAAACAATCAAGGTAACATCATCAATGCTACTGAATGAGCCTTGTCCCCTGTTTATATACAGTAGCTCTGAACTCAACTGTTTTCTTGCAGACATCGCATTACCCAACTAGGTAACATCATCCGTGCTGGTGAGTGTGTCAAGCCCGAAAGTGACACATATGTAGCCATTTTATTTAGCTCTATATTCTAATCAAATATTCCTTTTATTTCTTCCCTCTTGCTGTTAAATTGGAAATCTGACAGAGGGAGGTTTATCCGTGTTTATATACAGTAACTTAGTTATTTTCTTGCAGACGTTTCATAACCAAACTAGGTAACATCATCACGGCTAATGAGTGAGGCTTTCCTTACTGCACTGTTTGTATACAGTAGCTCTGAACGTAATTTTTTTTCTTGCAGGCGTTCCATTACCCAACTAGGAAACCTCATCAGTGCTTGTGAATTTGGGAGCCCTGGTGATATAACCTAGCCAGGTAATGAAACGTCTACAAGCAAAGAACCAACCCCACAGAGCACGTTTATCAAGGAACGGCGTAGAATAGTCAAATCAAAGGAGTCCGAATAAAACCTCCACCAAAGGAACCCACATGTGGAATCTCCAGCAGAAAATGAATAAAGTACATTTTCTGACCAGTTTCCCTGTTCATGAATCACAACCGTATTTTTCATTAACTCTTTGCCAGAGACCCCATTACTTTGCATGGGGGAAAGGAAAAGAGAAAAGTGCTCTCTCTCTCTCTCTCTTTCTCTCTCTCTCTCTCTTTCTCTCTCTCTCTCTTTCCAAAGTAGGGTTAATTATGTAACAGTGGAGATTTATGCAACTTCCTCTCCTCCCCCCCCCCCCATGATAAATATTAATGAGAGAGGGCAAGGAGCTGGAGAAAGCAGTCATTGATGGGCTGAACAAAGATATTATCTTTTATCTCCTTTGTTTGGCTCAGTTTGTGTGCACATGAGTAGGAGGGAGAGAGGGAGAGGGAGGGAGGGAGAGAGAGAGGAAGAGAGAAAGAGGGAGAGAGAGAAAGGGAGGGAGGGAGGGAGGGAGGGAGGGAGAGAAACCAGACACAGAGAGAGGGAGAGAGAGAGAGGGAGAGAGAGAGAGAGAGAGAGAAGAAAAAGATGTTGGACTGACTCTACCACTCATCGAAGTCCAGGTAGTCCTCAAGATATAACATGTCATTTAGTGACTGAAGTTGCAACATATCATCTGGGCCCCATGATCAAAATTCAGATACTTGCCACCCCCCCACCCCACCGGCCCAGTCCTATTTATGACCGTACTGCCTGAATGGTGGAGAATGGAAGAATTTCATTGCGAGGAATGTAAATTCCTTATATTCACTGCAAGGATTATATAAATCCTTCCATTCTCCACTATTCAGTCAGAACCGAGGAAGCTTCTTGGGTGAGAAGCAAAACCTCTTCGTGGAAAAACAAAGAAAGCCCTGTTGACCTTTTGAAAAACCACCTTTTTGAAGGGAAGTAAGGATCAGAAACACTGGTGGGATTTGAATTTTTTACGACTGGTTCTGTGGGCATGGCTTGCTGGGCATGGCAAGGGAAGGATATATTGCAAAATCTCTCTTCCCTCCCCACTCCACTAGCCTGCTTTCCAGCTCCGTTCTCCTGGGCAGGGCAACCAAAGAAGACCCAGCTGATCGTCTGGGACTCGATGGGAGGCGGAGAATTAGATGGGGTTGGTGGGGCCGGTTAGAGTTGGGATTGACCGGTTCTCCCAACTACCCAACATTTCCTCTCCTGGTTCTCCAGAACCGGCTGAATCCCCACCTCTGGTCAGAAACCCTCCCTAGTTTCTTGGGCTGTGAAGGTGAGGCAGGGGAAGAAGAATTCTACTTTCAGATTTGCAAGATTCTGTTCATGTAGCCTTATAATAAAGTAGAATTAGTCCATCAGATCTTGCTTCCTACCTGTTGTAGGCTTGAAAAAGGTAGGAATGAATTGATTTTTCTTTAAATTAAAAAACGAAAAGAGAACAGCCTTTCTTTTATCCTGGGCAGGTTTTCGACTCAGCCCTAATCGCTCTCTTCTCCAAGAGTTTGGCACCTCTAGCTTCCCCCTCCCTGTTTATCATACCATCTTTCCAAGAGAGAGCAGATTAGTAACTCGACCAGATTCATATGTTCTGGTCACCAGAGGGTAGCATTGGTACAGCTGTGCAATTCCACCTGCCAAACCGCGGCTGCTTCCCGGTTTCATTTTTTCAACCGTGGCTTTTCTCCTTCAAGGAAACAAGGCTCACTGTTTGGTTTTGGGAACTCGTTGGAGGGCAGGAGAGGATGGGATGGAGAAAGAGAGGGAGGGAGGGGGAAACAGGGCGTTTCCCTAAGAAAATGCAATTCATCGAGGGCAAAATTTCCGTCGCTAAACGAGGTGGTTGCTCGGCGAGTTTTTTGCCCCGTTTTTTGACATTCTCTGCAGTGGTTAAGTGAGCCTGGCTTCCCCCTTTGACTTTGCTTGCTGAAAGCCAGCAAAACTGTGCACAATTTCCTTTCTTTTCTTTTTCTTCTTTTTTGCTCCCTGAATCTTAAGCATTCATATATTTTTTCTGCAGAATATAAAGCCTCCATTTCGCTTAACAAAGCTACAAATGTTTCTCCTCCCCCCCAAACTTTTCTGTAAGTGGAGAAACTTTCAAGTGATATCTTCTAGAAGCAGGGGGGAAACCTTCCCTGCATTCCAATGTGTTATGGTTTGATCATGCTTTCAGTGAATTAAGATCACATGTGGAATATCGTCGCATCCAGTTTTGGTCGCCACGATATAAGAAAAAGATGCTGAGACTCTGGAAAGAGTGCAGAGAAGAGCCACAAAGATGGAAGATGAAACATATGAAGAATGGTTGCAAGAATTGGGTAGATCTAGAAGGATTTGGGGATGACATGATAGAAGTGTTCCAATATCTGAGGGGCTGCCCCCAAAGAAGAAGGAGTCAAGCTATTCTCCAAAGCACCAAGAAGTCAGGACAAGAAGCAATGGGTGGAAATGAATCAAAGAGAGAAGCAACCAAGAACTAAGAAGGAATTTCCTGACAGTGAGAACAATTCATCAGTGGAACAACTTGCCTCTAGAAGTTGTAAATGCTCCAACACTGGAAGGTTTTAAGAAGAGATTGGAATAACCATTTGTCTGAAGTGGTGTAGCAAGGGGTTAGACTAGAAGAGTTCCAAGGTCCCTTCCCACTGTGTTCTTCTGTTAAAAGATAAAGAAATTATTATCTTCTGATAATCAGAATGTACAGTCTGTTCATCCATTTCTCTCTCTCTGGTTTGTCTGTTTCTGCAGGCTTTCAATCCAATTTACTTGTCTCAGCCAGGTAAGTAATAGACTTTTCCATTAAAACCAAAGCAACTTAGAAAGGCCAAAGTCTTCTTTAAATGCATAACTTCTTTCTCATTTTTTTTTAAAGAGAAAGACATCCTCATTATGAATTCATAAGACAACAGGGCATTTGAAACCTTTGGCAGATGACCAAGGGTTGCCTAATTTTTTCCCATTGGCAAAATAAATTGTGCAGCAATGATGAACCAAATTAAACTTTACATAATTTATTTTATTTGTGCATAGCTAATGAGATTGGAGGGGAGGTGAGAAGAGAGACTCAAAGCTAATTTTAGAGGTTTGAGAGCCCAGTTCAGAGTTAAGACAAATTTGAATAATGAATGGTCTACATTTCCAGTTAAGACAACTCCTGTTGCCAAAGTTCTTCTTTTACCCCATCAATAAAGCAGTATGCAATTTGACATTTCCCTGTCCACTTTATCCACAATTAATTCTCTAGACCTGAGCTGAAAGTCAAAGCTTAAATTTATTTAGGAAAAAAAAAAACTTTGGTTAATCTTTTAAAAATTATCAAGCCTGCTGACCACAGCACTAAGTTTATTATTTTTGCCTTTGCAAGGGAAAATTCTTCCCTCTGCTGGTTGTTTCTGCAACATTCATGCAACTATCTTAGGGAGGAATGAAGAAAAGAAATCACTTGGCATTGAGCTACTGGCATTTAAAACTTTTTTTTAAATGGGTTTCTTAACCATCTTGCATGCTTTAGAAAAAAATAATAATTCCTAGTGCACAAAATGCCTTAATGTAAATTTTGAGGGAAGATTTAATAATGGCTGTACTTTGCTTAACATCCGTTATATAGTAGACCTTGGAGATAAGAACCAGAACCAGAAGGTCTGCACATATAGTAGTTTATTATTTTGCAATTGTCCTCCCTAACTTCTCTCCCCTTGTCTTGGTTGGAAAAAGGTAGCTGAAGGAATAGTTCAAGTCTGCTCCAAACTAGGACTGAGGATCAAAGAGCACAACTCGTGATAGGCCTCCATGTTATTTCCATATACTCTTCCTTGGAATCCAAAGCTTGCTAGTGTCACTTGGTATAATGGAGACGTTTCTTCAATGTTCATTTACTCCTACCAGGAAGGAGAGAAGAGGAGAGAAAAAGGAAGAATAGAGAGAAGAAAAGAAGTAGGAAGAATAGAGAGAAGGAATAGTCCTAGTTTGTCCAGGTCCAAATTTTCAAACCTTATGCTACCAGGCTTGAAATTTTGGACCTGGACAACCTAAACTATGCCGCTTAAAGTCTGACCTAAGCTTAGTGCACAAAATTGTCTGCTACAATGTCCTATCTGTCAATGACTACTTCCTCCTCAACCACAACAACACAGGGGCAAACAATAGATGAAAACTCAAAGTAAACCCCTTCAAACTCGATTGCAGGAACTACGACTTCAGTAACAGAGTGGTCAATGCCTGGAACTTACTCTCTCACTCTGTTGTTCCATCCTCAAATCCCCAAAACTTTAACCTTAAACTGTCTACCATGGACCTCGCTCCATGCTTAAGAGGTCTGTAAGGGGGTGTGCATAAGCACACCAGTGTGCCCATTATCCCTGTCCTACTGTTCCCATTTATTTGTACTCATGTATTATGTGCTTATACCTGTTTATATTTATATGTTTATATGTTATGTTCATACTTGTTTTTTCATACATGCTTGACAAACTAAATACATAAAATAAATAAACAAATTGGTTTTTAGAATGCAGCTCTTGTTGGGTTTCTTGTCCTAGTCTCAAAAATAGTTTGGGAGCCATCCAAAGACACCCACAAATATTTGGAAGAGTTTTGAGGAACAGGAAAGGAATCACTTGTACATCTGAACCAGAAGCAAGCATTCAGATGCTCCTCTGGTGATGTCCAAGAAGTAAACATCGGTCCAAACCTTTCTTCAAGATCCCAAAACATTTTCTCCCATAGAAAGAGTCATCTGGTTGTGTATCTTATTCTCAAGATACTTGCAAATGGTCTGTTGAACTTCCCTCGGTTGTGTTTCTCAGCTAACCTGATGGTTGTAGATGGAAGAAGGATGAATTATTGGATGAGGGTTTTCCATATGATGTTTTCCCACTCTGAGGAACCTCAATGGAAGCAAGAAGCCTCATGGTGGTCAGGAAGACTGCTGGGAAGAGTATTTACCTGGCACACTTAAACCAGGCTGGGTCAAGATGTCTTTGTAAAGCTGAAGGGTTCAGTTAGGTGCATCAAACTGGATGATTTGAAGAGTTCTGATTGAAAGATGGGGAAAAGTTAGGAGAAGGCCAACCAAGTCATATTTTCCTCTTGATGTGGAACATCCCAGCATGACCTGCTGTTTTGTAAAGGTCTCCTCACCAGGGCCAGCAAGGCTTCAAGTCCTCTTGGATGTGCTGGGTGGAATTGCACCAGGTTGAGAACACAACCAGGTGAATATCTTAAGGGAGGGTCACACAAAGACAAGCTGGCCTGTTCCATTGCAAGCTCAGCAAGTTCAGGAATGGGACACCAGAAAGTGAATTTCCTCCCTGGTGGAAATTCAAAGACCACAATCAAGGAGAGCTAAAGAAAGAACAATCTGGGTTCTTCACATCTCACCCAACAATCTCTCATCAACAATTTACATCTTTACATCTCACCCAACAATCCGCTCATCAAGTGGGGCACCTCCTGTCATAAAAATTGTCCCCCTGTTAATGTTCCAATGAAACTCCTCATTCTCACCCAGCTCTCAGGAACAAAGTTCATCCAAGTAAGAATTTATTAGAGTTGTCATACTGGCACATCTGGGAAAACTCAAATCTGAGAGTTCCAGGTGTTCTCTTCCCAACTGAAAGTCAAAAACCCATCCCCTGCACCCACCAGTCCATCCCATGGCCCAATCAACCATCGTCCCAACTGGAGACATTCCTCCAACCCCTCCTTTGCAGGTGTAGGGTGACTTGTCCTTGACTTTATGAGAAGAATATTGTTGTGTCTAATCTTCTACCACTCTATGCAATCCCCCCTCCCAAATTCCCAGGCACTAACTGGGGCAGCCTCGGAGCTTCTAGGTAAAATATGGCATCCAAAGGCTGACACGACCACTGTCTTAGAAGAGCATGGTCCAACCCTACAACCTTGCAAAGTGGAATTGACAGATCTTCCCCTCCCCCAATGAAGGCAGGCACAGAGGGACCCGAAGGCATCTTCAGGGTGCGCTCCTTTCTCTACTGCTCTGACACCTGGATCCGTCTGCCTAATATTTAATAGAATTATCACCCGTTATCAACACCGCGGAGCGATAAGAGCTTTCCCCTAGACAATAGCGAAGGAAAGGACGTTCAGATGTTGCTATCAGGTTGCCCCTGCCTTGTCAAAATAGCAGTGAGTCTTAATGAAGAAAAGGTTGCAATCTCTGGTGGATATTTTTTATCATTTGAGAGAGAGAGAGAGAGAGAGAGAGAGAGAGAGAGAGAGAGAGAGGATAGAAGGATAGTTCTAGGCAACCATTTTTCCTGGGTCTTTCAACCCCACGATCCTCTGAATCCCACTACTCATGGCTGCCTCCCTTTCCAGCTCTTCCATTCCAGACAAATGAGGGAGGGCATTGTGCATGATTTTTAATTCTTCTGGAAATATCTCTCCACCCAATACCCGAAAACACATTTCAGTTTTCGTTCTTCTCCTTCTTCTTTTTAACTGTATGTGAAGAACGTTCTCTCTTCTGCTGCCCTTTGTCTCCGGGAAAAAAAAAAAAAAATTCTCATTTGCATTACCTCCACTAAATGTCACCTACTGATAGTTTGTTAGACATTAGCAATGGTGGCAGAAAAGAGGCACTGGATAATTGCATTCTGCCTAATGCCGAGATTTGCATACTTTGAGACAGCAATTAAAGAATCCATGGGAATTTTTTTTTCCCTCCCTCTCTCTGTCTCTCTTTCTCTCTCTCTCTTTCTCTCGCTCTTGTTCACTTCCAACTCCTTTGTTCAAAGAAAGTGTTCGTTTACATCAAGGCATTCAGCACCTCACTGTTCATTTGCATGAAATTAAAGGTTTGTGTGCTCCCAAACAGCAGGGTAACATTTAAAATTCCGTTTTAAAAAGCTCACCTCAGAATAATCAAATGTTAAGATCATTTTACGGGCACACATACACACACACACACACACACACACACACAAGTTACTAACTATCTTGCATAGCAAACTTTCACCCAATGCCAACGGTTTGTTTGGGCAAACCCATAATGAATGTTATGGCTGGTTCGGCAAACTTTCCAAATCTCACACCTGGCTGATCCCACCTGTCTCTCCTCTCCCCCTCCCCCTCCCAGGAGTCTCCACGTGGCCCATTTTGGATGTGAGTTAAGTGCAGAGCCTGCGCGGAGTCTGGGGAGGGCAAAAAATGGGCCTCCTGAAAGTTTCCAGAAGTCCAAAAACAGGCCCATTTCTGGCCTCCGGAGCCTGGGGAGGGCAAAAAACCCCCCCCCATGGTGCAGGAGACCAACTAGGCCACACCCATCCAGCACCCTGGAAAAGAAGCGGCTGCTGAAATTTTTGAAGGCCACCCCTGGTGATAGGTAGACACAAATAGAGGTCTCCAACTATCTTGAAAAGAAGGGAGTGGGCTAGAGTCCTCTTCCTCCTCTTCTTTTTCCTCCCCTTCCTCTTCTTCGCCACAAACCTTACCCCCTCTAACACTGATGATATACCCTAGTTGGGCAATGAAACGTCTGCAAGAAAGGCACCAAGCTCAGGGAGCACCAAGGACCTACATATGCAAGATTCTTTCTCATGGCCACTTGGTGAGACATCCTGTTTGTTTTTTGTCTCTGCCCTCTCTCCCCCCTCCCATCACAGTCTCTAAAATCCAATATGTGATTTGTTAAAGAACACCAATGTCCTGAAGAGAATGAAAAGAGCTGATTGTCTTCCCCAAATTAAAACTGCCAGACCTTGAATTAATTTTGTTTCTTCCTCTCATTATCCGTTACAGGGGTTATAAATGTGCCAAATATCTTCTTAGCTTCTTGGGAGGGAGCCGGGTAGAATTAATCCAAGAAGCCAAGGCGACGTTGCAAAGCTTGAATTGCTCTTCAGCAAAACTTTTTAAAGAGTATCTTCTCAGAAGCTTGCTGGTTGGAGAACAACTTGCTTCCAGAAAGCGAGTTTTGCAATTTTGTCTTTTTGTCAGGCTGGGAGAAATGCAACTCAGAGCTTCCCCTCGGATGGCGATTTAATCGAACCGATGAATCAAATCAAACTGTCCAAACTGAGATTAAACCGAATCACAGGGGTTGCAACGATAACAAAATAAGGGAGCTGGAATTCTTCTCTTGCTATCATATCACTACAAGGACCAGGACAACAGGATATCAGGGTTCCAGTATCTCAGGGGCTGCCCCAAAGAAGAGGGAGTCAGGTTATTCCCCAAAGCATCAGAAGGCAGAACAAGAAGCAACAGATGGAAACTAATCAAGGAGAGAAGCAACTTAGAACGAAGGAGAAATTTCCTGTTGGTGAGAACAATTAATCAGTGGAATGGCTTCCCTTCAGAAGTTGTGGATGCTCCGACACAAGGAGATACTAGACAGCCATTTGTTTGAAATGGCATAGGGCTTCCTACCTTGGGTTGGACTAGATGGCTTCCAAGATCCCTTCCAACTCTGTTATTCTGTTCTGTTCTCCATCGCCAAATTTCCCTCTTGGGCATGGAGGGTGCTGCAAAGCCTTATGGGGAAGGACTAGTCTGGCCATCGCTGTAGAAATTTAAGCAACTTTTTGGGCTCCCACGTAATGCTCCGATGTGGAGACAACTCGACAAGCTTGCCAGGGAAATCAGCCGAAGCACCAATCCCAGGTATTCAGCTGTCAAGAAGATGTATGATCAAGTACAAAGCTTTGTACAGCTGGCACCGGAGATGTGGCAGCCACACCGGTGCCAAGTGAACAAACAATGCTCTTGGCAAACCCCAAACCAGCCTAATTCAAGGCCGCGGTCCCAGGAGCCGAAGCGCGTTGCCATATTGTGACAGACACAGCTGCAGGATCTTTTGGTGGCGCCTCCCCAAGAGGAAAGAGATGGGGAGGTGAAGCCATCTCTGAAGAATGGAGCTCGTGGGTCAAGAGGGGGATAAGGAAAGGAAGGCAATTCCCACAGCTATGAGCTCAGCCGTCCCTGTACCACTTTAA
The DNA here is from genome assembly GCA_015471245.1 of Laticauda colubrina. NCBI lineage: Eukaryota > Metazoa > Chordata > Lepidosauria > Squamata > Elapidae > Laticauda > Laticauda colubrina. The sequence goes on from BLBF01000074.1 coordinate 9,215,378, forward strand.
ACGCTGACCGGTGCCTGGAATTGGGGCAGCCAAAAGCGGCCAAATCAGAATGAAACAGCTTGGGAGGAGCATTGTTTGGAGATTGGGGGAGGAGGAGGGGAGAAATGGAATGCAAAGAACTGGAGAACGGCTTGATGAGTGATTCAGACCAATTCTTGAATACAGCCCATCTGCCTGGATATCGGACATTAACACGACTGAGCGGGTTCAGAGGTATAATTCTGACCCATGCCCTTTTCCAACCAATCAAACACAATCCAAAAAGGAACCTTGTAATGCTTTTACAAAATAATGAGCTGTGATAAGCACAAGACTTGCCAAACTGTGCGAGACTTGCCAAAAGATAACAGACAAGAAATAATTTGCATTATAAGAATCTTCCAATACAAACTCAGGATACTGGAATGTCCACGAGGCTGGAGTTTCAAAACGTCTTTGCTTTCTGCAAAGAACGTTCATTTTACAGCTGGCATTTATCTTCTTGAAGGAGAGGTCATTACCTTGCAGCCTTACTCCTGAGTTGCTTGTGCTGCTGTAACTGTTCTTTCCTCCGAGCAATCCTTCATGCACGGGCACTTGGCACAGGCTCCTCGGGAACCTCCTCATCGCTTCTGCAGCCTCCGCAATCTTTGAAGGCAGCAGTCCACTCCCTGATGGTCCTGGCCCCTCATCTGAGTCCTCGCTCTCCTCAGCCATCCACACCTGCTGCCGGATAACCACAACAGGAATTCTCGAGAAGAGTCCTCCACTCTTCTTCTCACAGTAAAATTCCCTATGCCTCCAGGCTTGAAATTTTGGGCCTGGACAATCTGGAAGTGCACTGCCTGGGGTCTGATCTAAGCCTAGTACACAAAATTGTCTGCTACAACATCTTGCCTGTCAACCACTTCTTCAGCTTCAACCACAATAACACACGGGAAAAAAACCAATGCAAACTCAATGGCAGAAAATACGATTTCAGCAACAGAGAGGTCAACACCCGGAACGTCCTACCCGACTCCGTGGTTACAGCCTCAACAACTCCTCACAGCTTCAACCTCATCAAATTGTCTACTGTGGATCCCCTCACCTCATTTTTGGATGTTTCAAAACCAGGCTGGGTGGGGGTTGGTGGTGCTTCATCCCTGGAGGCTTTCAAGAAGAGACGGGACAGCCACTTGCCAGGAATGGCATAAGGTCTCCTTGATTGACAGCAGTTTGGACTAGGTGACCCACAAGGTCCCTTCCCACACTGGTGCCCTATATCATATTCTGTACGAAACCTCAAAGCCTCCAGGAGGCTTTAGCGGGGAGAAACAACGCAGAGGCCTCTTTGCAAGGCAAGAAAACATGAGGGGTGGGCTGTGTGTGTGTGGAAATCAGGTGACTCTCTTGGTGTGTTAAATTAAAAGGGCTTTGTGGCTGTCGCTGATGGGCATTGCCAGTCAACAGAGAAGAAGCCACGGGGTGTTCTAACAGGCACATAAAGACCCACCTCCTTCAGGCTTGTCACAACCCCTACTGAGAAGCACACTCCCATCTTGGCGAGCTCCAGGAAAGGGCACTCTGATCTGATGGAGAGCCCACATTGCTAGAGATAATTGTGCCTTTAAAGTAGGCCTGTTTGCCCCCCAAGGAAGCACAAATCCCTTGCTGGAAATCTTACTTTTCAGGGTTCAAAGCTGCTAAAGAAGAACAAACGGCAACGTAAGATTGTGATGTGCAGACCTGGGGAGAGCCAGAGTTGGCTTTTTTCAGGCCAGACAAAAAAATTGGGAGAGAGGCAGAAGGAAGGAAGGAAGAATGCTGGCATAAATTACCTCGTGCTTTCTTTCGTCGTGCTTGTTATTTTGTAGGTCTCGGCTGCCTGCTGTCTGCAGGATGCTATTTGTGTTAAAAGGAGCAGCATGGTGGGTCTTGCACAATGGTGCCTTGAGTTGACTGTGGAAGGAGATACTGCAAGCCAAACATTAGTAGCTCAGGGATTTGCAACATGACAACCAGAGGTCAGGAGGATCCAGGACAGGGAGAAAGGTCCACCTCAAACTTCCTCCACTGCTTATTTGTTGTTGCTGCTATTTGTTGTGAAGTTGTGAAGTCCGACCCATCGTGACCCCCTGGACAACGTTCCTCCAGGCCTTCCTGTCCTCCACCATCTTCTGGAGTCCATTGAAGCTCATGCCAACTGCTTCAGGGACTCCATCCAGCCCCCTCCTTCTCTGCCACCTCCTTCTTCTTCTTTTGCCCTCCATTGTTCCCAGCATTGGGCTCTTCTCCAGGGAGTCCTTCCTTCTCATGAGGTGGCCAAAGTCTTTGAGTTTCCTCTTCAGGATCTGGTCTTCTAAAGTACAGTTAGGGTAGATCTCCTCTAAGACTGACCGTTTGGATGGCCTTGCCATCCAAGGGACTCACAGGAGTCTTCTCTTCCAGCCCCAGAGTTCAAAGGCCTCCATTCTTTGGCGCTCAGCCTTCCTTATGGTCCAACTTTCCCAGCCATGCATTGCCACTGCATGGCCAAGTATGGCTGTGAAAGTTGGACCATAAGAAGTTTACTTAATTTATTTTACACTAATCAGAATGTTCCAGGCACAAGATCCTTCCCTGTGGATCGAGCTGTCTCCAAATGTAGAGATGGGTTCCTTGGTGTACTCTGAGCTTGGCTTCTGGCTTGCAAATATTCCATCAGCCAACAAGATAACATCAGCAGTCCCAAATGGGGGAGGTTGCCCTTGTTTTATACAGTGGCTTGCCCTGCCAGTCTTGGTGGGTGAGTGGCTTTATTTTATGTATGTATGTATGTATGTATGTATGTATGTATGTATGTATGTATGCAAAACATGTAGGAGAAAACAAGTATAAGTACGAACATAACATATAAACATATAAGTATAAACGGGTATAAGTATATATATAATATATGAGTAGGAATAAATGGGAACAGTAGGACAGGGACGGTAGGCATGCTGGTGCGCTTATGCACGCCTCCTCACAGACCTCTTAGGAATATGGAGTGAGGTCCACAGTAGACAGTTTGAGATTGAAGTTGTGAGGATTTGAGGCTGTAACAACGGAGTCAGGTAGAGCATTCTGGGCGTTGACCTCTCTGTTGCTGAAATCCTATTTCTGCAACCGAGTTTGGAGTGGTTTACTCTGAGTTTGTATCTATTGTTTGCCTGTATGTTATTGTGGTTGAAGTTGAAGTAGTCATTGACAGGTAGGACATTCTAGCAGACAATTTGAATGTAACTTTGTCACTTGTAATCTTACAATTTTTATTGACTGTTTCCTAGTATGATTTGATTGCTTATTGTACCCTATGATTATCATTAAGTGTTGTATCTGATGATTCTTGACTCTTGATGAATGTCTCTTTTCTTTGATGGACACGGAGAGCATTTGCACCAAAGACAAATTCCTTGTGTGTCCAATCACACTTGGCCAATAAAGAATTCTATCCTATCCTATCCTATCCTATCCTATCCTATCCTATCCTATCCTATCCTAATCTAATTCCTATATTCTATTCCATTCCATTCCATTCCATTCCATTCCATTCCATTCTATTCTATTCTATTCTATCCAAATTCCTGTATTCTGTTCTGTTCTGTTCTGTTCTATTATCTCAATTTCTCTTCTCTTCTCTTCTTATTCCCTTCTCCTCCATTCTATTCTATTTGCCATTCTCCCTCCACCTAAAGGCCAAGGAGAGAGGAAGGCCAGCTTGGTGGCAAATAACATCGGAGCTGAAGAAAGCACAAGGAAGTGTCAGGGAGTTTTCTGCGTGTCACTCAGCTCCACCGCATCTGAGCCAGAGAGTAATGAGTGTCATCCTAACTCCTGACAGCCTTCACCACCCCAAAGAAAATGCAGCCTGTCAGCTGAAATATAGTGGAGATGAGTCAGGAGCAACCGAGGCGACGAGGAGGGCCTTAAGGCCAGGAAGGAAACCTTTAAAAGGCTGTGAGACGCTGCTTAAAGGGGGCAGGGGACACAACGGCAGGCTTATTAAACCAGCCATGGCCTCTGGGATGACAGCAGTGAAAAATCGCTCAGCCCACAGGATGCTCAACAGATGCGCGGTGGGAGTTCCCACCGCCTTGGAAGCAACTGTTGATTCATTCCGGTTTTAAGGTTTGCCAAGACAACACGCTAACTCACTCAGTGCTCCGTCTCCATCAGCGGCAAGCGAGGAGGGAAAGTGAAGGCTCTCTGGCTGCCTTCTCTAGCTGCTGCTAGATGAGAATACAGAACGACAGAAGGGACCTTGGAGGTCTTCTAGTCCCCCCCTCCCCCCCTCCCCCGCTTCAGGCAGGCGGTCCTAGACCATTCAGGACCAATGGCTGTCCGGTCTCTCCTCCAATGTTGGAGCACCTACAATATCTGGATACGGGGAACCACACGTTAGGGGATCGAAGGACAAATGGACATGTTTGTTGGGCTTCTACCGCTGGTTTTATTTCTTGCGTTCATTTTCAGTCCTGTTTAAAGTTACTGCTTGGCTTTCAGCCGTGTGGGTTGATATTTGCCTTTCTCAAATCAGGTCCCATTCCCTTCTAGCACTGATTGATGCTACTACCAAGTTTGGTAATGAAACGTCTGCAAGGAAACAGCCCAGCTGAAAGAGCACCAAGAACCCCATAGTCCTCCTTCTCCTTCTCCCCCCTTCCTCCCCCCCTACACACTCTCCATTCCTTTCTAGCATTGATGATGTTACCTAGTTTGGTAATGAAACATCTACAAGGAAACAACCAAACTCAGAAAACACCAAAGATCCCATCCCTGGAATCTGCCTCCCTCCCCCACCTCCATCTTTTCAACTTTCCTTAATTGTTCAAGAGAGTGATTGTTTGGGGAGATGTTAAAGCTCTCCACATTCTGAATTGACTTTGTCTTCTCCCATTGACATAAACAGGTCAACTGTAAGACTGCTGATCGGTCTACATACAAGAAATATGTATGTATCTTTTACAGGTCGTACTCTATTACCCCCTCCCCAATCTTCTCTCTCACACCCACATACACAAACCACACCAGAATGCTTGCTGAAGAGTTCCCTTCAAAACTACCTCACTTGTCTGAAGAATAGTCCTTTTCTTTCAAAAAAAAAAAAAAATCAATATTGGCACATCTCCCTTTGATAAACATTGGTCCTGTGTCCTTCACTCTTATTTATCTATCCTGAGAGGAGGTTCATTACTATGTATTAGGTGGATGTGACACATTTATGGAAATATGGCAAATCTTTATGGAATATATATTAAAATTTAATAAATCATTCACTGTGCGGTCAACAGGCTGATGAATGATTGGTGCATGCATGGGTGTTTATCTTCATTTTTGGCTTTGTTTGATCTCTCTATTTTGAAAAAGCTGCATCATGTTTTGGCTTCCCTTAGATCAGCAGTTTTAAAGCTAACCACCTGCAGGGCGTCTTTCTGGGTTGACTCATCTGCCACCGAACGGCGGTGTTTTGGGAGCAGATTCTGCGGCTGCAATTCATCCTTCATGTATATAAGCTCAGGTGCATGCAGAAAAACACAGACATGTTGTATTTTTTTCCCCTTCTTCCTGATTTGTGGTGCCCCAATTTTACACCCGGCACTTCACAGCTGCTCCTAAAGCTTGGGATTGGGAGAGTTTGAGGACCAGCCGCAAAGCTAATTGCTAACATTAGGATGTGTGAGTTGACACGGTCATTAAATTCTGGATGGACGCTTTTTGGGGGGACATCTCAACCTATTGCAGTGTCAACCTCAAACTGTCCACTGTGGACTTCCCTCCCTCCCTAAAAGGTCCTTAAAGGGGTCGTGCATAAGCACACCAGCGTGTCAACCATCCCTGTCTTACTGTCCCCATTTCTCTATATTTATTCCCTTTGTTCTTGTTGATGTTTATACTCATAGTTGTTATCTTGTACATGTTTGGCAAACAAATAAATGAAATGAAGTGTAGACCAGTGATATGCCATGACATTATGGGTGATACATCAGATTTCACCAACACCTGACAACAACTGTTTTGAGTGTTAGACCACACTTGAAATACTGCATCCAGTTTTGGTTGCTACCATATAAAAAAAAGATGTTGAGACTCTGGAAAGAGTGCAGAGAAGAGCACAAAGATGATTAGGGGACTGGAGGATAAATCATATCAAGAAGGGTTGCAGGAATTTGATGTGTGTAGTTTAATGAAAAGAAGGACCAGGGGTAGCATGATAGCAGTCTTCCAGTATTTGAGGGGCTGCCCCAAAGAAGAGGGGGGGGGGTCAACATATTCTGCAAAGCACCTGAAGGCAGGACAAGAAGCAATGGATGGAAACTAACCAAGGACAGAAGCAGCTGAATAGGAGCCAGCAGTGTGCAACAGCAGCCAATGCAGTCCTAAGTTGCATTAACAGAGGGATACAATTAAGATCAAGTGAGATACTAATGCCACTCTACAAAGCCTTAGTAAGGCCACACTTAGAATACTGCATCCAGTTTTGGTCACCACACAATAGAAAAGATGTTGAGACTCTAGAAAAAGTACAGAGAAGAGCAATCAAGATGATTAGGGGACTGGAGGCTAAAACATACAATGAACGGTTGCAGGAACTGGGCCTGGCTGGTCTAGGGAAGGGAAGGACCAGGGGAGACATGATGGTGGTCTTCCAATATTTGAGGGGCTGCCACAGGGAGGAAGAAGGGGGTCAAGCTATTTTCTAAAGCTCCTGTAGGCCAGACAAGGAATAAAGGATGGAAACTGAACAAGGAGAGATTTAACCTGGAAAAAGGAGAAACTTTCTGACAGTGAGAACAATCAACCCATGGAACTGAAGTTGTGTAAGTTGTGGGAGCTTCATCACTGGAAGCTTTCAAGAAGAGACTGGACTGCCATTTGTCAGAAATGGTGTAGGGTCTCCCACTTGGGGGGGGGGGGCAGATGGGTTAGATGACCTACAGGGTCCCTTCCAACTCTGATGATCTGTGTCAGTATCTATTAATCTGTTAGGAGCTGTTAAGAGAAACTCACTGAGGTCTCCTTGGCTCAGCTCCGGGAAAGCAGTTGAGGACAAAGGGGTTGAGGGCTGCATATGGGCAAAATAGGTTTGGTTTCCTCTATCCAACCCCACCACTGATTTTCTTCGAGACCCAACACAAAAATCTCTTGCAACAGCAAAAATATTACCAACACATAAGACGGCAAAGGAAACCAGCCCTCCTTCCCTCTCCAGATGGAGCTCAGTTGACGGGGAGAGGCCATTTATAAGTGCTGTGAGGGGCAATTTAAAAATAATGTCACAGCAATAAAAAGCAAGAAAATGACTCCTAGGCCATCCATTGTTGATGACACCCGACACACACTCGGCATCTCGGTCCTGGCTTATTAAGCGGATCAGTGGGGCAAGCCATCATTGGCAGCTTGAGAGAGGAGATGTGAGGAGCAGACAACAGAGTTTTTTTTTTTCCCCTCTGACTTCTCTGCTGCGAGGAAACAGTTCCATTGCTTCCTGAGTCTCTCTGGGGTCCCCTTTGAGCCCATTACGTTACAAGGAGCAAAAGAGATTTATATTTAATTTATAGCCACGCTCAGAACTGGAGTAGGGATTCTATTACCGACCTGCCCTTTCATTTCTCCCCCTCTGCCCACAAGCATGGAGCTTCCCTCTATCTTTTTTTGGGGGGAAGGGGGATTCCAGGCTGCCGATTTGCATTGTCTCACCAAATCTTTCCTTGTCTCAGTTAGCAGCTTGGATCCAAGTCTCCCTTACCTCCGCTGCTCCTCTTGCAATAAGGACCTTTGTAGTCCTGAGGAAAGAGGTTTCCAGAATCCCACTTTTGGTTGAGAGGACATCTGAAGTTTGGTGGCTGTTGCTTTCATTGGGTCGTTTCCCCTCATTTTCTTATCTCTCTCGACTCTTGCACGAAAATTCATCTGGGTCTAAAGAAAGGGGCAAAAAATGCAGAGAAGAGCAACAAAGATTGTTAGGGGACAGGAGGATAAAGGTAAACCATTCAATGAATGGTTGCAAGAACTGGGTAAGCCCAGTTGATTGCTGGAATTGGGTATGTCTAGTTTAATGATAAGAAGGACTAGGGGAGACATGATAGCAGTCTTCCAGGGGCTTCCCCCCAAAAGAGGGAGTCAAGCTCTTCTCCAAAGCACCTGAAGGCAGGACAAGAAGCAACGGATGAGAGGTTATCAAGGACAGATCCAACCTAGAACTAAGCGGAAATTTCCTGACAGTGAGAACAGTTAATCAGTGGAACGACTTGACTCCAGAAGTTTTGAATGCTCCAACACTGGAAGTTTTTAAAAAGATGTTGGATAACCATTTGAAGTAGCGTAGGGTTCCCTGCCTAAGCAGGGGGTTGGACTAGAAGATCTCCAAGGACTTTTCCAACCCTATTTGATAAGATTCCCCATAGGAACTCCAGATCATAATTTCTGACTTGGGAATTCTAGGGGTTGATCTACCCAACTGGAAGGTCTCAATCCTTGGAGAAGCTTCTTCCAGAAGTTGTCAAACAATAGTCTCCCAACATCCCTCACTGCTGCTTCTTTGAAATTATAGTTCCTCAACTTTTAAAAAGTCAACCTTTCCCCACTCCTGATCTAGAGGTTTTAGCAGGAGAACTTTACCCTTTGTTTGATCTTCTTTTCGGCTTTCAAGATCTTCTTCTGAGTTATGGTCCAGTCCTTTATCTCTAAAGGTTTGTGGCTCCCTCTTGGTGGCTGAACTCTCATAAAATGCAATTATGATTTATATTTCCTGATCCTGAGGAAATTTATAGCGCTACCATGAACAGGACATCAGATTTCAACCTGGTGGACAGAAAATCTAGCAAGGCAAATAAGAGTTGACTTCTGTCCATCTTTTCCGGAATTAAAAATATCACGGAAAAACATTGTAAGGTAGAGAATTTATAAATTAAACATTATTGCTTGACCCATGTAGTATATAGACAAGTTGTCAGCATGGAAGCCATTTTTCTTTGAGGCTTCTGGGCTGCCACATTCAGTGCCTGAGAATTTGGGAGGGGGGATTTCAAGGAGCACTGAAAGATTAGCCACAACCACATTCCTTTCTCAAAAAGTCAAGGACATGTTACCCTGCACCTGGAGGGGAATGCCTGGGGATAGTTTCCAATTGGAACAAAGTGATTTTGGGTTCTCTTTGGGCTAGAGAAAACCCGGAACTCTCAGATTTGAGTTTTCCCCAGATGTGCCAATTTGACATCTCTAATAAAATAGATCTTTGGGAAGATGATATTCTCAGAGTTGTTTTCTTTGGAGATTATTACTTTGAACGCTGATGCTACTTGGATGGTTGGAATCAGGAGGTTCTGACCAGTTCTGGAGAACCGGTAGTGGAAATTTTGAATAGTTCGGAGAACCGGTCAATCCCAACTCTAACCGGCCCCGCCAACCCCATCTCTTCTCCGCCTCCCATGGAGTCCCAGCTGATTGGCTGGGTCTTCTTTGGTTGCCCTGCATGGGAGAACAGAGATGGAAAGCAGGTTAGTGGGGTGGGGAGGGAAGGGGGATTTTGCATTATCCTTCCCCTGCCACGCCCACCAAGCCACGCCCACCAAGCCACGCCCACCAAGCCACGCCCACAGAACCCGTAGTAATAATTTTTGAATTCCACCACTGGTTGGAATGAAGCTCATTTTCTCCAACAGGTGGGTTTTCCTTCATTTTATCTGTGAGGTAGGTTGGACTAGCAGAGGTTGATGGGTCCAAAATCTTCTTTCAAGATTTGAATAAATATCACCTAGTCTAGCAGCCTATTACATCACGCTGGCTTTAGTTACTTCTTTATCTCAGTGGCATAACGGAAAAATAGAAAGGCTGACTTAGCCTAAAATTTGGGCGAAGGTTTTGGGACCCTTCGTCTCACCATTGCTAAAGTTAGGAGGAAATCCCCATCGTTCCACTAAGTTCTCTTAATTAGACTTTATGAACCCTTAGTGATTCTTAAGGCTAGTTAAGTAGCAAACTATGTGTTGATAATAAAATTTGCTTGCCTCTTGCAGATATCCAATTTGCTGTCTTCAAAGAAAGAAATTGGATTGTCTGCTCCCTAAATCGTTTTCATATTTGGCGTGGAGAGCTCCTGGCAGAAGCATTTCAACTGGAAAATAGGAAATGAGTCTAAAACTATAGACACAAATGTGAGTAATGCCCACATTTGGGCAGGAGGGGCAGGAGGGGGGGCACTTAGATTGAGAGATAGGAAGGATAGAAATGCCAGCACTGTTTCTGCTTGGATTCAAAAGACAGCCGGCAAGGGCTGATATAGCGGGAGATTTTAGCAAGACAAAGAATGTGATTTTCCTCGACATGGTTCCTGAATAAAAGAGAATATTAAAAACCAGGAACTTACATTTTCTTTGTCTCTAGTCTAACAACGAGAAGGACTGGGGTGACATGATAGCACTCTTCCGATATTTGAGGGGCTGCCATAAAGAAGTCAGGGGAAGGTCAACCATATCACCAAAGGGCAGGACATGAAGCAATGGGTAGAAGATTATCAAAGAGAGACCCAACCTAGAATTAAGGAGAAATTTCCTGATGGGGAGAAAAATTAATCAATGGAACAACTTGCCTCTAGAAGTTGTGGGTGCTCCATCAATGGAGGTTTTGAAGAAGAGACTGGACAGCCATTTGGGCAGGTTGGTATAGAGTCTCCTACTCGAACAGGGTGGGTTGGACTAGATGCCCTCCAAGGTCCCTTCAAACTTTGTCATACTGTATTTCACACAAGAAGGCACAATACATCCTGAATTCAATTATGGGTATTTTGCCAATGTATGGATCCTTATCAAGGGATTGCTTACAGTTGATTCTACATCTCATTGGAGAGGTGTTTTACATCTGGCTCTTCCAAAAAATGGAGCAGCTTTTTAAAAAAAAAAAAAATTCTTGAGAGTCTTAATGTCCTCAGTCCCTTCTTAAACAAGAAATTACATCTTCATTTGCAAATCATGACTGAAGGATAATTCAAGGCTACTTCCAGCTACCCAGAACTTTTACTCATGTCGCCTGAGAAACTTTGAATTTTGTCTGGGGGCAGATTTTTATGAGCCCAAGCATGATTGGCTTGTTGTCATTCAGCAGCGATAAGCAATGATCCAGGCTGATACCCTTTGCTAACTTGTGTACTGATCTGATTATTTTCAATTGGGAGTGAAATGCCAGAGGTTGTTTTATGTATTATTCAGTTCCTGTTGCATGAATTTTATTCTTTGGATTGGGGAAAGAGATTGGATAGACTTTCTTCCTGGAAAGGTGGAAATTAATTGAACTGGCCCTATCATTAGGTAGGTTGGACAGAACTTATTTAGGTAGAGTTCCTTCCTCCCTCCCTCCCTTCTTTCTTTCTTTCTTTCTTTCTTTCTTTCTTTCTTTCTTTCTTTCTTTCTTTCTTTCTTTCTTTCTTTCTTTCT
>BLBF01000074.1:9232811-9246074 GCA_015471245.1 Laticauda colubrina
ATTCTGTTCTATTCCATTCCATTCCATTCTATTCTTTATTCTGTTCTATTCTATTCTATTCTATTCTATTCTGTTCTGTTCTGTTCTGTTCTGTTCTGTTCTGTTCTGTTCCATTCTATTCCATTTCATTCTTTATTCTATTCTATTTTTTATTCTATTCTGTTCTATTCCATTCCATTCCATTCTATTCTTTATTCTGTTCTGTTCTATTCTATTCTATTCTATTCTATTCTATTCTATTCTATTCTATTCTATTCTATTCCACTCTATCTATCCTACCCTACTCTATTCTACTCTACTCTTAAATTTATATGCCACCTATCTCATTATCAAGAGACACTTTCTGGGGTCCTTGATGCTTGTTGAGCTTCTTAGTTTTCTTGCAGATATTTGTGTATTGATGATGTTAGCCAGCTGGGTCATGAAACGTCTGCAAGGAAACCGCCAAGCTCAGAGAGCACCAAGGATCTCACAATTCAACCCTGAGCTACAAATACTCTCCTGTCCACCATTACAAACCAGGCTCCACCAAATGAAATACTGCCCCACTTTGATGAGATGGAAGTATCTCTAGACCCAGGATCTCTCTTCAGGTTATGACTATCTGGCTGGTTTTTCCCTTGCAAACAGATCTTGTTTAGAAATGCCTTCATCCCAGGGTGGGCCAATTCCTCCCAAGGGACTTTTGAGCTGCAATTCTTCATGTGAGAAGCCAAAGAGAGAATTTGCCACACACACACACACACACACACACCCGCACCAGCACCAAGCCCCCCACCATTCCCCAACCAAATTCCAAGAGAGTTTTCAAAGAAGCCAGCTATAAATAGCTCCCATAATGGGAAGCTGTAATCCGATACAGATTTATTTCTCACTCTGATGGGCTGACCTTCATAGCCACTCCAGGCTCTGTCATGAAATATCACCAATCCATTTGGTAGTGGAAATAAATTGCACCTCCAGCATTTAAAGGCCTGCTGATCCCTTGCCTAACACGTGTCTGAATGGACAGAAGCAGTTTCCAAAGAAGGTGGATTCCTTTCTCATGCCCTCTGGAAGAGCCTCCAAAGGATCGTTCCTTAAATCCACTTTGCATAGCCAATTTCTCCTTTGAAAGTCGACCATCCCAACAAGCTGTGCCCTTCATACTTTGGAGGCACCAAGTCGTACGGAAATATCTCCCCATCATTTGCAAGCACCTTGGTTCGAAGATCCGGTGGCAGGACAAAGGGCCAGACACAGAAGTCCTCTCCAGAGCAGGCCTGACATCAATTCACACCAGGGGTGGGGCTGTGATGACCCAGGGTGGGATACAAAATAAACACAGTCACAAAAAAGCAGGTGAAGCCCATTTTGTTCCTTCACTTTGTTTCCAAGCTCCAAATATCCTTGACTGGAGACAAAACACTTCCATACAAGCAGTTACAAGAAGGAAGAAATGCTGTTTAAATTATAAAGAGTAAAAAACAACAACACAAACCAGGCAAGATAGGGGCTGGAGGATGTCCACAGATAACACACACTGGGAAGGACGCCAAACTCAGAGAGGAACAATAAACTAGAGATATTTCCATGCTCTGTTTCCAGCACTCACCATACGCATGTCCGTCCTCTTATCCAGTTGTTACAGCTGCAGCCCATGAAGAGGATCAAGGCTCTCTCCTCCTGAGTAGATCACGTCTCTCCCTGATCCTCTGCTCCCTGCGTGCCCTAGGATGGAGAGGGGATGGGCATGGGTCCTCCTCTGAGTGCTCAGCTGGCCTCTGCCCTTCCCCAGCCTCCTCCACAACCTCTGGAGCCCCACTTCCACCCCCTATCAGCTGTTCCTCCTCTCCCTCAGAGTCAGTCTCCACCAGGGGCATGACAGGGGCTTCCAAAATTTCAGCAACCAGTTCTCTGCCCAACCAGTTCTCTGGGTGGGCATGGCCATGGTGGGCTTGGCCTAGTTGGCTTCTTGCACCATGGTAGGGGGGGGCATTTTCACACTCCCCGTGCTCCGGAGGCTTTACTTGAGTCTCCAGGAGGGCAAAAATGGCCTTCCTGGGCTCTGGAGACCCTCTGGAAGCCTGTTTTTCATCCTCCCTAAACCTCCATGCAGGCTCTGCAGATCTGAGATCCAAAACAGGCCATGTGGAGACTCCTGGAAGAGGTGGAGTAGGGTAGGCCGGGCCAGCCAGAGGTGGGATTTGCCAGTTCACTGAACCGGCCATAAAATTAGCTACCGGTTAGCTACGGATTTGAACCGGTAGAAGCCCACCCCTGGCCAGTGGGAGGACCTAGTTTTGGTGGGTTTATTGTAGGAATGTTGGGGTTTAGACAGTGAGGGCTCTAGCTGGTGCTAAGAGTTCAAGTTAAACTGATTTATATTTGAAAACTTTACACAAGAATCTGGTCAACTAACAGACAGCACTAAATTGTCAGTAGATAAGAGTCAAAGGAATTCAAGAGGGGTTGGATTTAGAACATTTGTGGGAATATAACAACTCTAGGCTGATTGCTCTCTTGACTCTACCTCCAGTTCTCCTGTCCTTCTGCTCGATGCTACAGCCTGGAGGAATTTTACCCAGTTCCCTCCTTGCAAAACACCTTCAGCACAAAGATATCACATTTTAAGTCCTGTTTATGCAGAAATATTGAAAATTCATAAAAAAAGATTCACCAACTTTTAAGCCCTACCGTAGGCTCCTTTGAAAGGGACTAGTGGAGGCACAGTTGCAACCAATTATTCACGCTGAGCGACAAATGATTCATTGACATCAAAGTTACTTGATTTTTTTCCCCCTTGTAAAGTCCCTAAACAGTCACTTAAAGCCTCATCAATCTGCACAGTAAAAGATGTGGAATAAAACAAACACAAACAAACCTATTTTATTGTTATTCCTGTCAGGAGGAGCAGGAAAAAAAAGAAAGAAAGGAAGGAAGAAGCTGATTTAAGAGCCTTGCGATTTGGTAATTGCTGGGAGGTTTTATTTTATTTTATTTTTTTAATATCCTGACAATAAACATAAAATTTTAAAACTGTATTAAAAATCATTTCCAATTCTTATGCCTTAACAGTCGAGATTGAATAATGGGTAGCGTTTTCTCTCTCTCTCCTTTTCTCTTTCCTTTATGCATATAAAATGCGCTCTCTTGTCATCTTACGAAACTGTCAGAAATAAATTCATCCAGGAAACAAAAAAAGAAAGAAAAAAAAGATCATATAATTAAAAGGCAGTTCTTTTCTCTTCCTAGCTCGCCTGGAATTACTTGTTTGTCAGTTCATTTTCCCCACCGTTGCCACCCTTTTCCCTTTACGTTGCCAAATGGTTGCATTTTCAGACAACTCTCTTTGTAGTTAAAGAAGGGACTCCTTGAGGAGCCCAACTTTCTCTTCTAGTCAATCAATTTCTCTCCCTTGTGTGCCATGTCGTTCTTTTGCAGCGAAACCTCTTAATTCTCCACCAACGACAACACTCAAGAGAAGCTTCCAGAAATTGTAAAAAGGAAACTGATTAATCTGATACACAACCTAAAATGTACCTTAAGGAATTAGCTTGAAATCTTCTGGATCTGGTGAGGTTGTAGAATAGAACAGGAGTTGGAAGGGGACCTTGGAGGTCTTCTAGTCCAACCCCCTTCCTAGGCAGGAAACCTTATACCATTTCATACAAATGGCTGTCCAATCTCTTCTTAATCACTCCCAGTGTTGGAGCATTCCCAACTTCTGGATGCAAGTAGTTGTTCCTCTGATTAATCCAGGCAAGAGTTTACTGTAAGATTAGCAGAATTTTACAAGTTTGGAGTGCAAGCACACACACATCCTTTACTTTTCAGAGTACTAGGGAGACCTGCCACAATTTAAAACTCTAACTAGAAGCAACCCTTGGTTCCATTTGTTGAGAAAGGTATAGTTTATTAGAGATCGAGAATATTGCAAGGGTGCAAAGCCAGAACTGAGAATCACATGCCAAAATCCCTCAATTCTACTTTTTCCTCCTTTAACTGTCTCTTACTGCCCACCCTAGTGTAATCAATGGGGTTCAGGCAAGATGTTTTCATAAAGATCAGTCCAAGTGCAGTTTGGTATGCAGCTCCCTCCTCCTTCCAGTGGGGTGACCTTGAGGCAGCATCTTGAGAAAGCACAGCTTCTTACTTTCATTTCCCCAAGCATTCCCCTCTTCTTTCCCTCTCCCCACAGTTCATGGCAGTCTGTCAAGGCATAGTTCAGAAGAAGCTTCTTGGATGAGAAGCAAAACATCTTCATGGGGAAAAAAAAAGTCCAGTTGCCTTTTGGAAAAAAGCACTTTTGGGACACCCTGACCTGGATGGCTGAAAATCTCCATAAACAGATTATTTTCTACTTTCAGGGCGATCCTAGCTAACGCAACTTCTATTTCTCCTTCTCTGACCATAAAGGGAAGAGCAATTTCAGCAGTGTGGATTCTTTTAATGAATTGTCTCAACCACGTTTCCATGATGACGAGAAATTGTAAATTTCACCAGGGCTGGGTTGAGTTTGATTGAAGAAAGAGGGCACAATTTTTTCCCCCTTCTCCTTTTTTTTTTTTTTTTTGAAAGACTGGAAGTAATAATGGTTTATTGATCTGTTTGTTAAGTTATTGGAGCCTTAATGGAGGTAATAAACCAGTGGGCTATATTGTGGCAGGGTGACAACCAGCTTGAGAAGACTAATTAAAATGAGAATTTCTCCAAGGGCAATCCACAGAAGGGGATAAGAAAGGCCTTGGAGCTGTCTGCTTTAAGATTGCATATAAGGCAAACTGAATAGTACGTGATTCACCTCTGAGAGTGAAAATCCACCCCACATATTGGGAAGGGGGAAATACAGTGGGGTTAGCACCCTCTTCTAAATTCCATCTCAGCTTTCTGGTCTTGGAAAGAAGGCAGCTATTTGAGAAACAAGAGACTTGCCCTGATTAATGTCTTCTTCTGGGACCACCAACATGACAGATGCCCTTCCAGAAGGTAGGAATCAGTATGGCATATGGACCAGCAATTCCCACTGTGCCTGGGGCAATATAGACTAATTACAATTATGTCCAGGTTTCTCCCCATGTAGGAATTGCAGTGTGCTAAACATCAATTTGACTTTGAGGGAAACTGCATCACCCTAACATGTTCTGCAGACCTTCAGATATCAAAAGCTTGTTAGGGCAGTGTCCTCAATCTGGAGCTTTCCATGTGTCTTGGTTGATATTCCTACATCCACAATCACGATGAGACACCAAGCCATCTGGAGAACTTCAGATGGGGGATCCTTTGTGTGTGAGAGAGAGAGACGCTGCCCTAAAGTTCTTAGTGAGCTCTCTCTTATGACTAAAATAGCCCTCCGTCAATATGTGGAGGTTCAGATTTCCTTAACGCAACCTAGGAGGTAAGTTCTACCAATCCAGATAAGGGTCCTGTTTTGAAATTTGAATTGGGTTGGATGACTCTTCAACAAAGCATGCTTTGAAATAGAGATTGCTACCAAAAGCTCTTCAAACAGAGAAATTTCCCTTGATTCTTTTGAGGAGAAGATCTTCTCACCACTGTTCTATAAGAACTCACAAGAATACCCTCCCCCCAAATCATCAAAGTTGGAAGGGCACCTTGGAGGTCTTCTATTCCAGGGGTCTCCAACCCTGACAACTTTAAATCCTGTGGACTTCAACTCCCAGAGTTCCTCAGCCAGGAAAGGTGGTCGAAGAAGTCTGGGAGTTGAAATCCACAGGTCTTAAAGTTGCCAAGGTTGGAGAGCCCTGTTCTAGTCCAACCTTCTAACATTCGAATACCTTAAGATTATTTCAATCAATCAATCAGAATAGAGCTAGGGGAGAACCTTGGAGGTCTTCTAGTTTAACCCCGGGATCAAGCAGGAGACCCTACATTATTTCAGGCAAGTGGCTCTTCTTAAAAACCTCCAGTGATGAAGCACCCACAACCTCTGATAACTCTCAGCTGCCAATATTTAGAGACATGGCCTGCCTGGAGCAAAACAGGTTGAGATCTAGATTTCTACTGCTAAAGTACTTGTAGAAGATGACTTTAACATAGACAATATGTGGAAACCATATTGGATGGGAAATTGCAGCCACCATGTCAAAGTTTGTCTGGAAAAACCACTAGATTTGACTAGCAATATGGACAACACTGAACCAAATTCACACTGGACTTTGTTTGTCCTTGAAGGACCCAACAGGTGATCAGCACCGTAAATATGAGTCCGTTGCCAAATATTATTATTTAATTTTGATCACATAACCGTAGGGATGCTGCAACAGTTGTTAAGTGTGAAAAAGTGCCATTCTAACTTCAAATGGTCCCTAATGGCTGTACCTGTATAGCCCCCTCTGTTTGACAGCTTAGGATGGACAGGAATTTCCTGCTGGGCAACCAGTGTGTTTATTCTTCCTATCCTAAACTGTTTTTTGTTGAAGGTATTTCACTTCTCATCCAAGAAGCTTCTTCAGCTCTGACTGGATGGTAGGGAAAGAAAAGGTTTATAATCCTTGCAGGCAGCTGGTCATTTACATCCTTTTAAAAAGGTGTTGAGGCTCCTTGGATGTTTATCTGTGTCTTTGGGGTCACCTGAGCAGTGCAAATGGGCGTGAAGCCTTCCTGGCACTGTTGAAAGGACTTGTGTTGTAAACTGGAGATGGGTGGTGTCATATCCCTCCCTCTCTGTTGAGAGTGGGCTGTTCAAGTTTGAAGCTGAAGAAGCTTCTTGGATGAGAAGCAAAATGTCTTCAAAGAAAAACCAGAAAGTCCAGTTGCCTCTTGAAAAAAAAAAAAAAAGCACCTTTGGGATAACCACGACCTGGATGAACGAGAATCTTCCCAGGCTATTATCATCCTGAAGAGTAACTATGTCATATAGCATCCATGTAGTACCACTCTTAATGTAGAGTTCCTGTTCTTATACTCTTGGTGAGTTCAATTTGCTTGGCTTGGGGGAAAAGGAAAAAGGAAAAAAAAACCCTATTGGGCAAAATTTCAAATAATAATGCATATAATGACTTTATAATTTTCAAGGCTTGTTAATACCTGCTAAACTCAACCGAATCTCAATAGCTCCCCAGCCATGATTTGAAAAGTTCATGCTCCATTAAAAACAGTTATTTAATACAATAATCATTCAATTAAAAACCTTTTGAAGCAGCTGCCAGACCTTATTTGTATCAATACCATATTTTAATTGTTAAAAGAGGGATAAAGACTTACCAACTGTGATTGTCAAGAAAGGTTATGGTAGAATTAGCTGGTCAAATGATAGGATTCCCAAGAGATAGAGAGGGAGAGAAAGAATGGAAAGGGGGAAAAAAATGCTATATTGAACGAACGGCTTGGAAACAAAAACTGTACAGGAAGAAAAATATCAATTCCCGTTTCAGATACATGAGGTATATTGGGCATAACTGCTCTTACAGGCAATTCTTGACTTACAACTGTTGGTTTACTGGCTGTTTAAAGTTACAACAGCTCTGGAAAAAAGTGACTTCTTATTATTTTGATAACGTTGAGGAAGAAGATGTGGAAATGACCAAAAAGAAGAACCACATCCATTCTGACAGTCAGATACATAGCAATAATCCTTAGACTTATATACCACTTTCCAGTGCTTTCCAGCCCTCTCTAAGCAGTTTACTAAGCCTCTTTCCCCCCAAAATCTGGGTCCTTGTTTTACCCACTTTGGAAGGAGGGAAGGCTGAGTCAGTCTTGAGATGGTGAGAATCGAACTGCTGGGAGTCAGCAGAGTTAGCCTGCAATACTGCCCTCAAACCACTGAGCCATCGCAGCTCATAAATAATAATAATAAGATGGGGATGGGGATGATTAAGTCATAGGAACATAAAGTGGAAAAAGTTCCCAAAAATAAGAAGGTAAAGATCTTGTGGGACTTTCGAATACAGATGGATCATCATTTGGAACACAACATGGCACATATCACAGTTGTCGAAAACCGAAGCATACAATTTATTGTTATCGCCATACCAGGAGACACTAGAGTCGAAGAAAAAGAACTGGAAAAAAACCCCCATGAAATATCACAACCTCGCCATTGAAACTACCCGATTATCGGATGAAACATGTAACGGTGATACCTGTTGTCATCGGGGTGCTTGGGCACCATGTCCAAGAATTTTGCAAAATATATCAAGAAGTTGCAGCTTCCTGCTGTAGCGCCAGTGGAGCTGCAAAAGACTGCGCCACTCGGAACAACACAGATTTTAAGAAGATACTTGGTTGATACCTAGGATGCTGGCAGCAACCCGTATCAACCATCAGCGCCAGTCAATGATATTTGTGATACATTTTTGAACATTCAGTTGACTGAGTTTTATGCTTAATAAAAAAAAAAGGGATAATGATAATATAAAAATCAGCTTATCCAACTAAAGGAACTGGGATGTGACAAACTTCTGAGAAGAGACCCTCCCTAGTTTCCTAGGCTGTAAAATGGGGGGAGGAAGAAGTCTACAGATAGTCCTCAGCTTACAACCGTTGATTTAGTGATAGACTGAAGTTACAATAGCACTAGGAAAAGTGGCTAATAAAAGTTAGCAGAGATATTGACTGCTTTGATCAAAGAAAATTTAAGTATTTTTGTTTCTACTTGGAAACTGATTGTGGACTTTGTGCTTGAAGTGACACTTTTTGATAATGGGTTTTACCCATTAGATTGATTTTTTTTATATAGATATGGCTAGTTATATACGACTATGTAAAAGTGAAATGTTGAGGTTAAATGTTACTATCTTATTTTACTGCACCAAAGGGAGTTGAAAGTCAATGCCTTTTCTTTTTCCCCCTTCTTTTCTGCAATCTTTCCCCTTTTCCTCCCCTATTTTTTCTACTATTTTTTTGTATTTTTTGTATTACATTTTATAAAAAAAGCGCTGCAAAAAACTTGTTTGAAAATCTGCTACTCATTGTCCTGAACTTGAAAATTTAGTCCTCCATCCAAAAATGTCATGTTCAGATCATTTCAGATCCGTATAACTTTGTGACATATTTTCAGGAAATTAGTATCACAAGACAACAAGATCTTATCATGTTTGTGGTGCTGCTTAATCTACTGAATTATTATTGATAATGTTTTAATATTATTATAATGAGATATTTCTTGCAGTTCATATTCTTAGCAGCTGAAATTAACAGTGAATTAAAGTCACGCTGGACTCACACCCTCCCTGAACTGTGGTGCTGTTTGCAGAGAGTAACAATTTTAAAAGTGTTGAAAACCCTCCTTCTCCTCCTCCAAGAAACAGGCCAACAAGAACAACTCATGCAGTTACTTCTGAGTAGTTTTTTTAATCATTGTTCACCTACAGACAGAATCTTGCCAGACTAAAGCAACAATCTGCATAACTATGGATATACTCCATGCACCACGATGGAGGCACCTCTTCCTGCCTAACAGACATTTTAAGCTCTTTGTCCTGCAGGAAGGAGCCCTTCCCTCCCTCCTGGGAATCACAATTTGTGCCTTGGGCAGGAATTGAACTCATGGCCTCTCAGTTTCTAGCTTGTTGCCTTAAACCCCAACGCCAAACCAACTCATTCCATTTCTTCCACTGGATGGTTTAGTTGGATAAATTAGTAGTAAACACCATCTGAAATTTCTCCTTCATACAGAGTAGGTAACTCCCAAATGAGATATGCCTTTCTCTCAATGTTCCTCAACTCCTTTGAAATATGTGTTTTGATTTAAAGATCCATTTCTGGTTTAGAAATATTTCCGGAAGAAAACGTTGGTTTGATGAAAACACTACAGAATTCATTGGTGGGAGTCATGTTTTTTTTTTTCTTTTATTTTGTTCCATGGTTAGCTTGCCTATTTCTTTCATCCCTAATTTTTCCACAGACGGGCGGGCGTTGTTCCAAAGCGACTTAAGATTTTTGCCAGCCTGTTTTCAAACAAGTTCAGGGCAACTCAACATCTTCATCAAAGATGAAAGGGAATTGATTCTTTGGGAAGAAGATCAGTGAGGTCTCCACAATGGACTGCAACTTTCCTGGAATAATAATTAAGTCCTCCCCTCCCTTTTCGGTAACGATGGTAGAATTTCAATTAGACAGCACTGTGTAATAGATTTTCCCTCCCTCCCCTCTTCCACGTTCCCAGGGAAGTTATACACATTGCATTTTCAAGCCCTATAAAATATTTGTAATGGGCAGGGTTTTTTTTTTTCCCTAAATTGGGTCTGACAGGGCTAGAGAGCGAGGGAATATTTATAGGGAGGTACTCAGGTAAGCAGATACCCCCACCTCAAAAAAAAAATGAAGAAAAAAGATGATAAACACCTAGGCTTGTAGTAAGGGGTGAGACAGAATTTAACACTGTTTGTTGATTGAATTGAATAGAGCGGCCAACAAGGTCTGGCATTTCTCAATAAAAGTTTACGGGTAAAAACATTACAAAAATCATAAAGGCCAGGTTGAAGAAGCGAAATGTTAGAAGAGAGCGAGGCAAACTATTAGAAGCGAAGAGATTCAACAGATCAACAGATTTCATTTTTATTTGTATTGGTTTGATTTGAATATATTTAAGTTTTAATGTATATGTACAGACCTATTTTAATGATTGTAAGCCAGCCAGAGTTACTCTTGATAAGACAGGTGGCTGATAAATTTTATTAATAAATAAATAAAATTAATTTGCAACAAACACACACAGACACGTAACTTCTACACATGTTTTTTTTTCTAAAGCTGGCATCCATGTGCATTATCTGTTTCAAGATACCATTTGGATGGACAATTACCCTTTTTACAATCCTCTTTGGTGCCTTACAGGTGACTCTCCACTTACAACTAATTCAGTTAGTGAATGTTTGGAGTTATGACGAAGCACCTGGGGTCAACTTAGCGGCTGAGGTTTGAAGCTCTATGTCAGCATTCCAACTAACCAACTCCAACTCAATAAACTCCGAGACAAACAATTCCTCACCATTCCACAGTATTAGAGTTGTTGTATTGGCACATCTGGGAAAACCCGAATCGGAGAGTTCCGGGTTTTCCCTTCCCAAAAGAGAAATCAAAGTTCCACCCCCTGCATCCATCAGTCCATCACATGGCTCGATCAAATCTTTATCCCAAATGGAGACAACCCTCGGCGCAGGGCAACATGTCCTTGACTCTCTGAGAAAAGAATGCTGTGTCTAGCTTTCTACTCCAATATGAAATCCCCCCCTGCCAAATCCCCAGGCAATGAACATGGCAGCCTCGAAGTTTCCAAATACAAAATGGCTTCCGAGGCTGACATTCTGTTTGTCCTCACCCCCTCCCACGTGATCATGTGACCCAATTTCATTTAACGCCGGCAACTAGCCTACATGTACAGCATCCTGCGGTCCTGAGATGGCTTTGCCCACTCCCCGTCCTAAAAACACACTTCAGACCATTTTACAACCGTCATGACTTGCAGCCAAGATTGTAAGTCTCCATTACAGATGCTGGGGCCATTACATAATTCACGGCTGTTTGCAGCATCCTGCGGTGATGTGGTGATGTGGTCGTGTTTTACAACGATTTTGTTAAAAGGAGGAGGAGGAAGAGAAAGGGGTGTTGGGTATGTTCACCACCTCAAGTTAAAAAGCCATTTTGATCTGAATATATCAATTCATTTGGAAATTTTTTTACTCTCTCTGCCATTATTGAAGCATATGTCTTATAGTCAGTATTCAGTAAAGATATGAGCCTATAGTTCTTTATCTGCATTAAATCTGAATCTTCTTTTGGCATCAAAGTAATATTTGTGACAATAACAAAAGTGGGATACAAAATAATTAAATACATTTTAGCCTGGATGTGACAACATGCAGTCCTGGAAAACATCTGGTCCTCTATTCCATTCCATTCCATTCTTAATTCATATTCTGTTCTATTCTATTCCAATTTCTGTTCTTTCCTATTCTGTATTCCTATTCTATATTCCTATTCTAACCTATTCTATTCCAATTTCTTTTCTATTCTATTCTAATTCTAATTCAAATTCTACTCTACTCTATTCTATTCATCTTCAATTCTCTATTCTATTCCAATTTCTTTTCTATTCCAATTCTATTCTATTCCATTTCCTCTTCTATTCTAATTCCTGTATTCTATTCTATTCTGTTCTGTTCTATTCTTCTTTTTCCTTTCTCCTCCTCCTCCTCCCTTCTACTCTATTTTTGTTCCATACTTAATCTAGTCCAGCCCAGTTTAATCTATCTTTGTTACTCTGTTGTTCTGACAGACATGTCAAATCCTCCAAACATCTCAGAAGAAAGGAAGGAAACTTCACCCGGCCTCCCTAAGAGGCTGAAATGCAAACATTTGCCATGCTCATTTTGCAAAAAAACAAAACAAAATCCAATGGTCTACATGACTGTTATAAAGATAGGTCAGGAAGTGCCTATGTTGCCAGACACATTTCTTCCTGGGATGCCTGTGTATCACTTGTAATATATTTTATGGATAGGTCCAGCTCCATAAGTCTAGGCGAAGGCATTCAGCTAAGCGATGCCTTTTTTCATGGTTAGAAAACCTTGTTTGGGTATTTTTGTTTTGTTTTGTTTAAATGCATTTTTCAAATACAAGGAGATGAATGGCAGGTGTCTCCCCCACAGGAAGGCCTGGCATGTATTGAATCTGGGTTGGGTTTTAATCTTTAAAGGGTGGGCTGGCCACCCCTCCCCAAAGATCTGCTCACTCGCAGCGGAGCATCAACTTCACAAGACAATCAAAAGTTTCCTGATGGATCAGTTGGGCTATCCTCCACCCTGCTCTTTCCAGAGACCAAGGCCGTTGCAAATATTCAATTTGGAGATGCAATTGGGAGGCAATTGAATCCAATCCCCCAAATGATTTTCCAGATGAAAGCCACAATTCAGCTCCGGTTGAATACTTCTGAATCAATTTGGATTGATTCAAACCGTTGGGAGTTTTTTTTGTTTGTTTTTGTTTTCTGTTTGGTTACTCAGAGGAAAGCGTGCGTAGCATCAAGAGGTTGGCCCAATTTAGACCTCCGATTTAATTGGATCGATAAGCCAGATGGGATTGGATTGGATCTGATTCACATGGACAGGATGATCCCGTACATTAAGGAAGCCCATCATAAATGTCAACTTGTTCTGGGGGGGGGGACAAAATTTAGCCAAAGGGACTCTTTCCTTAAGAGATCACTACAAATGGGGATTTAAATTTACTCTCACGCTTTCCAGGATTTTGCCTGTACCAGAGGCTAACACTAAAGGAGGAGGAGGAGGAGGAGGAGGAGGAGGAGGAGGAGGAGGA
>BLBF01000074.1:9256013-9270137 GCA_015471245.1 Laticauda colubrina
AGATAGATAGATAGATAGATAGATAGATAGATAGATAGATAGATAGAGAAAGAGAGAGAGGGGGAGGGAGGGACAGAGGGAAACCCTAGCTCTCAACAGCTTCATCTTTCTCCTTTTGTCAGCTTTATATTTATTGTGATTACATTTATTCTTTTTATAACCTTCTCGTAGGCCATCCTGAGAGCTTTATCATATCGTGGGCATAAAAAAAAATTTTTTTTAAAAAACCTGGAGAGATTTAAAATAAAAATAAATAGGAAATGCCACCCAAAGTAACAGCTCAGGCTTCTGCGGGATGAGTAAACCACATTTCAAAATCTTGTCAGGAGGAGAAAATTAAAAGTGGCCTGTTTTCATCTCGATTTGGGGGATGAGGACAGCTGCTTAGGGTCCAGCCGAGAGCATGGATGGACAATCTGTTGCCCATCATCTGTGGAAGATCAATCTAATCTCACCCGGCCCTTGAACTAATTTCCAAAGCCTTCTTGCAAGCAACTATGCAGACATCAGGGAAGGTTAAACAATGATGTGTCCCCAGTCTCCAAGCCCTGATTCGATTTTGGTCCGTGTGCAGCTGCTTCCCATTACATATTTGGTTGTCTTGGACCCTTTGTAGCAACCATGCAGGTGCTCCAAGCAGACATTAACACCCCCTGCCCCAAATGCATCTGAGCCCATTTGGAATGGAAATTATGAAGCCTTCCTTAGCCCAAAGCCACGTCAAGCTCATTTGAAAGCCACCTCAAAGTTGCTCGGCCACATTGTTAATTTTTACTGTACCATATGTAAAACATTGGTATGGTTTTGAAAACCAGAACTGAACTCAAGGGGAGAAGGAGAGGGAGGAGAGGAGGAGATAGGAGATAGGAGAAGGCTATAGGGAGAAGAAAGAAGAGGAGAAGGAGAGAAGGAGAAAGAGAAGATAGGAGAAGGAGATAAGCAAAGAGGAAGGCAATAAGGAAAGAGGAAGGAGGAGAAGGAGGATGAAAAGGAGATGTGAGAAAGGGATGGGGATAAGGAAAGGGGAAGGAAATAAGGAAAAGGGAAGGAGGAGGAGAAAGAAGAGGAGGAGAAAGAGAAGGAGATAAGGGGAAGGAGGAGAAGGAGAAAGAGAAAATGAAGGTGGGAGAAGGAGACAAGGAAAAGGGAAGGAAGAGGAGGAGGAGATGACTTGGGACATCTGAAAAATAAAGATAATCTCTTATCCTCCTTTTTCATAACTGTCGATGAAGCCAAGTCAAGAATGCCAGAAGGGATCTAAAAATGTGGAACAAGGGAACTAAAACAATCCAGAGAATGAGAAAGGCAACTCTCTTTAGGCTACTTCATCTAATTTTATACCTGTGATTTTATTTCTGTCCCCTAAGAACTTTGTATTTCTCTCTGCTAAATTTCACACTGTTATTTTCAGCCTATTTTCTTTAACCAATCAAATTCTTTTTGAGTTTTACTTCTGCCTCCTAGGTATCACGCCCAATTTGTGTCAGATTATCCCTCAGTAAAAAGTGAAGTTAAAAGGCTGATGGAATCAAATCAAGTGTAGCTTCGATCTTTCAGATATTTCTGAAGACGTAATGCAACAACATCCCCAGGTGGGAACGGATTTGTGCAACTAAAGCCAGGGAAACTGAAGGCGGGGGAGGTCCGTTCTCCCCACTCCTTTCCAAAGACGACCTTTTTAATCTTTTAACAAAAATGTCAAGTCAAGATGGAAAATAATCACTTGATTCATCAGATCAGTCCTCAATCATTGCATGGAAAGTTGCTAAATTCAAACTGTTTCTTTACATGGGAGCAAAATCCAGCAAAATTTCTGATGACTTCATGGACATCAGTAAAGTCATAAAGTCCATAACTTCATAGACATCTCTCTATATAAAAGCAAAATGCCACTCAGGCATCATCACAAAATCTCCAGAACCGTAAAGCCTACAAACTTGAAATTTGGCATGTATGTTCCTCTTGGCTTCTGGGTGCTCACTAAGAAAGGATTATTTTTCAAAATGACCATTGGAGCAATTAGGATTAACTATATTATTATTATTATTATTATTAACATGCTCTGATGCTAAGGAGTCCTACTCCCCCTCCCCACCTGAGAAGAAATCTCTTCCAGATGCAAAACACAAGCAGAGGAGTTGCAGTTGCAGTTTCACAGCACCAAGCAGCTTCAGTACAGGACAGTTGAGCTAAGCCACACCCAGGCTCCTTGCTGTCTCCCCGCTCACACAGCAAATACTCTTTCAGTTTCCAAACATCTCTCAACTCTCTCACACACTGACAGGATGCTAGCCAGATGGATACCCATGGATGCTGGTAGGCAGAAGCAAAATCCCACCCCCCTTATTTTCCTCCCAAAAAACTAAGCCCGACCATATAGTTTTGTAGCGAAGCACGGGTGTAGAGCTAGTTTAAGATAAGGCTGGACAACCACTTGTCTGAAATGATGTAGGGTCTCCTGCTTGAGCAGGGGGTTGGATTAGAAGACCTCCAAGGTCTCTCTCTCCCAGCTCCTTTCTGATTGATCGATCAGATGATCTGATCTGTTACTCATCCAGGACACATTTCTGAGTCTACTGTCCAGATCCAGGTATATTCTGGTCCTCTCTTCTCCAAGCACCACGCAGATTTGCTTTCGAAATGCATGCATGTTTAACAAGTTGCCACTCCCTCCTAGGTGGAATTTCTGTGGGCCCTCTCATAAACATTGCTTATCTCCGTGGTCACAGAAAATCCCTGATTCTGGATTAAAATTTTTGTGTGTCTCCAACGTGAAATGGGCCACGGTGGCTCAGCGGTTAAAGACTGAGATGAGCCGACAGACTGGGTTCGAGACCCAAGCGCCGCGTTACGGGGTGAGCTCCCGTTCCTCGCCTCAGCTCCTGCCCACCTAGCGGCTCGAAAGCAGGCAAATGCGAGTAGATAAATAGGTACTGCTTCGGTGGGAAGGTCACAGCGTTCCATTGCCTTTGCTGTGTAGCCACGCTGGCCACATGACCACGGGAAATGTCTTCAAACGATGCTGGCTCCCTCGGCCAAGAAACGGAGATGAGCACTGCGCCTTAAAGTCGGACACGACTGGTCTGGGAAACGTTTACATTTTTTATCACAAGAAAACCAACCATCTAGTCCTTTGGTTAAGTATCCAAACTGTCTGCTCCTTGTTGCTCTACTTGCAACCTCAGAGACCTTAAAACCAATTATGTTTGTTTGGGAATAAATTAACAACACTGACATTTGCATTAATGTTACTTATTAGGGAGTCTCTCTCTCTCTCTCTCTTTATCTCTCCCTCTCTCCCTCTCCCTTCCATTCCCTTTTTCTCTCCCTCCCACTCTCTCTCTCCCTCCTGCTTTCTTTCCCTCCCTCTCTCCCTCTCCCTTCCTCTCCCTCTCCCTCCCTCCTGCTCTCTCTCTCTTCCTCCCGCTCTCTCTCCCTTCGTCCCTCCTGCTCTCTCCCTCCTTCTCTCCCTCTCCCTCCCTTTCTCCCTCCCTCCTGCTCTCTTTCTCTCTCTTCCAAACTGACACCTTTTTAAAACCATCAGAACTGCTGGATTGTCCCTGTTTTGATAGCCTTTCCTGGAACGACTCATAAATAACCTTTATTTTGTTATAATTCCTGCCCTGTCAGGAGCTATAAACAACCTGGCTAGGCTGAAATTAGGATGAAGGCCAGCCAATCGGCACAAACTTTCGTGGATGGCTCAAGAGGAAGAGAGAGGTATCCTACTGCACATGCAACCTTTTGAAGGGGAATTTGTGGCTCAGGATGTCAGTCCACGCACACCTCGCTTCGGGGTCTCGTCTCTTTTCACTGCCCTTCCATTGTATCTTCTCTCTTTTTTCTTTTTTTTTTTTCTTCCTTCTTCTTCTTCCCCATATAACATTTTTTTCATACACTGCATCTCGGAGCACTTTACAAGGCAATTAATTACCTGCAGCGGAGTGATGGAATGAAGGCAGATATGACGGCCATTATGCACTCAGCAACATTGGCTCTCAAAGCATTTACATCTGTGGCATTTAATTTGTGATGGCTTTATGGAGAGAGCGAGAGAGGAGAGGAGAGGAAGGGAAAAAGAAAACCGACATGTTTTTCTCACAACTCTCTTTGTTGGGCAGCCCACTCCTCTCCATTCCGACCCTGCTATTCCACTCCTTGAACTTCAGTGAGGTCCTCCACAGTCTTTGGTCCTCCAAGTCTCCTTTTAACACAACACTTCCTGATACATGTCTATGCAGATTGGTCAAGGTTGTCCCCAAGGTGCTTTTTCAAACGGCAACTGGACTTTGTTTCTCCTTGAAGACATTTCGCTTCTCATCCAAGAAGCTTCATCCATTCTGACTGGAGGGGGGATATGACACCACCCGTGACCTGTCTCCTGTTTACAACACAGTCCTAAGAAGGTCCCACACCCATTTGCACTATTCAGCTGACAGATTAACCTCCAAGTGGCCTCAACAACTCTCAGAAAGAGCGCCAGTGACCAGAGGACTGCAAGGAATATCAACCCTTCCCTCCTCCACCATTCAGTCAGAACTGAAGAAGCTTCTCGGATGACAAGCGAAACCTCTTCAAGGAAAAACAAAGTCCAGTGGCCTTTTGAAAAAGTACCTTGGGGACTTCCTGATGCCTTTCCTTGTTCCTACATATCCCAGAATATCCTTTTGCTTGATCCCTTCTCAACTTCCCTACACCTTTGTTTGCTTAAAGAAATTATCTCCTTGTTTTCCTTGGGTAACTCCAGAGAAGTTTACTACAGAGGTCTCCATGGAACCTATTTCCTTTATTTTCTTGTGGGTTTTCCAGATCACTCAAAAAGTGAGACAGGCCCAAATTACGTTACTTTTGAACATTGACAACAGAACATAAACAGTGAATACTTTCAGAGCCTTCACACAACTGATCAGGATGAAGTATTCTGGTTGAAGCCAGAGGAGAAAAATCAAAGAATCCACCAGCAATCAGAAGATATGAAGGGCCACGTTGAGTTCATCAACACTAAGTTGATGTTCAGAACCAGGGATGGTTCCATATAAAGCGACATCATGCTCTGACTGGAGGCTCTTTCTCCAGACTAAAACAGATTCTGGTTATTTTCAAATTGGCTTATTCTAGCCACCGCCATCACTCAGAGGTAATTAATGATGGCACCGTGGAGGAGATGAGGTTGAAAAAGGTTGCAGTGGGTTTGATAAACCTATCAACGGATTCAATATCCAGCATCTTTGCCTCTCTTCTCATCTCCCCCCAAAAGCTGTTGCCACATCAAAGCTAGGCCACCTGGATTAGAATGGCCCATGATAAATAGCCAGGCGCGGAGGGCATCCTGGAGTTATTATTTCACCAGCTAGGTCACCCTAGAAAATGCCAGCTGTTCTCCCATCTATCTCAGCAGATGACAATCTGCTGCATACACTGATTGACGCCACTAGCCTCAATATACCGAAGCAGAATAAAACCTGTCGGCGAGCAATAAAACTATTCCAGCTGCTAGTAATGGTTTGTGAGGACAAGAACATAACTCATCCACACGGTACATGGAAATATCAACTGAGCCTCTGTGTACATCACAGGTGTAAATAAAGGAGAAACAGGGGAGCTTTTGCTTTCCAAGGGACACTCATAGATCTATGAGCTGAGATGCCGGCAACCACAAACCAGCACCAAACTGGCTATACTTCCTTTGCTATTTGTCCCCTTATTTTGTTCTATCTTGTGCTGTCCACCACCCACATCTGTCTGGGCAACTTTTTCCCTGTTCCCTTGTCCAACCTGTGACCTGATAGAAAGGTCACCAGCCTTCGCAAGAAAGATTCTTCAATGGATCAGGCTTTCAAACAGCAACAACGTAGCCAACCAGGATCAATGGAAGCTGATGAAGGAGAAGAGCAGAGACAAAGGGTGGAGTCAAGTAAGCAAATAGCCTAGAATCATTAATGTTGCCACAAATGGTCTAAGTTCAATCCCTACTGAATTCAATTGACTCTTATCTAGTATCCATATTTAGTACTGGCTGCTAGTTGGCTGGATTCTCATGAACAGGCATGACCAATAAAGTCCTTAACTGAAATTTAATGTGTGGTCCTAATTCTTTGCACCAGAGCATCTGGTGCAAAGAGAAAATGCTTGGACTTGAAGGATCTGATTGTCGTTAGATGGGATGAAGACTCACTGAATGATATACCTTCTCTTACAAAAAATAATAATAATAATAATAATAATAATAATAATAATAATAATAATAATAAAATAAAATAAAATAAAATAAAATAAAATAAATAAATAAATAAATAAAAAATAATAAACTGGTTTGATGTTTTCCCCGGGTGATTTGGATGGGAAATTTCCACTCTTGATGGTGGTCTCTAAATTAGACTGGAAAAAAACAACAACAACAACCCTCACTTCCATTTTTCAACAAAGTCTCCTGGATGACGTGATAAAATTCAGCAAATGAAAACAAGAATAAAACAAGCCCAAATTATCACAAGAAAGAGGAAAGGGAATCGGAATGTCCACAGATGAGCATGCTAAATTTCAAAAGACTCTAGTGAACTTCAAAAGAAATTAAAGAGTTCATAATGTCCGTCTTGAAGAATCCAGGTTAGAAGTTGCTCCATAGACCATCATTCATTCTCCGCCCCTCTCTCTCTTTCACACACACACACATTGTCTGGGTGCAAGTTTCTCCTTGACTTCTTCCCCTCCTGTTCCTACGAGACATACAGCTTAACGTGACATACTCAAGGAGAACTGATTGAGATTCAGAAGCGAACCAAAGAATGTCTTGATTAATTCTTTAAGTCCCTGCCTCTCTTGCTGGTGCCTTTCCGAATCCCAGAGACACGCTTGTGCCTATTTGAAATTCCCCAATGTAGCCATGAGTTCTGAGCCAGAGTTGTTTAACACTGTTGTGAGCCACCCAGAGTTGTTTAAGATGGGCAGCCGTATAAATCTTAGAAATAAATAAATAAGTAAATAAATAAATAGTTCTCTTACTAACTGATGGCTCCTCTCATTGAGGTCATCAATCAAACTGAGAATGTTAAAAAAGAAACTATAGATCATATTTGCTGAAGGAAGGAGAATGGGGGGGGGGGGAAGGAAGAGGAGGAGGAAAGGAGGAGGAAGGGAGAGGATGAGAAGGAAGGAAGGAAAAACCAGACAAAGATGTCATAGAAAGATGTTGCGGTTATCATGTTCTTTCTCCAGCAAAGTATAAAATGGAGGAGAAGGAGAAAGAGAAGAAGGAAAATATGAAGAAGGAGGAAGAGGGGAAGGAAGATGTGGAGGAGGAGGAGGAGGAGGAGGAGGGGAAGGGGAGGGAAAATGAGATATTGAACGGGGAAGGATGAGATGAAAGAAAATGAGAATAGAGAAGGAGGAGGAAGAGGAGGAGGAGGAGGAGGAAGAAGAAGAAGAAGGAAGGAAGGAAGGAAGGACAGGAGGAAGAGGAGGACAGGAGAGAAGAATAGAATAGGAGAATGGGAAGGAGGAGAAGATGAAGCTTCACAAGAACATAACCCGGAGACTAAAACTACGCTTGGTTCCCCATAGCTTTCTTTCCCTATAACTCAACTTATATTCATCAGAGGCATATATTTAAATCATCGCTTACTTTGCTTTTGTGTCTGAAATTTATTAGCCTACTACTTAAATGTTTTATTCATTAGGCCATGTAAATAATGCATGCTTGTTTCCATGGTAATTTAACCCTTTCTCATCAAGGGGATTTGCTCAGTTTTGTGCTGTGCGCTTCCTTTATTAATTGCTGGGACTAAGACCAGAGCAATCTTGGGGGGCCAGAATAAGCCCAGATGGGCTCCCTTCCCCACTTTTAAGCAACTGCATTTAAGAACCAAGTTTTCTTTGACAGATACAACACACCCAGGTGCTATCAGAGGGAAGATAGCATTCCTAGAATGGCATGAATGGTGAATCGGTGTGCACCTTTATCACAAATGCAACCATAGCGGGAGATGTTTTTTATGAGCAGAGGTGACACCAGGCTGAAGAATGGATCTGGAACAATTGTTCTCCAGACCTTGGTCTCAGCAAGTTAAACCCACAAGGAAAGTTGTCAGAAACTAAAAATGACACCAAAGATGACACCAAATTGGATTGTCCTGTGGACAGATCTAGGATAAAGGTAAATAGGGATGTGGGAATGATTGAGGAGACAAAGGAAAGAGATGCTGCCTAGGGAACCATCAGAAAAAAGGGTGGAGGAGTCCACAGCTGCATAACAGGCACAAGAAGAACCTCAGAAAAGATCTTCTCCAACTTCACAAGCTGCAGATACTTTCAGACTTGCAAATTCTACCAATGTATCCTTACAATAAAGTAGAATTACTTCATCTCATCATCCCTCTTCTCTGGTTGACAACAAAAAACAACAACAAAGAAACCAAAAAAGACATGATGAAGTTCTGATATCTAAGGGGCTGCCCCAAAGAAGAGGGAGTCAAGCTATTCTCCAAAGCACCTGAAGGACAAGAAGCAACAGATGGAAACTCATCAAGGAGAAAAGCAACCTAGAACTAAGAAGGAATTTCTCGGCCATGAGGACAATGGAAGGACTTCCCTCCAGAAGTTGTGGATGCTTTTGGAGGCTTTTCAGAAGACATTGGACAACTATTTGTCTGCCTGAGCAGGGTGGGTTGGACTACAAGATCTCTAAGATCCCTTCCAACTGTATTATTCTGGTATTCGAAGCAGTTTCCTTTCATTGTTCCTCACCTATAGAGAAATCTTGACAAACAAAGCAAGCTATTACGAATATATTCTGACATCCTCAAGGGAGGAACTGTCTTCACTCTCTTTCTCCCACAGGAAGTATCTAAATTTCTCTTTCTCTTGGCCTCCTGGAATGCAGCCTCTCCCTCCTGGGAATCCAGGCTACATTCTGCCCCACATGCGATGAAGCTGAAATCAGCAGGCATTTCAACATTGTCATACTTCCCTCCTACCAGCCAGGAGTGGAGTCAGGAACCTTAAAGTAAAGGTAAAGGTTCCCCTTGCACATATGTGCTAGTCATTTCCAGCTCTTGGGGGTGGTGCTCATCTCCATTATAAAACTGAAGGTCCAGCGCTGTCTGAAGACGTCTCTGTGGTCATGTGGCCGGCATGACTACACGCCCAAGGCGCACAGAGGAATGCTGTTCCCTTCCCACCAAAGGGCTCCCTATTTTTCTACTTGCATTTTTTTTACATGTTTTTGAACTGCTTGATTGACAGAAACTGGGACAAGAGCAGGAGCTCACTCCGTCACGTGGTGCTAGGGATTCGAACCGCGGACCTGTCTGATCGACAAGCTCAGCATCTTAGCCACTGAGCCACCGCATCCCTTAGGAAACTTAGCCAACAATTAAGAATCTTGCAAACATTTATAACCTCTGATTCCAGAGACAAAATCTGTAGGAGATAGCCAGACTAAGCCCAAATCATGTCATGGGTCCCTGCACACCTGCAAGAGATCTGAGTCCATCCCACCTTGAATGCCTCTCTTATCTCCTGCTCGTTTCCCTTTAA
Source organism: Laticauda colubrina (assembly GCA_015471245.1). Taxonomy (NCBI): domain Eukaryota; kingdom Metazoa; phylum Chordata; class Lepidosauria; order Squamata; family Elapidae; genus Laticauda; species Laticauda colubrina. Next base: position 9,265,548 of record BLBF01000074.1, read on the forward strand.
CGGCCAGTTGGCCAGATTCTTGTAGTGAGCTTAAAGTTGCAATACCTTTTTATACTTATTTGAAATGCCTGAATGTCCTGAGTTCCCAGATGCTTGACAGAATTTCTTTGTCCACCATTGAAAAAGAATATACCGTTTCTAAACCTTGTGCTTGAGACAGAAAAAAAAATGATGTTTTGATTTTTGGGATTCCCTGATTAGACATGTTTTTCCCTCTCTGCTAGAAACGACTAGTTTACATTGAGTACGTAGAATGAATTGTTGAGGTTATTAACCTTATTATTTTTATTCCACTGCATCGAAAAGAATCAGACATTAATACCTCCCCCCCCCCTTTATCCTACACTGTTTCTTTTCCTCTCTTCCTGCTATTTTTGTTTTCATTTGTGTTTTACGTTTTAATAAGTCCAATAACATTATTATAGGAAAGAAAACGAATGCCGCCTTCTACTAGCAAATACAAGCAAGATGTTTGGAGGGGTTTTTGTTTTTTTTTTAAGAGAAAAAAAAAAGAAGAAGGAAAAAGAAAGAGGGAGAGAGCCACAAAATCATGGATCTTTGCAGAGTCGATCAATCAGCAACTACCATGCAGACAAGAGTCGGAGAAATACAGATGCAAAAATCTACAGAGGCTTGTATATCTGTCCAATCCTGTTTCCACTTGGTGATGAATAGCAAGAGAGAGGCTCAGGCAGAGCGCTGGGCTTTGACTTAATTTGAACTTGGTGCAGCAAAGGAAGAGACAAAAGGAGGAGAGGGGGAGCACTGAACGGGCAGGTAACTTATAGTGCCTCCCTTAACGCCGAGTAGGCAGATGATAGATCAACAGTGAGCAAACGGCATTAAAATCCCCTGACTCTTTTTTGCAACATTCACAGCCTCTCTGTCTCTCTCTCCTCTCCTCTCTCTCTTTCTTCTTCTCTCTCTCCTCTCTCTCTCTTTCTTCTTCTTCTCTCTTTCTCCTCTCTCTCTTTCTTCTTCTTCTTCTCCTCTCTCTCTTTCCTCTCTCTCTTCTTCTCTCTCTCCGCTTTCTTCTTGTTCTCCTCTTTTTCTTCCTCTTTCTCTTTCTCTCTCTCTCTCCTCTCTCCCCCCTCTCTCCTTCTTCTCTCTCTCTTCTTCTTCTCTCTCTCTGGGCTCTCTCTCTCTCTCTCACATACACACACACTCTCTCTCTTCCTCCTGCCCTCCCAAAAACCACATTGCCAGTATTCACGGTATGATTTTCATCAATGCAAACTCTAAAGCAGGCCTGTTGAATTTCCAGTTCAAAAAAGAACAACTGAAGAGCAAAAAAGACAACTGAAGAGAGACACAACCTCACACTCCAGGAAAGGAAAATAAAAAGTTCTCAAATTCCTCTCACTAATTAAAACGTTCATTGCGATTCATGCAAACTGGATTTTTTGAATAGATTAAATTCATGTTCCAGTCCCCAATTGGTTTATCTCTCTGAATAGACTGTGATCAACTCATCGAAGGACTTGGGTAGGAATACAGGATAGAATGCAGAATAGCAGAGCTGGAAGGGACCTTGGAGGTCTTCTAGTCCAACCCCTTTCTGGAACAGGAGACCCTTATTATTCTGGACAAATGGCTGTCCAGTCTCTTCATAAAAACCTCCGGTGATGGAGCACCTACAACTTCTGATGGCAAGCCCTTCCACTGCTTGATTGTCCTCACCGTCAAGAAATTTCTCCTTCGTTCTAGGTTGCTTCTCTCCTTAAGTTTGTCCTGCCCTCAGGTGTTTTAGAGAATAAATCCACCTCCTCTTTTTTGCAACAGCCCCTCAAATATCGGAACACTGCTGGATCAATGCAATGTTCTAACTCCTCCTTAACTAACTGAGTTAACTCCGAGTAGCATCCCGAAAACTGCAGACTCACCTGGAAGAGTACAGACTTGTTTTCCAACCTCAGCTTACCTATCTGTAAAATGGCCCAATGTATGCCTAATGCAGGGTGACTTCCCCTAACATTTCATTTTCAATGTACGGCAGGCAGGCCATCCATCGGATGATCAGTTTTGGTACTAATTGGCAACTTCTAAAGCTAAATTTTAAAAGGGAGGGCGGTGGCTCAATGGCTAAGACGCTGAGCTCGTCGATCAGGAAAGGTTGGCAGTTTGGCGGTTCGAATCCCTAGTGCTGTGTCATGGGGTGAGTTCCCATTCTTTGTCCCAGCAGCTTCTGCCAACCTAGCGGTTCGAAAGCATGTAAAAAGCGCAAGTAGGAAAATAGGGACCCCTTTAGTGGGAAGAAGGGAACAGCGTTCCTCCATGCGCCTTCAAAGGTGTTTAGTCCTGCCGGCCACATGACCACGAAGACATCTCCGGACAGCGCTGGCTCTTCTTCGGCTTTGGAATGGAGATGAGCAGTGCCCCCTAGAACCTGAAATGACTAGCATGGGTGTGCAAGGGGAACCTTTACCTTTAAAGTTAAATTTACTTCCCTGAAAAACCAGATGCCCATGTATGTTACGGAAATGGTTCCCCTCTGAGCATGCCAATTTAAGAGTGGCTCCTTTCAAACCCTGCTCCCCATTTCACACAACTCCCTAGCGATGCAGGACCTTTTGTCAGGCCCATATGAAATTAAGTGAAATAAAAATCGTATTAAAAATTATTACTGTCTAACAGCCATTAGTCTGCACGATGCTGTCAACTCTTGATGGATTTCTCACTTAGTGCAATGAATGTTCTAATGACAGTGATAAAATCACTTAGAAAAAAAAATATAATAAACTATTAACCCTCTCTGGCAATGCTTGTTTCTCCTCTGGCTCTTACTTCAATCCCCACCCATCTCCAAATTGTGTCAAAATGTTTTCTCCCCCAATATTAGATGCCACAGGGAAGTGGGGGAAAAGAGAACCATGAAGTTTACCCCTCCAAGTAAAACTTGAGTGATGGAGCACTCGGAACCCAGTGGTGGCAAGCAGTTCCACTGGTTGGGGAAATTTCAGTAAATAGCCATTAAAATGTGTTCCAGGGCTGTCTTAAGCCCTCCCTAAAATTAAGAAAGGGGAAATAGGTGCTGTCATGCCCCTGTTGGAATCTGATTCCAAGGGGGAGGTAGAGCAGCTGACAGAGAATGGGAGTTTGGCTCCGGTGGCTGTGGAGGGAACTGGGGAAGGGTACAGTCCGGCTGGGCATTCAGAGGAAGATCCAGGGCCACCCCCTCTTCATCCTAGGGCACGCAGGGAGGAATGGAGAAGGGAGCAACGTGGGTTACGGGGGAGAAAAGGGCCCTGATCCCCTTCATTTGCTGCAGCTGGGAAAACAGGATAAAAAAGGTGTTTGTGCACAGCACTTTGCTGGAAGCAAAGCAAGCATTATCTTTGTTTGTCACATCTTATCTGGGTTCTGGTGTCCTCCTCCCAACTGTGTGTGTTTTGTTATTTTTTGAAGTCTGCAATTCCTTAACCTGCCCTGTCTCGTTAATTGCTGCAGTGTGGTTTGTGTGGATTTTTATTTATAATTTATATGTACTTTGGGTTTGGACTGAATTTCTTCCCTTTAAAAACTGTTCTTGGGAGAGTTTTTTCTCCAGTCGAGGATTGGGGGGCCGAGTTGGAGGAATTAAAGGGACGTTACCTACTTTTCTGACTTTGTTGCTTTTGTGCCATGCCCTTTGGGTCATCACAGGCTCTGAAATAAATAAAAGCAGTGCACATGTGCAGCTGGTCAGCCCCCACAATGAACCAACAGAAGTTGTGGATACTCCATCCCCGTAGGTTTTCAAAAATAGACTGGACAACCATTTGATCAGGATGGTATAAGGTCTCTTGTGATTTCCCAATTGTGCCTCCCTGGTGGTAGAGATTCACATCAAACCATGGGTTCTTTGGTGGGAAGGGATGTTCCCTGCAACCCTGCTTGAGTTTGGCACACCAAGGTAAATAGGTGTCACTTCCCGACTCAGAAGTCCGCCGGAAGCTTTGATGAAAAACTTTTGCAGATGTACAGGAGGCTGAGTGGGTGAGACAGGACGGCAGGATTTTACACGAGATGACACTGGTTTAACAGAAGCAATATCCACCCCTTGCTTAACCCAATCAGGGGAGCCAGAGGTGCAATGGAGGAATGGCAATTTGATTGCCACTGAACCTGGCGCTCGCTTGTCAAATATGAGCACGAATGTGGCAGTTACTTTGGGCCTGTTTGTAATCTTTTGAGGCGGGCTTGCCAAGAAGGCCCCGGTGATATTCGTAAGAGTGCAGGGAGGCACGCCGGCAGTGTCACACACAATTAATGTCCCTTGGTAGCAACTCCATTAGTCTTATGAAGTGAGGCCACAAGCACGAATACTAATGGGCACCTGTCTGTGGGGTACCCAGGCTGAAGTTTCAAGCGAGCTTCTTCACAGGAGCCCCCAAAAGCTGAGCTCTCAGCTAATTAAGGGAGGAAAGGGTTCATTTGCATATGCGAGGAGTTCTTAACTTACAGCCATTCATTTTTCTTTTCCTTCCTTCCTTCCTTCCTTCCTTCCTTCCTTCCTTCCTTCCTTCCTTCCTTCCTTCTTCCCTTTCTACTTCCCTCTTCTTTCTTTCTTTCTTTCTTTCTTTCTTTCTTTCTTTCTTTCTTTCTTTCTTT
>BLBF01000074.1:9279758-9292258 GCA_015471245.1 Laticauda colubrina
GAGAGAGAGAGAGAGAGAGAGAGAGAGAGAGAGAGAGAGAGAGAGAGCAGAGAAAGAGAGAGAGAGAGAGAGAGAGAGAGAGAGAGAGAGAGAGAGCAGAGAAAGAGAGAGAGAGAGAGAAGGAGGAAGGAGGAAGGAGAAGAATGGCAGGAGAGCAGCGAATGATGAGGGATGAAAAGAGACAGGACGGGATGGGAAGAGGTGATGGATTGTGAGCCCATCAATTTCTGAAGGCCAAGTGCAGCCGAGTCAGTGAAAATTTACATTATTAATCTCTTGTAATAATCTATGACTCAAGCAGGCTGAGAAAATAACAGGGCTGTGGATTGACCAACCTATATAAATAACGACTCCTCGCTCAATTTAATTGCACTCTTGTGAAAATGCTCTTCTTGTATCTTTCTAATTACTTTAGTTTCATTAGGTCTAGCAGAAGAGCGGGAAAACAGGGAGGGGGGCTGAAGAAAATCCATTGAGCTCCCTGCAAAGAATGAAAAATTCATATTCCAGCTCCACTGTTCTCTCCCTCTCTCTCTCCCTCTCCCTCTCTCTCTTTTTTGTTCGGTGAAATATTTAAATGTTAATAACCATTCAATTCCTGACACGCGAGCTCACCAGCACCGAGTTAAACAGAAAATCTATTTAATCTAAAGAATCTCATTAAACAGGCAAAAAAGAGAGAGAGAGAGAGAGCTTGTAGCGCGTCAATAGTAGGAGAGGACCAAAAACGACACATAGATGTGAATATATCATCCATGTGTGTGCGTGTGAGTGTGTGTGTGTGAAGAGGGGGCGAAGGAGAAAGAAAAGAGCTTTAGAAAATTCTATAATTTAATTTATCATGCACGAAGCAACAGAAAGGACATAAAAACCACTTGCTTTGGAGCATCCATCTGAATGGATAATGATTAAATGTTGCCCATTGTAGTGCAGCTGGCTTGTATTATAGTGCCGGCATGGGAAGGAGAGAAGAAGGAAAAAAAAGAAAAGGGGTAAGGAAAAAAACCCAAACACAAACCCTCAGCATTTTTTGACTCCTTTCCAAATATTAGCTCTTTTTAAAGCCATTAAAAGATTATCACTGATTTAACCAAATGTCTGAAGCATTAGGAGAGGCCTGGTTGCCAATTCCCGAGAATGCCGTTTTCTCCCGCTTGCCTTTCCTATTATCTCATCCACCCAGCAGTATTTAATTTCATTCCCATGAATATGCAATGAATTTAATTTTGAACACTATTTTCATCTGCTCCTGTAATCACAAAAAATGCTGGTGTAATTAGTTTCTAATTACTTGCTTTAATTGTTGTAGTAATCATTTTAATTGCCCAAATGCACAGGCATCAAACGCTAAGAGGGAAATAATCTGCCCGCACCTCCTACCTAGTCTTCGAAAGAGAGGTCTAGATTTTTTTTTTCTCTCTTTTTTTTTGGGGGGGGAGGGGGCATGGGCAACCTTTAGCAAAGCCTAGAAGGATCTCTCGGGGACGCCGGTTGGGTTGCCAAGCCCAGCACCCTCCCTGCTCTTCTGTTCCCCACTTCCACACCATTGCCTGGTGCAAATCTACATGTTCCCCCTCCCAAAAAGCCATTAAGTTAAAATATACAGTTATTGTACCTTCCTGGGATCAGAGCCACGAAAATGCTTATTGCTTCTGCTCGTAGCCCTGATTTAGCAGATGGCAAATCGTGAAATTTTATGAAATTATTACGCCGGCGAGGTGTTTTGAAAAGGAGCAGCTGTGCAGGAGCTGGGACACTATAAACACACACAGGTGTTGCCGTTCCCCCCCCCCCTCCTGCCAGCCGCAACATTAAAAAAAATTAAATTATAAACAAACAGGCAAATGTTGTAATCTCTCTCTCTCTTTCCCCCCACCCCACCCCCCGACATATTCCTTCTAGGGAAATTGCTTAAACTAAGCAAAGAATCCAATTTTAATTTGCATAAAATATTTATCAAGGCCTGCTGCAAATTTTGCCAGAGCTGCTCCTTCCTGCAGGAGGAAAAGGAGGGAGTTGGGTTGGGGGAGTTGGTGTGTGTGTGTGGGGGGGGGGGGGAAGAGGGATGCCAAGAGAGGAAATTGCTAAGACATACAGAGGTACAATTTGTCCAATGGCCAATCCTTGGAAGATGACTTTCGCATGGTATAGATGAGTAAGGACAGGTAATAAAAGAAAGACAGGTGGAAAATATTTCCCTTCTCGTAAGGATCTCTTTGCAGCTCTCTCTCTTTTTTCTTTCTTTCTCTCCCTCCCTCTCTCTCTCCATGAATCTCTATTTGTGTGTGTCTCTGTTGTGTTGCCTGTGTGGGTGTACATAGGGGTGGAGTGGGATGCTGTGCGCAAAATCTCTCCCTTTTCTGCTTGTAGCGGTTAGCAAGGCTTAAAAGTTAAAACCCTCCCCCAAAAGATTTGTTTTCTGGATGTATTGGCTTCCACGCAAAGCGGGTGAGGCACTTAAAACCGCTGCTTTTAAGCGTGTTTTATTTTTTTAATTTAGCAGCAAGCATGTTGGAATGAAAGAATACACCGGGGAAGGGGAGGGAAGGACAGGGAAGGAATAAAGAAGGGAAGGGAAGGGAGGAGAGAATGAGGAAAGGAAGGGAAGGATGAAGAGACAATGAGAAACCATTCCCAATGTATTGTGCTACAGCAGAATGTGTTTATTCACCCAACATATTAATCCTGGTTAGTCTTTAACCTTTGATTGTCTGTAGCTTAACACACTGGGAAATGATCACGGGGTCCTTATCAATAGCCCCGTGCTTGGAATATTTTGACATCTATGGGATATTTTGTCAACCAAACATTGAACAAAACATTAAATAAAATTTAATGGATGGGCAAAAACAAAAGAACAGCTTGTTGGTATCCATAAAAAAAATCAGGGGTCCATGGCCCACAGGCTGAAAACCTCTCTCTCTCTCTTTACCTTTTTATCTATCTATCTGTCATTTAACTTTCATCTATCTATCTTTGATCCATCTATCTATCTTCTATCTAACATCTAACTTCAATCCATCTATTTATTTATTTATTTATCCATCTATCATCTAACTTCAATCCATCCATCCATCCATCTATCATCTATCTATATCCAATCTTTCTACCATTTATCTTTCATCTAACTACCATCCATCCATCCATCCATCTGCCTACCTGCCTACCATCAAACTGTGCCCCAAATGTTCTCACAATGGGAAAGAAAAGAAAGAAAGAAGAAGTTGTAAAGAGGAGTGAAGCAACATAACGATCAAATTCACTGCTCCTTGAAGACAAAGAGGTGCATTGCATTTTTAAGGAGCTAAACTTCTTAAAAGCCTTTTAAGCATCATATCTGAGCTTCACCCTTGGCTTAATGCTGTGTCGCGTCCTTGGCTCTCTGGCTTTTACATAGCCACGAATGTCTGTACTGCTTTTGCAAACTTTCCCCCCACCACCACCATCCATGGAGAATTAAGTGCCAAGAATTCTACTATTTAACCAGTCTGTTTGCCTCTCTTATCTACCCCTAAAGCACAAGAGAAGAGAATTATAATTGACTTAGAGCAGAGAGATTGATGAGGTCCTAACGGGCACAAGGACTTCTAATAGGGTCGCCTCCACCTGGGTGACCACACATCTAATATGCAAATATGCAAATTGCCATGGGCATCCTCTGGGTTGGTGTTAAGACTGCATTTTAGCTACCTGCAGTAGTTGCTTTCTCCTGCATTGAATCGATGTTTCTCCACACCTTCCTTTCCACAAGGGCCAGTACTGGAACAGAAGCTGCAATGAGTCAGTTTTTCGATATTTTTTTTTCCTTTTCTTTTCCAATTTCTGTTTTTCTACCTCATGCTCTGAAGGCGTGAGAATTTCTTTCAAATTTCTCCCGGGAGGGTTATCTGACAGTGCGTGTGGTGGTTGGAGTTCACAAAGAGGGTGACTCTTAGACATACCATTTTCTGATCCATCTTACTAAAACCTCCTTGGTTGCCCACCTTGGGGGTGGGGGAATCTCCCTTGGGACTGAACGGAAGGGTGGGAAACATATCAATCTTGCAAGGTAGTCCAGGCAAGAACAACACAGGAAGTATCAAGTCCATCATTTTCCCCTCACCTTTAGAGCAGGGGTGGGCTTCAAAAAAATTAGCAACCAGTTTTCTGCCCAGTTGCTGAGTGGGTGTGGCCTAGTCAGCCTCCTGCATCATGGCAGGCAGCTTTTTACCCTCTGAGACCTCCCTCAAACCTCTAGAAGGACGAAAATGGTCTCCCCAGGCTCTGGAGGCTCTCTGGAAGCCAGAAATGGGACCGTTTACCTTCTGGAAGTTCCAGGATGCCCATTTTTCACCCTCCATGAGCCTCAGTGGAGGCTTTGCACTTACATGGGATCCAGAACAGGTAAGAGGATCCTTACCTGTGAGGGGCGGGGCCAGCCAGTCATTGCAACTACCATTTTGGTGAACCAGAGGTAAAATTAATAACCGGTTCACCCAAACCGGTGCGAACCGGTATCAGTCCACCCCTGCTTTAGAGTCCAGGAAACTAGGGAGGGTGCCTCCTGAGATATTTGCCACATCTTTATTTCTTTTGCGGGCTCAGCTGCCTCTTATCCAACTTATCCTCTTACCTGTGGCTCTTCGGCTTCGCTCTGGAGATCATCATGGTCCTTGAAAGTGGAGGATCTCATTTCAAAAGGAAGTCCGAAGCACCTTGAGGGAAAGGAAATGTCAGGAAATCGATGCGGAAGGAGCTTCTCCTATGCTCTGGTGGCCCAGAGTACAGGTAGACCTCAGCGTATGATCACAATTGAGCCCAATGTTTTTGTTGCTAAGCAAGACAGTTCTTCAGTGAGTTTCACCCGATTTTACAACTACTCTTGTATGGTTCTTAACTGGGTAGTCCTAAGTGTTATGCTATGCACAGTCATAAGTCACTTTTTTTGGGGAACGGTTGCTGAATGAACTGTTGTAAGTCAAAGACTATCTGTTGAGGGGATCACACAAAAATGTATGCTTTTCCTACAGGGGAGGAGGAGGAGAGGAGGAGGAGGAGGAGGAGGAGGAGTAAAAAAAGAAGAAACCACTTTCACCATGTTTGATGGGCTCAGAAGACTCTCAAGAACTCCATCAAAGAGAACAGTCCAACACAAAAGAGTGTTTTTAAACAACAGTGTCAATTGTTGCTCTTTTTTTCAAAAAATATGAAAGCCATTTGAGTCCTACTTTCCTTCTTTCAGTCTCCCCCCCTGCAGTTGTTTTGAAATTCTTCTCTCTCCTTGTTGTTCATTTGTTATTCTCTTTGTGCAAATATCTTCTTGAATGCACGCACCCGCCCGCAAGTTCACACACACAAAAAAAGATCCCTCCATCTTTTTTTAAAATCCCAATCATGCCTGATTAGCATATACCTCTTTGATCTCATTTTAAAGGGCTCACAGAACAGAATTTTCTCTTCCAAACTATTTGTGTTGCTGGGATGGTGGGGTTAGCTTTCTTCTTATGATTACTTTTTAAAGAAAAGAAAAATTACACATGCTGAGACAAAAAAGCACTCCACGAAATTAAACTTCAGTTGCGGAAGTTGCCGTTTAACCACATTGGATGATAAAGCAAGGACAGCCCCAGGTTTATTACAGAGATTTAAACTGGGCCATCTTTCCTGAAACCCAACCTCCTTCTCCAATAACTTTGCTATTTTTATTTATTTATTAAATTTATATGCTGCCCATCTCATTATCAAGTGAGTCTCAGCGGCTTACAATACCCTAACCATTGCTCCAGGTACTTCTCGACGTGTGGCCACAATGATTAAGCAAGACAGCTGTTCAGTGAGTTTGGCCTCATTTTACGACCTTTCTCACCATCATTAAATGAATCACATAAGTCACGTAAGTCACATTAAATGAATCACATAAATCACATAAGTCCACTGTTTTCAAAATGAACTGTTGACTCCCTGTATGATGAAAAACTGACACAAGGAACCAGTTTTCCGTAACTCAACATCTCACCCATGGTTTTGGAGTAGTGTTTCTTAGAATATTAAGTTCCAACTTAACATGCCTCTGGCCAAAACTAGCATCAACAACCATTTTCAACACTGTCCTCTCAGCAGTTCCAAGAAGGTCCCACATTTGCACTATTCAGGATGCAGATAAATCTCCAGTGGCCTCAACAACTCTCAGAAAGAGTACTAACGACCAGAGGACTGCAAGGAATATCAATCCTCCCATCCTCCCCCATTCACTCAGAATGGAAGAAGCTTCTTGGATGAAAAGTGAAACCTCTTCAAGGAAAAACAAAGGAAGTCCAGCTGCCTTCTTGGAAAAAGCACCTTGGGGTACTACAAAGCACATCAGGGGCAGATTCCCAGCCTGATGATGCCAGAGACCCTCCACCCTGCTTCAGTTTTTTTTTCCTCACCAACTCTCAGTAGCCTTTTGTACCAGATCGCTTCCTAATGAGCCCGACAAAGTGATAACAATTAATGAGGGAGTAAAAGCGTTTATTTCTGAGCCCCCTAATTAACATTATCCCAAGCCTTCTCTCCATGCTCTTTTGATGTCATAAAACATGCAGGAGCTGTAAATGAGCTGTTTGCACATTAACACAGCCGTGCCCCCGCGCCCCTCCCCCGACACCTAGGCATTAAAAACCAAACCACAACACTGGCGTGGGAGTGAAAGGCCACTGCTTCTATTCGCAAACAAAACAAGGCAAATTACAAATTACAGGTGTGCCAGCCGTAAACACAGAGCATTGCTCTGGAGAAGCCAAGCACCGTGTGGTGACCGTACATGACAACAACAACAACAAAATAAAGCAAACAACAAGGCAGAGGTGCATAGAGACACAGGCCCCTGTGAATGGTTTTTTTTATACACAACTAGAGATCAGAGCTTAAAAGGGAACCACTGCATGGCGTCAGAGAGAGCTGACAAATCAACTCACACAAAATCTGTATTCGAAGACATCTGACGTCTTGGGGGTGTTGACTGAGTTCTAGAATTGGTTTGCCACCAAACAGACGCCGAAGGTGAAATGAAATAAAATCTCAAAGGGAAAAGGCTGTGGTGGATCTCCAAATGGATCCAAGCAGGGCTGAGCAATTCAGACTATCAGTAGTGTCAGGTGCAAACAACTGGACCCACAAGTGTAGAGCTGAAATCATCTACTTTATTGTTCTATGCTTATTTTGCAGGAATCTCCTTCAAATGGCAGCTTGCCCCTGGGAAAAGACTAGATAAAGTCCAACGGCACTCAAGAAGGGTCAAACTTTACCCTCTTGTGTTTACCTGACGATTCCAGGCTAATTCCCTGTTTTGACGACTCCTCCTGACTGGGATGGTTGCTCTCCAACAATTGGGTGCAACCATCGGAAACAGTTTGGCAAATCAAATTGATTCAGTTCCACCTTTCAACTTAGCTTTCCAATGCATTGAGGAACAACAAGGCTTTTACACAGAATACTCCTTCTGAACCAAGGAATTAATTTTAAACCCATCGGATTCAACTTGAAGTTTCGATGATACTAATCATCCCTGTACCACATCCCCAAATTAAAAGCTTCACCCCTCTTATCCCTAAGAAGCAGAGAAAATGAGCCGTATTTTAAACAACTCAGTGGGAGAGATAGCTTTACGACATGTTGAAATAAGAACTGGGTCAGCTTTTGGGAGTAGATCAAGAGGAAAACTCCGTAAAAGTGGTCAAAAATCTATATATACGGTCCAGTATTTTCCCCCAAAGAAGCCATAAGCATCATTTCACTAAATCTAGATATAGTCCAATAATCCATAATGGGGCCAATTTTTTTCCTGAACAAAAAACTGTTCAAATTGCAATTTACCATCTCAAAGCAATTTACAGTTGGCAATTTTATTAACTGGCATTATATTTCATATCTTTTCCCATTAACCTCTTGACCGATACTCGCCAAACCTTTTCTGGCTTGCATGTAACTGTGGAACTAATGTAGCCCGGCAACTTCTTCTGAATGCTGCATTCTCATGATATGGATTTTATTTGATCCCCAACCTTTAAAACATAGAATAATGGAGTTGGAAGGGACCTTGGAGGTCTTCTAGTCCAACCCCCTGTTTGAGCAGCAGACCCTATATCATTTTACACAAATGGTTGTCCAGTCTCTTCAGATCATTGGTAGTATCACCAAGAGTCGGACGCGTCATCTTCATTTTTATCTTCATCATCTTCATGAGCCATAATGACACATGGTGGTTAAAATCCAGTATTGCAGGCTAACACTGCCATCTGCCAGCAGTTCAATTCTCACCATCTCAAAGCGGATTCAGCCTTCCACCTTTCTGAGGTCAGTAAAATGAGGACCCAGATTGTTGGGAGCAATATGCTGACTCTGAAAACTTCTTAGAGAAGGCTGTAAAAGCACTGTGAAGCAGTATTGCTTGCAGAGAGAGGAAGGGAAGAAGGAAGGCCTGGTGGTGCAGTGATTAGAATGCAGCATTGCAGGCAAAGTACTGCTAGCAGTTTGATTCTAACTCAGCTCAAGACTGACTCCACCTTCCATCCTTCCAAAGTTGGTAAAATGAGGACCCAGATTGTTAGGGGCAAAAGGCTGACTTTGAAAACTTCTTGGAGAGGGCTGTAAAGCACTGTGAAGTGGTATGTAAGTGCTATTGCTATTATCATCATCATCATCATCATCATCACCACCACTCAGAGGTCCTTGGCGGTATCGTCAGAATAGCCCCTCTTTTTCAACCCCAGGTTGCACCTCAGCCACCCTCCAACAGATGGTATTTCTAGTTTCCTTACTCAACCTGCTGGAGTAAAACAAGGGAGGAAAACAAAGGAGCAGACTCCTTTGTGTGGTTACAGACACACAAATCCCAAGAACTAAATTAAGGAGAGACTTTAACCCTTTTATGGGACTGGACTGTGTCAGAGTCTAAGTGAATAAATAGACGCGACTCACCGCAGCCCAGACGTTGCTGTTGCACGCATCACACAGAGAGATAAATAAAGTTACATCTGGACTCTCCTGTGGCAGATTGATGCTCATGAGAGAGTCCTCCATCCCAACAAAGTTCCATATCCTCCAGAACATCAGAGCTTGCTCCTTGATATGCTAAATGTTTACATGCCGGGATATTTTGATATTACGCATGAAGGTCCATTTATTTGTTTCCCACTTTATTTTTTTTCCTTTTATAAATACAGTAACTCAAGGCAGTGAATATATCCAACACACCTTCCTCCTCTTGTTTTCCCCACAATAAGGGAGCTGGGAGAGGGGGGGGATTGGCCTAATGTCACCCACCTTGCTTTCATGCTAAAACGGGACTAGAACTCAACATCTTGTGATTAGCTTAAAGTCACCCAGCTAGCTTTCATTGCTAAGGTGGGACTACAACTGACGGTCACCTGGTGATTGATCCAAAGTCACTCAAAACTGGTTTTCATAGCTAAGATGGGACTAGAACTCACCATCTCCTTGGAATTGATCCAAAGTTCTCCAGCTGACTTTCAAGACTACATCAGGACTAGAACTCCCAGAGTCACCGAGAATAGAGTGGGTGGCTGTATAAATTTTCTTTAAAAAAATAAATAAATGCCAACCTTTAGCTTTTGCTGAAACATGTTTCCCAGGCTCTTTCTGATAGCTGGACTGCCTTCCCCTTTCCCTTGATATATATACATTTTTCCCCAATGATTCACATGGGATATTCCCCAAAAGTCTTTAAAAGAATGCAACAATATGAGTTTCAGGAATCTCTTCCCTCCAACTTCCTCCCCCGGCATAGCAAAGGTGGGACATTGAGAAAGATTGATGCTTAAACCACCAGAATATTCTGGTGGCTGATGGATTTTGACTTGTGTTGTCATTCCATCTGGCAGCCAAGGAGGAGATGTTCTTTTCTCTCCCAATATATTCAAGCATAAATGTGGTTTAAAACACAGGATTAGAACATTAAGCGGGCGACCCTTTAGTAAAACGAAGACCCCCACGCCTATTAAATCCGAGCCGTGGTGAAACATTACTCTGAATTATTTTACCGCAAGGAAGTTACAATCCGGCTTTCCGGGTTATTCGCGAGGGCAGCTGCTCAAGTCGATTCAGTGTCAAGTCTGGAATGCAAATGATTGGTTTGCAGGAGTCCTCAAAAACCCTACCAGATTTCCATGTTCCTGTAACGTCTGTTGGGCAGGTGGTGATGAATGGACCCACCCCATCTCTACATTTGCATTCCCATCACACTTGCATCCAAGTGCATGTCTCTCTGTGTGTGACTGTGTTCTGTCCTAGGCTTCCCCAAGATCCCGAAGCCAACTCCTCTTCCTGATAAAACCTCTTTTATTTAGTTTACAGGGAACTCCTCTCCAGCAAAGTCCTACCCAAAAGTCTTTCAAGGGATTTCACAACTACAGATCTTTACCAGGCTTGGAGAGCTGCCAGGCTGATATCTTCCAAACGCCACACTGTAGCAGAAAATTACTTGGCAAGAAGTCAGGAATAGATCTTCATCCTCATGAATTGAATTAATTGTCTCCTGAAAACCGCACTCCTCTTTCTTTCCTCTTTATTCCCTATGGGAGGAGCCATTCATCATCCACCCGTGCCTTTACTCCCAAGTTGAGCCTTGTTCTTTAGCTTTTCCCTTCTCCTGGCAGCTCTGCACATGCACACAATGGGAACAGGCTCCAGCTGCTCTTCTTCCCCACTGACCTCTGACTCTGAAGGCAGCCAATAACTGTCAGATGGCCCTGGCCCCATCTCTGCCTCCAATGCAGAGCCCCTATCAGAGCCTCCCCCAGACTCCAGGACTGGCCCATGTTCCTTCCCAACCTCGTCACTGTCCAAATCTGTTGCCAGCTCTGCTGGCGGGTCACAACACTCTGTATGTTTGTCCTACCACCTGAAGCCAACTTCAGAGCTCCTTACCTGTCTGATGGTTTCCTGAGTTTAATCATGGCCAAGTCTGTAAACTCCAACGTCCAGGATTCTCGGGGATCATCATGCTGAATGGATGATGTTGGGAGTTGAAGTCCATATCTTGAGATTGGGGGGTGGGATTCATTTATGGAAAGAGAAGGTCATGCTGGATGTTGGGGAACAGATTCTGACAGTTCTTTTCCATCATAGCCAGAAGCAATAGATGAATGGTTTTGAAGAAGAGATTGGACAGATATTTATCAGAAATGGTATAGGGCGGTCTCCTGGCTGATCAGGGGGTTGGACTAGAAGACCTCCAAGGAACCTTCCAATTCTGTTATTCTGAATAGTGCTCTGGTCCAAAATTTTGGAGTGGATGAAGAGGCTTTGAATTAGGATGTACCCAAGGAGGAGTCTGTCAAGAGATAAGATAAGACCAAAAGTTTATTAACTTAAGGATATGAATGCAGAACCCTCATCAGAGCCTTCCCCAGACTCCAGGACTGTCCGAGTTTGCTGCCAGCTCCACTGGCCACTGGCTGGCCACACCACCATCAAATGCCTCAAACCAGTCAGAAAACCTAAGGGAAGGGGATCATTTTAGGGGTGTGTTGAAGGCCATTTTCCCAAAATTGGAGGGCCTGAGATGAAGAAGTTGATGGGATAACCCCCAAACCCTAAATTTAGGGACAACTTCATAATACACCATAAATACGATGCTGCTCTATGGACCTTATTCTTATCCTGATATGAAACATTTCATGACAGCTTTAATGTGGTGATCCTTGAACTAGCTCCAGATGTGATCTAATAACACAACGACGCGCAGACATGTATACAACCATCTGCAAATGGCAAAGCGTGTTTATGGGGATTTCTTGGCAAAATTGCAAACATGCCCTCGGTCTGAACTTTTACCTCCCTCCAATAAGTGATGTCTGTGTTCTACCCAGTATCCCCAGTCTACTTTCCCAGTCATTTCAGTGTCTTCTTACAAACCCCATCCGCTGGCGGAGGTTTTTACAGCCTTATGCTGACTCCAGCTGCTGAGTGAAACCGGTTGAAGGTTATTGAAAACATAACCAAAGCTCTTTCTGATTTCATTAAATACAAATGTGAGTAGGGTCATCAGTTTTTATAGATGCCTGTAAAGCATTTCTCTTGCTCAAATAGGCTATCAAATCACCAAAGGATTCTTTCTAGCAAGACCTGCCATAAAACCAGGGAGTTTTCTTCTTTTTAAAATACCCGTCTCAACATTATAATAAAAATAGCTCTCAGTTAATATTGAATGTAACTCTCCTTCAATAATATAAGTGGGGTTTATTTGTTTTACTTCCTCCCTCCTTCCTTCTCATATGCCTCTCTCTTTCCTTCCTTGCTGTCAGAAAGTCATCGGATAATACAGATCAGTGGGCCACAGAGAATCACTGGCCAGTAGGTCAAGAAATAGTATCTGGAGGAAGGGTAAGGGAAGAGAAGACTGTCCACATTTCATCCCAGAAAAATTCACTTGCATGCTAGGCTTTGGAGAACATTAAAGTTGTTTCATGAAGTCACAAAGTGTATCAGAACAACAGAGTTGGAAGGGACCTTGGAGGTCT
>BLBF01000074.1:9294758-9296551 GCA_015471245.1 Laticauda colubrina
TAGCTGGAATACAGAGAAGAACAAAGACTTAGGAAGAGAAACTGTTTTGGACTATTCCAAAAATATCCCCCCCCCCTTTTTTTTTTTTTTAAAGTGAGAGCACTGAGGTCTTTACTTTGTAGATCAGAAACAAAAGGGTTTGTGGCAGAAGTTGGTGGAATTGTTTCCTGAAAAACAAGGTTAATAATAAGCAGTGGTGATTCTTTTTCCATAGAAATACTTGCTGGAACATCTCAGATGTTGAGTTAACTATGTCCCTTGATTAAATGCCTGACATCTTATGGAGGGAAAAAAAAAAAAGGTAGCTGCTAAATTGAGGGGAATATCAACATCGAGGAGAGGAATTTCAATGTCTTGAAATGAAATTGCACTCTGTGGCTCCTTTCTGCAACATGGTGGGTAGTCTTCCAGTTGAACACTTGGACCTTGTGAGGTCTTTCAGTCTTTGAGAAGAAGACATCTCTACCAAAGTTGTCTTCTCTCAGTCCCTGAAAAGAAGTCATCTCTACCAAAATCATGTTCTCCCAGTCCTGGACAAGAAGGATGTTCTACCAAAATCCTGCTCTCTGAGCCCTTGAGAAGAAGACACCTCCATCAAAACCATGTTCTCTCAACCTTCAACTCAAGAAGAAAGGGATGTTCTACCAAAATCAAGTCCCACCTTTGCTTAACAATTCCAGCTAAATGCTGCAGCTCATAGCTCTCCCTTGCCTTTCCTACAACACCCCTTTTTGAAAATCATCTGCGTGGCGCCTAGGAGCTATGGAGGCTGATCAAGAAGAAGGATTGGTCCCCTCAGCAGCAGGGAGGCTGCACAAAGGGGAAATTAGCTGGCCCCTCTCTTCAGCTCTTTCCTCGGTCTCTCACCTCATTACAACTGTGAGGCATTTGTAAGCCTTTCCCCACAATCCACTATGAACAAGGGAGAAGGCCATGCAGCTGAGGGGTGGGAGGGAGGGAGAGCCGAGTCTTGGAAAGCTAGCTGGATTTCCAGACTTATTTTTCAATGTTAAGGGAGCAGGCTGTTGCTAGGAGAAACTCAAGAAGCCAGTCCCCTCCCCTCCCACCTCTTCCATTGGATGCTGGGTGGATAGACGGCTGCTGATGGATGGCCTTTACCACAACGGGCTCCATAGAAGTGGAATTTCTCCACCAAGTTCTATCAATGTTCCAGCCTAGCCTATAATCCCAGGGTTGTTGTTTTTTTTCTCATCATCTCAACCAAATTCTAACTGGTGGAACAGTGAATCAGAGGGACAGGTTGCCCACAGAAGGTGTGGGTGCTCCATCCCTGGAGGTTTTTCAGAAAGGATTGGAGAGCCAGTTGTCTGGCGTGGTATAGGGTTTCCTGCTTGAGCGGAGGATTGGACTGGAAGACCTCCAAGGTTCCCGTTCCAACTCGGTTTTCCTTCCAACTTTGTGCTAGTTGCCAATAAAGAGAGTGGAGTTTGATCTCTGTAACTAGCACTGATGATGTTCCCTAGAATTAGAATTCTTTTATTGGCCAAGTATGATTGGACACACAAGGAATTTGTCTTCAGTGCAAATGCTCTCAGTGTACATAAAAGAAACGATACATTCATCAAGAGTCAAGAATCATCAGATCCAACACTTAATAACAGTCATAGGGCACAATAAGCAAACAAATCAAACTAAGAAACAGTCAATATAGATTGTAAGCATACAGTCGACAAAGTTACAGTCATACAGTCACAAGTGGGAGTGGATGGGTGATAAGGAGTGATGAGAAGAGAAGAGAAGAGAAGAGAAGAGAAGAGAAGAGAAGAGAAGAG
>BLBF01000074.1:9296561-9310239 GCA_015471245.1 Laticauda colubrina
AGAAGAGAAGAGAAGAGAAGAGAAGAGAAGAGAAGAGAAGAGAAGAGGAAAGAAATTGGAATAGAACAAAACAGAATTGAATTCTTTAATTGGCCAAATGTGATTGGACACACAGGGAATTTGTCTTTGGTGCAAATGCTCTCAGTGTACATCAAAGAAAAGATACATTGGTCAAGAGTCAAGAATCATAACGCACAACACTTAATGATAGTCATAGGGTACAAATAAGCGATCAAATCATACTATGAAACGGTCAATATAAATCGTAAGGATACAGGAGACAAAGTTACAGCCATACAGTCACAAGTGGGAGGGGATGGGTGATAAGGAGAGATGAGAAGATTAATAGCAATAGTAGTGCAGACTTTATAAATAGTTGGACAGTGTTGAGGGAATTATTTGTTTAGCAGAGTGATGGCATTCAGGAAAAAACTTTTCTTGTGTCTCGTTGGGTAATAAAACATCTGGGAGAAAACCACCAACTTGACAGAGCACCAAGGACCCCACAGTCTTCCATCTCCTCCTCCATCTCCTCCTCCTCCTCCTCCTCCTCTTCCTCCTCTTCCTCCTCCTCCACTCCACAAACTCCACTCCCTTCCAGCACGGATGAAGTTCCTCAGTTGGGTGATGAAACATCTGCAAGGAAACCCCCAAGCTCAGAGAGCACTTCAACCCTGAGTTACAAATATACTCTTCTATCCAAACTACTTGCATACAAACGAGAACAAACAGCACTCCCTTCTACCACAGATGATGTTACCTAGTTGGATCATAAAACGTCTGCGAGAAACCCACCAAGCTCAGAGACCCCCAAATACCCCACAGTGGAAGAAATATTCCCTTCTATTGATACAATTAGTCTCAGACTTATTTTTACAAGAACCAAAGAAAACGAGCATCGGGCATTTGCCGCAAAAACAGGACTAGCAGACCGCAAGCAGGTTGAGAATTATATTTTGGAAGATTGGCTCAGGAGGCATCAAACCTCCTTTTTCCAACCAGTAGAAAAATAAATTGGAGAATTTCTCCTGGAGAAGTGCAGAAAAACCTAGTTCTTCTGCCTGCAAATGGGTTGGGATTTTAAGGAAGGCTACAACAATTGAACAGTCAGCCAATGTACACACACACACACACACACGCACACAGATGCACAAATCCTTTAAATGTCCAAAATCTAGCATTGAAGTGGAATGCCATACATCCATCGAGAGATAGGGAAGAAGGGCCATAGCTGTATTATTATTATTATTTTAAAAAAAGAAGAGCTCACTCCCTTCAGTTCTTCCCAAGCAATTTTCTTTTGCCAAAGAAGAAAAAGAAGAAGGAGAGATGAAGAGATGTGTTCTATTTCTCATCCTCCCCACCTAACATTTTGATACATTTCTTCATGAAATGGAACCGAGATTAATACAGTCGGGGCAGCTGCCTCGGAGTGAGAAAAGCCTCCAAGAGAAGCACGGAGACCCTTCCGAAAATAACCCGCCTGCCATTTTTTAAAAAGCAGGAAGCGATGCCTGGGTCTGAAATCACTTAAACAAAAAGATTGCAGCAAGGGACGTAATGCAAGAAAGTAATAAGGTTTAAAACAGGTCAGAGCCCTTCTCTTGCTCCATTGCTCCTGAGTGAGATGCATTATTTAATGGTCTTTGGTCACTGTTGATATACTGTTGATGAAATAGATGATTTTGTTCAAAAGAGCATTAGGGAAGAAATATACAATACCATATTACCCTCTGCCAGGATTCTTACTACCCTAGCGAGAAAGAAAAGGAAGGAGGGAGGGAGAGAGGGAGAGAGAAGGGGGGAAAAAAGCAACCCAGCAACCGGTAAATGGAAAGGATTTTTCCTCTTCTTTTGACAGCCAAGCAAAAGCAGCCTAAAAAGAGAACATCATTTTGAAAGAGCAAACAGGAAGAACTATGAGGCTGGCACATTAAAACATGCACACCTAACGGAATATATAAATGCATGGGAGGAATCTTAGTTTTCCTGGGATTGAAAGAATGCAAGAAAAAGGGAAAACCATCTGCACACAACAACAACAACAATACCAACCTTCCAACTGAAAGGTTGGTGTGGGAGAAACTTGGGTTGATAATGGAACCCGTGTCACGGACTAAGCAACTCATCTTTTATAAAAATGGATGTCTTGATGGGTTACTCCATCAAAGACAAAAGGCTTTAGTAGCAGAAGCAGGCAAGAAAATGCTTGTGTGTGCAGAGCCGGGCAAAATATCCGAGCTACAAGGAAAGATGTGACCACCCAGGAACTGTCAGCAGTCTGGACTTCCAATCCTGCAAGGTAGAACGGGTTGCCAGATCATTTTATTCGAGGATCCAATCTGGGTCGGTCACCAGGACAGGAGATTTAGACTTCTAAGCTTTCGGGCATCCTCTCCTTTTCGCACTGATGAGGTTACCTAACTGGGTAACGAAATGTCTGCAAGAAAGTTACCAAGTTCAGAGAGCACCAAGGACCCCACAGTCCTCCTCCTCTTCCTCCTTGCGAATCCCATTCCTTCTAGTACTGGTGATGTTACCTAGTTGGGTAATGAAACATCTACAAGAAAGCCACCAAACTCAGAGAGCACCAAGGACTCCACAATCCTCCTCCTCCATGCAAACCCCACTCCTTCTAGTACTGATGATGTTACCTAGTTGGATAATGAAACGTTTGCAAAAAAAAACCCCACCCAGCTCAGAGACCCCCGAGGACCCCACTGTTCAACCCTAAGCCACAAACATCCCCTTCCATTGTGTCCACATTCTAGAGAGATTCTCCTTTGCCTTCAAACAGCTTTTGCAGACTCCTCCTCCATCTGCCAAGCAGCTGTGCCACCATCAAGCTGCTCTAATGCTCCTCCTGTCAGAAGCTCCTAACATGGATCTTCCACCAGTTGGTCCACTGCAGCATAATGGGCAGAAAGGAAGCAAAAAATGGCACTTAGAAATAAGAATCCATCAGGACTAATTATCGCTAACTAGAAATCGCCAGCCGAGATTCGGAATCTTCCTTCTCATTTGTCCTCCATAGGAAAGAAAAAAAGAAAAAAAGGAAGAAAGAAAGGGACACCTTTTTAATTATTGTGAAGGGATCTATGCGGGCTAGGAAGGAAAGGGCTGAAATTCCCGTTTCTAATTAACATACATAATTTGCCATCCCCCCCCCCCCCACACACACACACAAAGTGATTTTGTGACAGCCAGGAAGGAAAAGGGGAATAGCAAGAGGACAAGATTGTGCTAATAATTCCATTCAAAATGCAAGGAAGGAGAGACTGGACAGTCACTTATCTGAAATGGTATGGGTCATCCTGCTTGAAGAAGGGGCTGGACTAGAAGACCTCCAAGGTCCCTTCCAGCTCTATTCTGATCTCTCTCTCTCTCTCTCAACCATCTTTTAAGAGAGAGGAGAGGCTGTCTTTTTTTTAAAGCAAAAAAACAGGCAAATATATATATTCTCAGCATAAATGGATTGGGTGCAACGCTGAGTTGCGGCTTTCCTCTAAAGATGCCTTTCAGACAGATTTCCACACGTTTACCCAGAAGAACAAAAAATGAATTCTGAGAGGTAAACAACCATGGAGCCCCAAGAAAACACAATATTTCTTTCAAGAGTTGCCAGATGATGACAGAAGGCCCAAATTCTTTCCTAACCTGCATATAGCCCAAAATAATTTATGCAATTTTTACACAAATACCTCCCCTCCCCATATTAGCTGTGCACTGGCTAACCACCATTCAATGCTCTGATGTTTATCCTTATGATTTTGTTCAAAGCAGATTTCTGGACAGGCTGAGAGACCTAAAAGAGCCATTGAAGAGAAACCTAAATCTCTCACCTGAAATGATGAACATTAGGAAAAAAAAACAAAACTAGTTGACCTTTCACATGTTGACTTTTTTTTTTTTTTAATTTACAAAGAAGAAAACCTTCTTTGAGGGGTCTGTCTGAAAATACCTCAATAATCTATATTATGGCTTAATTTTGACTACCAAGTCAAAATTAATTTTGACTACCAGACAACTTGTTAAAATGGTAATTGAGTTCCTTCAACATGTTCAGATTAATTTTTAGAGGGAGGGGGGAACCAGTTGCCTTAAAAAACAAAGCACTCTTCTTAAAACAGAAATTCAAAATTAATCTGCCATAGATTAATCTGCAGAGTTATTTGAGTCACCCACAAAGGAGAATATTTGGAGCTCGGGGTTGAACTTTCTGCTCTCTGAGCTTGGTTGTTTTCTTGCAAACATTTCCTGACCCAGCTGGGTAACTTCATCAGTGTTAGAAAGGAGAGAGACATTCTCTCTGTTTACATACAGGAGCTTTGAGCTTGGTGGTTTTCTCACAGATGTTTCATGACCCAACTAGGTAACATTGTCATTCTATTGTGGGTGCTCCATCATTGGAGGTTTTTAAGATGAGATTGGACAGCCATTTGTCCAGCATAGGAATGGATCCCCTGCTTGAGTAGGAGGTTCGACTAGAAGACTTTCCCTTCCAACTCTAGCAGTGATGATATGACCTGGTTTGGATCACGAAAGGTCTGCAAGAAAACCACCAAGCTCAGAGCGCACTCAGGATCTCCTCATTTTAATCACCTTTTGGGATTCAGGGAAATGCAAACGATTACAGAAAGGATTATCTGGCACTTCCCATAGAATAAAACCTAGAACTAACCCACCACCAGCAACCAAGGTTATTGCTTTTCTTGTAGCAGTGTTTGTCCTCTCAAAGGAGATTCAATGTATCTCCAGACTAATTTCCAAAAAAGGCCCATCTTGATCAGAGAAATGGGGGACTTCGCCGGGATGCCAAGCCACAAAGGGGGGACTTTTGAAGCAATAGAGGGTGATTTAAACAGTACCACATTATTAATGTGTCCACGAATGACGGGAACCAGTTTAAAAGATCCTCTCCAAAGAGTTTTGCTCCCAGATCAAGAGGAAATGAATAACAGTTGCATTCTAATTTCAAATTACATGTAGCTTTATTTAATTAAATGTAAAAATCATTGAGATAAAATTATCCTTTCATTGGAAAATAACTCACTGCTTAGGACTTTGATAATTACATTTCCCCCTCTTCAAATACCACATGAATTGGTCAGTTAAATGATATGCCAAATATCATAGTGGGGGAAGTGGAAGAAAAAGAAGAGAGAGAGAGAAAAAAAAAAAGAAAGGGGGATTAATGACCACCTAACAATCAAGTTGATTATTATTATTATTTAACCACAAGCTATTAACATGGGCAATGAGGTATTCACTAATAAATTATCTTTATAAAATTAAATTGTAATTTTATGACAATTTTTTAAACAGGGGTTATGCTTCTTAATAGCTATGCCACACCATGACATGGAGTGCTGCATTTTTTTCTCCATTAATTTACTCAATCTTTCCATTTATATTATATTTTTTCAAAAAAAATTTAAAAAACACAACTTGAGATTGGGTTGGCTTCCTTCTCTTTTTCCTACTGACAATACCTCACCTTTATTACTCGATTGCATTGTGAGATTAAGCATCTTGTGGGAGACTATGGTCAAATGTCAAATTTTGGTTCAGGTCTTAGATATGACTGTGTCAACATCCATTGAAGAAGCTTCTTGAATGAGAAGTGAAACATCTTCAAGCAAAAAAAAGCAAAGAAAGTCCAGTTGCCTTTTCTGGGACATCCAGGGTAAAGCTAACCAACTGAGATGTGAGGCATATAGAGAAAGCTGAGTTGATGATGAAGGATTAACAAGGATTGAAGCATTGGTCTCAGCCAAGAGAAGATCTAGGTCTACAGGGGAGGCTCAGTCATGTCAGTTCAATCACAATGTCCATCAAAAGATGTTGAGACTCTAGGAGGAACGAAGAGAAAAGCAACAAAGACGATTAGGTCTTTGTTTAATGAAGGGAAGGACTTGAGGTGACAGGATAGCAGTGTTCCAATTCCTGAGGGGCTGCCCCAAAGAAGAGGGAGTCAAGCTATTCTCCAAAGCACCAGAAGGCAGGACAAGAAGCAATGGGTGGAAGCTAATCAAAGAAAGAAGCAACCTGGAATTAAGGAGAAATTTCCTGACAGTGAGAACAATTTATCAGTGGAACAACTTGTCTCCAGAAATTGTAAGTACTCCAACTCTGGAAGTTTTCAAGAAGAAATTGGACGGCTATGGGGTTTCCTGCCTGCGCAGAAAGTTGGAGTAGAAGACCTCCAACTTTGTTATTCTGTTACTTGAATCAAAATCCATAAAAATGAAAACTGATTTTTTCTTCATATCACTGTTCCACATGGGAGAAACCTTCATTTTGGTCTGGACAAACCAACTCTAAGTAAGGTCAACCGAAGAAGTCCAGAAAATGTCCTAAAGCAGGCATAGTGACTAGCCAGCAGTGAGTTGAGCAAGACCAACCAAACGTGGGACCTTTGGGTAGGATGAGTTGAAGCATTCATTTACTAGCAAACCAGCATTGCTGGTTAATTGCCAGGCAAGGCCTTCTGCACAGACCAGCAGAAGAAATGTGCATTGATTACTTGGGGCAACCCAGGCCTTTTGAACTCCAAGATACAAATGATTTGTGGCAAAACTACCTCACTTCCAAACATGAAAATTATATAGGAGATGATAGGTTTGCAAACAGCATTTTTAAATGGTCTTTTACTGAAGGTTAGAGAATGTGCAACTCTGATGCTCTTATTTGTTTTATACTGTTTTTATAGAATCTAGAACTGCAGATTTTAAGACTTTGGAGATTATGCTCAAGGGAAGGTTTTTTTTCCCCCTTTAGGAGAAAAACATAAGTGAGCTGAATGGGGGGATTGAGAGAGGGAGAGAAAAATCACTTTGGTAGAGTTTCACACTTTCCCCAATTAAACTTTTAGCCTGGCATTCTTCCAGAGTTCTCAGTCACAAATAGGAAGCGAAACGGCTAACCATAATTAAGAGAGGAAATGTGAAACTTAATAGAGAAATAATTCGTGAGAGAAAGAGGCTTTCAACATAGCCAAGGAAAATGTGGTGGATAAAATGGGTCAAAAAACAATGGTCAACACTGCGTAAAAATAGAAAGAAATGTCAAACGGAACCTTCTGTAAAACCCAACCATCATTTGACTAAACAATTTTAAAAGAAAAAAGAAAACATATTAAAAGGGTATGAGAAAACGAGAAGTAAATCATGTGGCTTTTCCTCTTTTTGCTCAGCATTGCTTTCCAGCTTGTCACCCAATTAACAAAGCCCTCCGTTGATGTATCCTAGGAGTTCTGTTGATTGACTTATTAAATTTGCATGCAAACAATACTTCTCAAACACACAGACACACACACACAAGCACACACAAACACACCCCTCAGCAGGCCTTCTCTAAAAACCGTCTGTAGCTCGAGAAAAGCAAAATGGCAATTTTTTCCTGAGCTGCACATCACTAGCCAAGTTCATGATGAAGAGAACCCAGGAGTGTTTCTAACAACATAAAACATCTACGTGATACAAGTCTTCCCAAAATAAATATCTATGGAGATTCCTGATCATCCAGGGTCATGGTTGTCCCCGAGGTGTTTTTTGCAAGAAGCAACTGGACTTTCTAGTTTTTCTTTGAAGATGTTTCTCTTCGCATCCAAGAAGCTTAATTACAATTACAATCTTTATAAAAATAAATGTCTCTGGTCTAATTTTCTAGGAACTAGCATATGACCCACCTGGTGCCGTGTTGTTTTCTCTCCTAGTCAACAGAGGGCTAGTGAACTTAGTTTATTGCTTAGAAAGTATTAGAAACTAAAATGATAAATACTATTCTTTATAGTGTTGATTTTTGTAAGGTACGTCATCCATTGTTAGCAGTGAAATCTTTCACACATCTAGGAAAATATCAGATAAGTCACGAATTGTTAAATTATTGTTTCCTTTTTTTAAAAAAAAATGCAGTTTCTGGTATTACAGCATATCATCTTCTAATAGGGAGTAACCTTAAGCAGAGTTGTGCAAATGAGATAATTCACTGCCTACCGATGAGAAAGACCTTTGGTCAAAACAGGGAATGTAACGTCATTGCATAGATTTATAAACCTGTAGCATTCATAACCCTTCTGTGAGATTGCTACTCTTACATTAAAGGCAGGTACATATAGTAAATTAACTGGACAATTTAGTATTTCTCACCTTTATAACTGGATGCAGTTTTGCAGGATTGTCTCTCTCTGGTATTTGCTAAGAAAGGTGCTCGGATTTCTATGCCTGGAACTTGGACCCCTTCAAAACCTGGAGGGTTGTAAGTTTCCTAACTTTAGTAGACCTTTGTGGGCCTTACAGAGATCTTCTAACATATCAAGAAGTCTTGGAGAGTCTCAATCATCCAGGTAAAGGTGCTTTTTCCCAAAAGACAAATGGACTTTCTTGTTTTTTTTCCATTGAAACATTTTGCTACTTGAAGAAGCTTCTTGGATGAGAAGAAAAACATTTTCAATGAGAAAAAAACAAACCAACCAAGAAAGTCCAGTTGCCTTTGGGGAAAAGCATCTTTGGTACAAAAGAGAGACTTGATCTCTCAGAACCACATAAACAAATCACAACATATCACAACTAGATATCCATGGAGATTTTCAGTCATCCAACTGGATTTTATTTTTCCTTGAGGAGGTTTTGCTTCTCATCCAAGAAGCTTCTTCAGTTCTGACTGAATGGCGGACGATGGAAGGATTTATATTCCTAGGAGTTATCTGGCCATTGATGCTCTTTCTGAGAGGTATTGAAGTCACTTGGAGGTTTACCATGCCCTCAGAGTCACCTAAACAGCGCAAATGGTTGTGGGCACCCATAAACCTCCAAGTGGCCTCAACAACTCTCAGAAAGAGTACGAATGGCCAGATGACTGCAAAGCACATAAATCCTTCCATCCTCCACCATTCAGTCAGAACTGAAGAAGCTTCTTGGAATGAGAAGTGAAACCTCTTCAAGGAAAAGCAAAGAAAGTCGTGTTGCCTTTTGGGAAAAAAAACAAAAAACAACACCACACCTTTGAGATAACACAAGTGGCTGCTTGCCAACAAGGCTCCCTCACTGCTGTCCACGGCTCCAAACAGTCCACGGCTGTTTGTGGGCTATTTCCCTCCTTCCTTCTGCCTCGTTGCTGATTTGTGTTCTTTATTGGAGTTTCAGAAATCCATTCCAATTACAGAGCAATATTGTGCTTCCCAATCCAAGCTCGAGATATGTGAGCCTCGAGAAAGGCAGGCATCCATTCCCTCCCCCCCCCCCCACCCAACAAGTCCCATGCAGTGCAGACAATTCTACACCTCGAGCATTTCATAATAATCCCATTTCCTGAAGCTTTCGTTTAGCTCTCTTCAAATTAAATCCTAGCAATAAAAGAAAAATCAATGGCACTTCGGCAAGAAAAGAGAAAGGATTTTTCCCCTCCCCTTCTGTTGCATTCTGTTTGGTGCCGTGTTGTTGTTTTTTCCCCAAAAATGCTTTTTTTTTACTCAGTCAATCTGAGACGGTACAGCAGGGTGATGGGAGGTGCCACTACGTTTCCCTTAAATGCAGATACCCTGGGATGCTGCTGTTTGACATCTAAACCCTCCAAACCCTCCGAATTGCACCTTGTGATTTTAGAAAGGATCGGACCCATTGATAAAAGTTCATATTGGACTTAGGACATAGAATAATCAGTTGGAAAGGACCTTGGAGGTCTTCTAGTCCAACCCACCTGCTCAAGCAGGAGACACTGTACCATTCTGGACAAATGGCTGTCTGGAAAACCTCCAGTGATGGAGAATCCACAACTCCTGGAGGCAAGTTGTTCCACTGGCTAATTGTTCTCACTGTCAGGAAATTCCTCTTCAGTTCTAGGTTGGCTCTCTCTTTAATGATTTTCTACTGGTTACATTTTGCCCTTGCCTCAGGTGCTTTCGAACAGGGGTTGCCAACCTTTTGGACCTCAGGGACCACCAAACTCATAATTTTAAATCCCACAGACCACTAATACGAATTTTGACTGAGGGTGGCTTGCGGACATTGGTGGGAAAGTCGGTCCCATATTCCAGAGCTGCAGGAGTCACAGGACTGGCCCTTTGGTCATCCCAGAGCAGCTGTTCCTCCATCCGGGTGCACTGGCCTGCCATGGACTGGAGGAGCTGCTCTGGGATGACCAAAGGGCCAGTCCTGGGACTCCTGCAGCTCTGGAATATGGGACTGGCCCATGGTGGGGTTGGAAATCTCAGCCCTAGGGGGTGGCACGTATAATGTGTACATTTGTGGGTGGTGCAATGTGCCTTGTGTTCCCACGCAGCCTAGATTAATTGCTTGGGGGGGGGGCATTTATCTGTGAACCTCCAAAATTTTCTCATGGACCACCAGTGCTCCACCAGTTGGTGACCATTGCTTTAGAGAATAGGACAATCCCCTCTTCTCTGTGACAGCCCCTTAAGTACTGGAAGATGGCTAGCATGTCTTCCTTAGACTTTTTCTTCATTAAGGCTAGATATATCTTGATCACATAGGAACCAACTAGTTACTCCAATGGGCTGCATGTGTTTTAAAACATGTATCACCGCTGCCCCAAGTGGGAATGTGTGGGCTGGAACATGAATGCGTGTCAGAAAGATATGTTGTAGACTTGTCTCAAAAGGTTTTGCTAGCGTGGCCCATCAACCCAAATCTTTCTCCTTCTAGTGTTACAACAGGAATGGACAACGTGAAGGATAAGGACAACCCTTCAAGGAATCGAATATCGCATGACTTAAATTTGATGACAACATGGCCCAATTGTAACGGCACTTCACCAACACACCAAAATTGTAGGGGAGAATGTCTGGGAGGTCCCCATCACCCCAATCCAAATTGGTCTGAATCTGTGAATGACCTAAACCAAGCTAAATCCCCAAATGCCAGGGAATGCTTGGAAGCTTGACACTCAGATAAATCAGCCATCCACATACACATTGAGATAAACCACATTTACACACCATTCAAAAGAGGTAATAAGAAAGCAAGGAAGGAAACATATCCTCTCCAGCAATCAACACCCAGATAAGGAAGGGTTAACACCAGACAAACAATCGAGCAGAAAACAACACCCGAATTGAGGATCTACCAAGGGAAACATCACACCCCCATCAACCCTCACAGGGCAAACTACTATATATAAACAGGAAACACACACCACACTCCTCTCACACTGATGATGTTACCTAGTTGACATCTGCAAGCAAACAACCAAACTCAGAGAGCACCAAGGACTGGACAGCAAAACCTCCATGCTAGATGAACTGATGAATCAACATCAGAACTTGCCTTCTCTGATCGACAACATTGATGATGAGGAATATTTACATCTATCTTCAATGTTTGCTCCAGGGGAAGCTTGATTCCCATGCAGTCATTTCATCCAGACACCTGAAAAATCCGCACGGATTCCAATCCGTGTTTACAAGGGAACATTCCTTTAAAGCAAAAAAAGGGAATAGGGACACCACAAAGTTCCTCTCACCTCCTCCAGAATCAAACACCTGGATTGAATAGAAGAGGAGGGGAGAAACCCAGAAGGAACAAAGCTTGCCTAGGCATGAACATCTGGCCACACAAAACCTGGAGTGTGTTATATTTGTGGTACTTCTCAACACTCTCCACCAGAGAGCTCTAGTGCCAATTTATTAGGGGGCAGGCGTGAATTTCCTAGCACATCAACCTGGTCGTGTGTTAACAGGAGCCCAGCACTATCACAGTGCCGACAAGGAAAACCCAACAAATTATTTGCAAAGCCACCTTAGCCTTTCCCCCCAGTTGCTCCAGGTAGAGAACACCTTTCAAAGGAAGGAACCTGCCGAAACAGTAATCCACGTCCTAATTGGATGGATTCATTAGGCACTTTTCCTTATCTGGGTGAGTCTCTTTCCTCCCCTTCTCATGAAGGCTTCCTACCTTGGGGACCCGAAAAGACACTGAAGAGCTTATTATAGCCTGTCCTTTGGGATAGTTAATACTCCAGGCCTGTTCAGATAGCAAATAATCTAATTCAAAGGCCTTCTAATTAGCAAACCAGCTACTCTTCTGGATAACCAAAAAAGGAAGGGAGGAAGAGAGAGGGAGACAGAGAGAGAGAGATGTAAAAGAAAGGTTTTCTTGAGTTAGACCCAGCTGTCATGTTGAGAAGGGGGGGATGAAGGAAACAAAAGCTGCAAAGCAGATAAAAAGCAATTACCCTGATTTTAATTGCAAACTGCTATTTATAGCTTTCCTCAATCACATTATACAACAGGCCACGCTGATTCCCACCCCCCAAATCTTTGCTTAAGCCTGCACCCCGATTTGGTTGTTGTTGTTGTTGTTGTTGTTTTTTTGGGGGGGAAGCCATTTCAAATTACTAACAGTTCCCTGCTTGAAAACCATTTTTTTTCCTATAGCAAAAAAGACTCTGTATGTTTTTCTTTTTTTTAAAAAAAGAAGAAGACATTAAGCCTCTTAATTAACAAATTAGCCATTCAATTAAGATAATTAGGGCTAATTATTTTCTTTTAATCTATCACCAATTTTAGGACAATTAAGCGGAATGCCGGCAAGACGGATTGTACAGGGTCACAAGCAATCAAGTGGGGGGAAGGGAGGGAAATAATAATGAACCCTTAACTTGAGCATTGTGAAATATCACATTTGTTGAAGGGGAAGGGCGAAATGTTAGCAAGCCCTGTAGTCAAAGGGTTTGCTTTGATTTTCACTGTATTGTATTGTATTTTTATTTGTGGTCCTGTCATTTTCAGACACGAGGATCTGCTTGCTCGTTCACCCTACTTAGAAGTCTGCAGTGATTCAGAAATAAGGCATTAAAATGCACACATTCACACCACCACCACCTGCTTTCTAGGAGGTTGAGGGCTTTGTCCTTCAGACCCCTAGGACAGCCGCATTCTGGCATTCTGGCAAAGGATGTATACGGACCAAGTATAAATTCAGTCCGTTTTACTGTCTGCATTAATAAGACGCTATTCCACTCTGTTGCTTTTTATAGCCAGCTCTTTTAAAAGAAGTGCTTAATAAAAACCTGAAACCATTCTGGTTCACATAGAGCTTTGCAGACAGCTTCCCTCCATGTGGGGAGCCTTCCTTGGAAATTCCCTTGACCCCCTTAATTTTTTAAACAACACACACCCAAAAAAGACAAAAAAGGGTGGGGGCAAACCCGGCTTTTCCTGGTATTGTTAAGACAAATTTTCCAAGTGCGAGTTATTTAAATATCAATCTCTCCACCCCTTGAAAAAAAGGTCTTTGAAAATTTCAAAGATGCCTTGAAAAAAAATCAAGGCATCTTTTCCAGCTTTCAAAAAACAGGTACATTTTCTTGGGATTTTCAATGTAGAGTTTTGAGGGATCCTTTTGAGACGTTTTGTTACCCAACTAGGTAACATCATCGGTGCGAGTGAAGAGTGCTATTTGTGGAGATGCTCAGTCATCCAGGCTGTGGTTGTCCCAAAAGTGCTTTTTCAAAAAACTTTCTTTGGGTTTTGCTTGAAGATGTTTTGCTTCTCGTCCTGGAAGCTTCTTCGGTTCTGATTGAATATGGGAGGATTTATATTTCTTGCAATCATCTGGTTGTTAGCGCTCTTTCTGAGAGCCGTTGAGGGCTCTTGGAGGTTTATCTGAATAGTGCAAATGGGTGTGTGGAGCCTTATTGGAACTGCTGAAGGAGGGTT
>BLBF01000074.1:9314594-9326423 GCA_015471245.1 Laticauda colubrina
CTTTCTTTCTTTCTTTCTTTCTTTCTTTCTTTCTTTCTTTCTTTCTTTCTTTCTTTCCTTTCCTTTCCTTTCCTTTCCTTTCCTTAACTTTCCTTTCCTTTCCTTTCTATGCCACTTTTCCAAATTAACTCAACTAATGATCTTAGAGAGACAGGTATTTGAGAAACCCCGATGCAACCAGCTTTTCTTTTGTCCTGTCCCAAGATTCACACACTGCAGCCTTCAGAAAAAGAGAGCCCAACAGGGAATACTTACATCAGATAATAGAGTAGACAACTCCAGTCCAGAGATCAAATCAATAAGCTACAGTATCAGCAGCCAAAGCTCTGTAAGGTGCAATCAAAGGTCACAATTTCCAGAAACTTGCACAATTGGAGTCAAGGCATAAAAGCCAGAGAGTTACGCACACACAAAAGAAAGTAAGTCCCAGCCTTTGATGGTTTTCAGGCAGGCTTAAATACTGAAAATGCCTGGCTGAACTGAGTTTGCCCTCGCCCTAGCTAACAACTGTCAATCAACCAGAATAGAGCTGGAAGAGACCTTGGAGGTCTTCTAGTCCAGCCCCCTACTCAAACAGGAAACCCTGTACAATTTGAGGCAAGTGGCTGTCCAATCTCTTCTTGAAAACCT
Source organism: Laticauda colubrina (assembly GCA_015471245.1). NCBI lineage: Eukaryota > Metazoa > Chordata > Lepidosauria > Squamata > Elapidae > Laticauda > Laticauda colubrina. Next base: position 9,315,225 of record BLBF01000074.1, read on the forward strand.
CCACTGATGGAGCACTCACAATTTTCTGGAGGCAAGCAGTTCCACAGGTTAATTGTTCCCACAGTCAGGAAATTTCTCCTTTGTTCTAGGCTGCTTCTCTCCTTCATGAGTTTCCATCTGTTGTTTCTTGTCCTGCCCTCAGGTGCTTTGGAAAACAGGTTGACCCCTCTCTTCTTTGGGGCAGCCCCTCAAATATTGGAAGACTGCTATTGTGTGGCCCCTGGTTCTTGGGGCCACACAACTGGCCATATCCAGTTGCTTGCAACCGTTCTTCATATGTTTCAGTCCCCAGGCCTTTAACTGGGCAAGAACTGAATTGTTCAGGAGTGATGGCTTACTCACAAAAAGACCACTATTCTTATTGTGGTCTTACAAGCCATCAGCTACTCTTTCCATCCACTGCTATTTTTTACCTCTAGAAAGTGATGTCAATGTTCTTGAGATCTTCAAGATCATTAACTCTGTGTTAGGTTCCTAGGTGGATGGTGGAGGATGGCTTTGCCAAGATTGCAATGTTAGATCACCACACCTGGATTTTTAGTGGAAGGAGACACTGATGACTTCAATAAACATCGGATTGGGTTGGGTTGCATTGGATTGGTTAGGACTGGACTGGACCTGATCAGATTGAATCTTTCTGGAGATCTCCCTGCAAGAAAGGAGTTACACTACCATCCCAGTTACTATGTGGTCATTTTCAAAGATGGAGAATGTTTCAAGGTTCTTGGTACACTTCACCTTTTGAATACTAAAGTCCTTTCTGGAGCCATTCCAATTATTATTATTTTTTTACATCGATCCACAGATCTAGAATGGTTCTCTCTAGAGAGCAGAGGACAATGAGAAAAGCTTCAACCTCCTCATGAAATTACATCAACTTGTGGAAGGAGGGAGGACGATGAATTGGTCACAGAAAATATTTCCCGCGGGGTCATCTCAAATCTTACAGAATTCTCCACTCCAAAAAGGAACCTGCACTGGGGCTGCGTATTTCCTACACAATACAAACTCAAAGTAAACCGCTCCAAGCTCAATGACAGAAAATATGACTTCAGCAAAAGAGTGGTCACCGTGTGGAACACCCTACCTGACTCCGTGGTTACAGCCTCAATCCCTCGCAGCTTCAGTCTCAAACTGTCTATCATGGACCTCACCCCCTTCCTAAGAGGTCCTTAAAGGGGACGCACCGTCATGCCTACCGTCCCTGTCTTACTCTCCCCATTTGTCTGTATTTACTCCCTTTGTTCTTGTTTATGTTCATATCTATACTTGTTATCTTGTACATGTTTAACAAGCAAACAATGTTTGCAGTATCCTTGTCACACTTACATAAGGTCTGTGCTTCCAAGCAACCCTACACTCACACACAACAAATCATTTGTCACACACACCCCAACCACAGCGGTTGGTCTGTCTGTCCCAAATAAGCTGCCATCTCCTTGATCTAACCAGAATTGAATGGACCTCCCATAATTTCTTCAAATTCAACTCACACACGCACACAAATCAACTCACTGTCCACCTACACCAACCACCCCCTGCCTCACCTTCCTAACCCTACTCATTCTCTACTTGCAACTCCCATCAACCTCTCCATACCTGCCTCTCTCCTTCGACAACCAGGTAATCATCAGTGGCTCTCAAAAGGTGAGCCATTAACGTGATGGATTTGTTGGGGTTGGGGGGTGGGGAGAGCAAATGAAGTGAGACCTATGGATTCCTGTCCTTCCCGCATCTTGGCCTTTCGTTCTGTCATATCAATATCCTCTCAAGGTCTCATTACCCAGCCACAGAGTACAATGACAGCAAGGCCAGAGGGTCAGCCCCACATGCTGGATGCTCTCCAACCCTTCCTGGCGAAGTTCATCACCTTCCAGAAACCTCTGATGCTGTTTGAGAAGTGAAGAAGACGAGTTTGGTCTTAAGGTTGCCCCCCCCCCACACACACACAAAAAGTGCATGGCATCTACATTCACACATAGAAAATTCACTGGCTTCTAAGAGCAACGAGGAGAGCTCCAGTGGATGAAATCCAAGGACTGTCTCACTCAGGTTGGTTTGGTTTTTCTTGGAGAGAGCCAGTTTGGTCTAGTGGGTTAAGGCACCAGGTTAGGAAAGCAAAGAGATGGTGAGTTTTTAACAGATTTAACAGAAGAGATGGAAGAGACCTTGTAGGTCATCTAGTCCAACCCAACCCCCGCCCAAGCAGGAGGCCATATACTGACAGATGGCAGTCCAGTCTCTACTTAAAAGCTTCCATTGATGAAGTTCCCACAACTTCTGAAGGCAAGCTGTGCTGTTATTTGATTGTTCTGTCAGAATATTTCTCATTTCTAGGTCGAATCTCTCTTTAATCGGTTTTCTGTTCGAGTCCTGCTTTAGGCATGAAAGCCCGCTGAGGGACTTTGGGGCCAATCACCAGGAGACAGGGAGTTCGAGACCCTCCTTAGGCATATGAAAGCTGGCTGGGTGATTTGGACCAACCAATAGGAGAAGGTGAGTTCGAATCCTTCCCTAGGCATAATCGCCAGCTTTGAGCCAATCACCAGGTGATGGCGAGTTCTAGTTCTGCCTCTTAGACATGAAAGCCAGCTGGGGGACTTTGGGAAGGGGGATTTTGCAGTATCCTTCCCCTGCCACGCCCACCAAGCCAAGCCACGCCCACAGAACCAGTAGTAAAAAAATTTGAATCCTACCACTGGTGGGGGCTTATTCTTTAATAATTATTTTTATTGTTTTCATATATTGTGTTTTTATTTCCTGTAAGCCGCTGTGAGCTAGTTATACAGTATAACCATATAAATTTTCCCAAACAAGCAAATAAATGACATTGAGGCAGAAGAAAAAAAATTCACCCAGCCCTTCCCATTAAACGTTTGCAATATCTAGTAGAGCCAAACTGGGAGAGGACTGAATTAAAAATTGAAGTCGGGCCCAATGCAAATCTGATGAGCATTTGTTCCCTCTTTCCAAGTCCAGGGAGGCATGTTCCAGAAACTTCTGACCTTGAGACACCCTGTGTGTGTGTGTGGGGGGGAACATTGGCATTCCACACGCAGACTTCCTGTCATTCCTTTGACCTTGGTGAGAGCCATAAGCCTGCGTAGCCGGGCTTTTCTCGTGGCCATTTATCACCTCCCCCTACCCATGCCACAGTCCTACTGTGAAATATTTGTTGGTGTACTTAAAGCTCTTTTATATCTACCCCAGCAAGGAGGACAAATTGCGATTTTATCCAGGGCGTTAGATGGTATCGCTCCCTTTCCCACACATACCACAGGACCCTATTAATAAAGATAAAAGCCAAAACTTCCATTAAATGCAATCTTAAAGCAGGCGAGGCAGGGCAGAAAAATGCTCTTCCCTTCCCTCACTCTCCCCCCCCCTCCCAAGTTTGCCGTCCAACTATTGAAAACAAACTTACATACATACATACATACATATATATATATATATATATATATATATATATATATATATATATATATATATAAACAAACACACACACACACACACACACACACACACTGAGAACCAAATGTCTTATTCATTCTCCTGCGCTGCATCCTGAATAACCACATGGTAAAATAAAATGAAAGATCATTTCATCTCATTGCAGACGCATCCAGGGGTGGGCTTCAGAAATGTTAGCAACAGGTTTTCTCTGCCCCGTTGCTGGGTGTGCATGGCCATGGTGGACATAGCCTAGTCGGTCTCCTGCACCATGGGGAGGGCACATTTTTACCCTCCCCGGGCTTTCCTCGAGCCTCCGGGAAGGCGAAAACAGCCTACTCTGCCTCCCAAGGTTTGTTTTTTGTCCTGCCTAAGATTCTGTGCAGGCCCTGGACTTACCTGGCATCCAAAATGAGCCATGTGGGGAGTCTTGGGAGGGGCGGGATAGAGTGGGTGGGGCCATCCAGGTGTGGGATTTATTGGTTCGCTGAACAGGCAATTAAAAACAATAAAATTAACTACCAGTTTGCCTGAAACGGGGCAAACCGGAAGCAGTCCCTGGACGCATCCTTTCGGTAGTCTGAAATTCCCCTGGCCTTCCCAGTTCCCATTCACCATCCAGGGAAAACACAACTTGAGTCTAGTCTAACAAAGAGAAAGACTAAGGGTGACATGACAGCAGTGTTTCAATATTTGAGGGTCTGCCACAGAGAAGAAGGGGGTCAACCTCTTCTCCAAAGGACCTGAAGGAAGAACAAGAAGCAGTGGATCATCAAGGAGAAATAGCTGGCCTCTAGGAGTTGTGGGTGCCCTGTTTTTTCAAGAAGAGAAAGAAGCCATTAATCCAAGATTGTATAGGGTCTCCTGCTTGAGTAGGGGGTTGGACTAGAAGACCTCCAAGGTTCCTTCCAACTCTCTTATTCTGCAATACTACATTGGTGTTTTCCAGATTGGAAAGAACAATTCTGGAACCCAGAAAATGGCTCTTTCTGCATCCATTTCTTCCCCCTCCCAATCATGGCAGCCCCCCAAAAGGCCCTTCCTCCAACAACAGCAAAAATCATGGTAATAGGACGAGCCACACCATTCTATCTTCTAAAAAGCACCAAATTATTTAGGGGTTGAGAAGGAATCACCAAGGAACATGTTCCAGTTTCTCTTTTTGGAAATGTTGAGCTTTCCTTACTTAGTGATGCTTCTGTCTGAGCTTCCTGCAATCCGTCCTTCAGAGGCACAGCAAGCAGAAAGTGCAATTTAAAACGGTCATCCCCGTTCTGAAAAATATCTGAAAAATATTCCAGATTTTTATTTTTATTTTTTGCTAGAGGACATTTCAAGCCTCACCCAAAAGCAACTGATGAATTGGCCCTTTCAGCTTTTTTGGTTAAGATCATTGATCCTTTAGCCTGCAAGGGGCTGTGGTCTCTCTCCTTTTTTTTCTTTTAATGATCTGCTAAAAAAAAAATCTTTTCTTGTTACTTGCATCAACTGGGGAACTCTTTTTACCCACAAGTATGCAAATCCTCTGCAAATGTATGCTAATTACTTATTTTAATTACAATGTAAATAAGTAATTACTAGATAAGTTTCAAGTGTTTACATGGGCTCCACGTGATTTAAAAACCTAACTTGTAAGAACTATTTTTGAGGGGAGGGAAACATATAAATTTTCCTGTAATTTTACCACAATTTAGAGGCTGGGACTAAAAACACAATTATCGCACACTTTTGTCTCTCTCATCGTCAAGAAATCCTGCATTCTGTAATAGCACATTTATTACAGGCGCATCCTAACTTTCATTATGTTCCCAAAGAAAACAGCACTCTAAATTCACAGATTTATATGAAGTGTTTTAAGCAGTGTAAGATGGCTTGTATAGGGTTGATCTACCATGTTTATTTCCTGCAGTTGTATCAAATTTTCCCATTGAAGCTCTCCAGATAGGTTTTGCTGCAGCCGTCGCTACAATCCAATGAAAAAGGGGATGAGAAAAGAGAAGGATCTTTTGTGATTTTTGTACAACAAGAGGAGGGCAACGGGATGATGGCGTCTTGCCAAGAGCAACATCTCAGGCTGAGGTATTGTCAGGACCATGGAGAGTTCTATAAAGAGAGGTGCTGTTAATTCCATTTATACTGGTTCATTCAATCAAGGGACCACTAAAACCTCTCCCACCTACACCAAGAGGGCAAGCAACTTGTATATAAACGGGCAGCAAACCCCACTCCCTCCTAGCATGGATGATGTTGCCTAGTTGGGTCATGAAGTGTCTGCAAGAAAACAAACAAGCTTGCAGAGCACCAAGGACTCCACAGTTGTCCTCCTCTTCCTCTTCCTTCTCCTCCTCTTTCTCCATCCCCACTCCTACTAGCTCTGTTGATGTTACTTATTTGGGTCATGAAACATCTGCAAGAAAACAAGCAAGCTCAGAGAACACCAAGGACTCCACAGTTGTCGTTGTCGTCGTTGTCATCGTCGTCCTCCTCCTCCTCCTCCTCCTCCATCCTCACTCCTTCTAGCACTGATGATGTTCCCCAGTTGGGTCCTGAAACATTTGCAAGAAAAGAAGCAAGCTTGGAGATCACCAAGGACCACTCCTTTTGTTCTCAGCAGAAAGGCTACTTTCTTTTCTACTTGTCTGTTGCTGAGTGATCTTTGGGAGGCCAGCAGAATCAGATGATTATTCATCTCTGTTTCTTTTTGCTGTTAAATTTATCATTTTAAAAAGTCGGTGGCTTTTCCCATTCACTATCAAGGGAAAACACAATTTTGAGATAAGTCTGATGAAAAAAAGGAACTGAGAGAGACATGACAGCAGTGTTTCAATATTTGAGGGTCTGCTACAGAGAAGAAGGGGGTCAACCTCTTCTCCAAAGGACCTGAAGGAAGAACAAGAATCAATGGATGGAAACTCATCAAGGGGAGAAGCAACATAGAACTAAGGAGGAATTTCCTGACAGTGAGAACAATCAATCGATGGAATGACATGCCATCAGAAGTTGTGGGTATGCCATCACTAGAGTTTTTGAAAAGAGACTGGACAGACATTTGTCCAGAATGGCATAGGGTCCCCTGCTTGAGACAGGGGTTGGACTAGAGCACCTCTAAACTCCCTTCTAACTCATTCTGTTAATGGTTGTAAATTCAAATCCACTCACTCATTGCCACCACAGCTTAATGATTCCAATTCCGGTTGCGTGTTGAGGTTCACCTGCACCAACATTAGTAGCAGGTGTCCAGGATGCAAGGACTGCACTGAAAGACTCGGAGACAACGCCGCGTGCATATTTAAGATGGCCTGTTCTTAGAAATTGGGTGCCCTGGTAATCTTCTCCTATCGATCCCTTTCTGTTTATCCTCGCCTTTGTCTCTGCAAAGGATGTCGCGAAGGACAATACAACCATCACCTTTGAGAAGTCAAAACTGGCATGTTGCTTGAGTGGTACCAGGGCTGTGCGTGGCCCATTGTATCTGATCAGATTGCCTCCATTAGCTCTCAGGAATATGCGGGGTAGTTGCCGCTCAATTTTTAGTGAAAAGGCCCACTTAATGAGTGTGATCTAAATTCCTCGGCTCTGGAGACATTTTTCAGCCTGAGTGTCATTATCCCACCCCATACACACACACACACACACACACACACACACACACACACACTGTCTCAAAGGCAGCAGTTGTGTGGGCCATTTGCAACCAGGAAGACACAAGGAGGGGAGGGAGAGGAGACAGGGTGGAGAAAAAAAAATCTATATATGGATTTTGTATTCCAGCTCATAGTATTCTCTGTTATGGCCACAGGTGTTGTTTGCTTCTAAATTTGCTATTAATTGTGTTTGTGCAATAATACGGATTCAGCAGGAAAGATAGGGAAGAGTGGGGGGGGGGGCTGGCACATGGGTTCAAGCACAAATATTGAAGATTAGGTTGTCACTTGCTCCCCAAAGTAAACTGTGAAAGGAGGGAAGCAGGGGCTGGATATCCCTCCCATTTATTTTATTTATTTCACAATTTCAACCCTCCTCTCTCTCTCTCTCTCTCTCTCTCTCTTTAAAGAAACCCACTTGAGTTTGTTGACTTCTTCTCTTCAGTTAGAACTGCAGAACAGCAATAGCCATAGCATTTATATACTGTTTCACAGTGCCTTTACAGCGGTTTGTAAAGTCAGCCTCAAGCAAGAACAAGACTGAGGTTTGTAGGAAAGTTGGAGGGCAGAGGAAGTGGAATATATATCTCTGGGGTGGAGAGGGTGTTTTGAAGAAAAGTGGCACTCTGGAACAAGTCATCCAAGTGTGAATTTCCAGATGGAGAGGAAGAGAGACGATGGAAAGATGTTGGCATAGTAATAGCAATAGCCCTTAGACTTCTATACCGCTTCACAGTCCTTTCCAGCCCTCTCTAAGTGGTTTGCAGAGTCAGCCTCTTTCCCTCAACAATTTGGCTCCTCATTTGACCCACCTCGGAAGGATGGAAGGCTGAGTCAACCATGAGCTGGTCAGGATCGAACTGTTGGCAGTGGGCAGAGTCAGCCTGCAATACTGTATTCTAACTGCCACGGATCAGATATATGTGTGTGTGAGTGTGTGTGTAGGTAGGTAGATAGATAGATAGATAGATGGTAGGTAAGTAGATAGGTAGGTAGGTAGCAATAGCAAGATACAGACTCTCTATATTTCTTCGAGAGCTGCAAAGCACTATGAAGTGGTATATGTCTAAGTGCTATTGCTATTGCCATAACAGGAATCTTTGCTGCTCTTCGGACTTGGTTGTTTTCTTGATGGCATTGATGTTACCTAGCTACCCCACAGTTCTCCTTTTCACTCCACAAACCCCACTCCTTTCTAGCACTGATAATGTTACCTAGTTGGGTCATGAAACATCTGCAAGAAAACCACCAAGCTCAGAGAGTGGCAAGGACCCCTCATTTCCGCCCCGAGCTGCAAATATTCTTTTTTATTGATGCCTCTCGTAGATATTTAAAGCATTCATTTCATCCCAGAAAACGACTTCACGCAGATCCTAAAATGAATTTCAGCCCTTTGGGAGTGCCGCACTTGTTCACCCTGGGAGGGCTGTTGAGTTGTTGGAAGTTGTGCACTCCTGTCCTGTAGCCAAGTTCATCCAAGCATCAAGCAAAACTTTGACTGATTTAATACCCTGGAGTGACATCACTAGAAGAATGAATGCACATTGGCAAAACAGCAGTACTGCCAACAGAATGTGATAATGGGACCATAGAATAACACACATACAAGAGAATGAAATTCTAATCCCAGCCTCTCCTGGGGAAAATTTTACAGTTACTGCCATGGAAATTCAGCTGGCACTTCTTAATTACTTTTTTGTAGTTGTTTTACCCCCTCTTTTTTGTTTCTGTAGAATCTACTAAATTCAGCTGGAAAAAGCTTCTTTGTCACAAACTCGTAAGTGGTGGCCCTGCATAAATCAAACGTCTAAAGGCCCACTTCTCCGAGTGCTTTAGTTAATAAATGTGCATAAAACTAAATAGAAAAATCAATGTTTTGTTAATATTGGTTCACTTTATACACTTTTGCGCCCGTTTCAAATTTACAGCTGCTTTTCAGTAGACTGGAAACAATTTTGGACTGGAATAAAGAGAGAGAGAGAGAGAGAGAAAGGGGGCCACTGAAGTCCATTAACGTGGTTATTAATTATGAACTTGATGAATTCAGAACATTGATTTATAACAGTTTTAAAATTGAACTTTCCTGGGTGTTTTCCCAAGCAGGCGTTTCAACTACATACAAACTAGAACCTTGTTAGGTTTCCAGGGAAAGGTTCTCCTTCTTCCACATGTGTGCTAGTCATTCCCGGCTCTAGGGGGCGCTGCTCATCTCCATTCCACCAGCGCTGTCCGAAGACGTCTCCGTGGTCATGTGGCCAGCAAGATGAAGCGCCTTTGAAGGCGCATTGAACACTGTTCCCTTCCCACCAAAGGGGTCCCTGTTTTTCTACTTGCATTTTTTTCATGCTTTCGAAATGCTAGGTTGGCAGAAGCTGCTGGGACAAGGAACAGATAATCAGGGAAGGGACCTTATAGGTCATCTAGTAATGGGGGTTCACTCTGTGACACAGCGCTAGGGATTCGAACCGCTGAACTGCCGTCCTTCCTGATCAACAAGCTCAGCATCTGAGCCACCGCGTCCCTGTGTAAGTTTATACCCAGAGATAAACGCCAACAGAGAGCCAATTCATGGTCAGGGTTAAGGTGTCAAGCTAAAAACCAGGAGATTTGGAGTTCTAGTTCAGTTCTGACTGAGCTGAATGGCAACTGAACGGTCAGAACCAAAGAAGCTTCTTGGATGAGAAGCAAAATGTCTTCAAGCAAAAAAACAAAGCCCAGTTGCCCTTTGAAAAAGGAAAAGGAGAAAAAAAAAAAAGCTCATGATATCAGATCTTCTGCTCTTCTTGTTGTGTGCTCTTTGTTTCATTAAAAGGGGAAGGGGTTTTTATGATTATCATTCTTGTATGAAAGGGACGTCTGCGCGTGGAGGGGAGGGGGTGATTTTCCACCATAGAGACACTGAACTTCCTAGACCTTTCCGGCTTGATTAATATAGATGTAACATCATTTGCTCAGTAAATAGCAGAAACTTTGCCAATCTGGAGATTGCGGTGGAAGCCCTCTTGAGGTCAAATGGCTTTACTCCTGATGAATATGTAGCAGAGCGTGGAGAGTGATCGATTCCAGGGGGGGAAGATGGAAAGAGGGGGGGATAGAGGTCAGGAAGCAGCGGATGGGGTCAGAGGAGGCTGTGCCCAGAAGCTAGACTTCTGGGAAAAAGGTAGGGGAGAGGCCATATATTAACTTTGGCTAACCTGGTTTCATTTCCAGACAGGGAAGATTTCAGCTCCTAGAATCCACCCCAGCTGAATTGGTGGGTGTTGAGAAGAACAGGAGATGAAAATCTCTCCCCTTAGTTGAGGGATTGTTGGGTCCCAAGACTTTGCAGCCAACAAGGCTAATGACTGAGCCTTCCTAGAGTTGACATCTCTACCTGCAGAGAGCATCCAGGTCAAAGGAGATGGTCTCCCCTCAACACTGTGGACCCAACATAGGAGCTCAGCAATTCCAAAGAGATCATATGAAAACAAGCCACATCAAAGCACAACAACAACAACAACAACAACACAGAATGTAGAACAATAGAATAGATTATAATTTTTTATTGGCCAAGTGGGGTTGGACACACAAGGAATTTGTCCTTGGTGCAACGGAGTTGGAAGGGACTTTGGAGGTCTTCTAGTCCAACCTCCTGCTCAAGCAGGAAACTTATACTTATTCCAGACAAATAGCTGTCCAATCTCTTCTTAAAAACCTCCAATGATGGAGCACCCATACAACTCCAGGAGGCAAGCCATTCCAGGGTTTAATTGTTCTCACTGTCAGGAAATTATCCTTTCGTTCTAGGTTGAATCTCCCCTTGATAAACTTCCATCCATTACTTCTTGTCCTGCCCTCAAGTGCTTTGAAGAATAGCTTGTTTGAGAATGGAATGGCATAGAATAGAATAGAATAGAATAGAATAAGGACTAGAATAGAATAAGGACTAAAACAGAATAAGGAATAGAAGAGAAGACAACAGAATGGAATGGAATGGAATGGAATGGAATGGAATGGAATGGAATGGAATGGAATGGAGTGGAGTGGAGTGGAGTGGAGTGGAAGGGAAGGGAAGGGAAGAGAAGAGAAGAGAAGAGAAGAGAAGAGAAGAGAAGAGAAGAGA
>BLBF01000074.1:9329251-9356751 GCA_015471245.1 Laticauda colubrina
AATACTGATGATGTTATCTAGCTGGGCAATGAAACAAGGGGGAAGGAAAGGGAAAGGAGAAAGGAGAAAGAAAGACAAACAGAAAGACAAAGAAAGAGAGAGGGAGAAAGAAAGAAAGAAAGAAAGAAAGAAAGAAAGAAAGAAAGAGACTGAGAAAGAGAAAGAAAGAAAGAAAGAGAGAGAGAGAGAGAGAAAGAAAGAAAAAAGAAAGAAAAAAGAAAGAGAAAGAAAGAAGATGGATGGATCCCTCTGTCTGCATCCTTCTTGAATTTCAGTTGACATCCTTTGATTTCTGAAGGAAAATCCACTTTGCGTTGCATTGGGGATCATGCCCATCACATTCGGGAATTTTCTTGCTTTACTCTCCTCTTAAATCTCAGGGGTTGGTGATCTTGTCAGCAGCTTCCCAACCTCCCACACTTGGGTGCACACACCTTTTCAGTTCTTATAGGAGGAAAACTTACTTGACTTCCTTCTTCTTCATTGGCCACCCACCAAAAATGGGGGTTAAAAAATTAATAGATGGAAAAAACATGCCCAAAATTGACTCCAGAGGTTGAGGAGAGGGCTAGTGAGGGAGATCTATCCGTGAGTAAATTACCAACCCTGAGACAGTTTGTACTACACTGCAACTAGCCCTTCAAGTAGGTAAGGAGGGAAAGGTTGAGTTGATGAGTTTTTATTGATTTGCCATCACTCCCAGCGTGGGCATTTTCTGGTCTATTATACCAGCGTCACCGTGAATTCCCTTTGCAATGCTAAAAAGGAAATATGGACAAGCTGACCTTGGCAATACGGAGATAATGAAATTCTCCGAAAGAAATGTCCAAGTGGAGGAGAAAGGAGGACAACAGCCAACTCGGAGCTTCACCTGGTGAAGCAGGTGAACAGCTTTGCAACAGGTATTTAGACAGGCAGAGGCAGTTTGGCCTAGTGGTTAAGGGCACCGGGCTAGAAAGCAACAGACCATGAATCAGCTCTAAAGGGCAGGGCGAGGAAATTAAGTTGAGGCAACTGGTATCAGTAATCCTCGACTTACAATTCATCTAGCCACAGCACTGAACAAAACTGACTTATGGCCAGGTCTGATGGGTCATGCCATCTAAATTTGGGCCCTTGGCAGCTAGCATGTATTCATGACCTTCCTTCCTTCCTTCCTTCCTTCCTTCCTTCCTTCCTTCCTTCCTGGTGCAGTGGTTAGAATGCAGTATTGCAATGCAGTACTCACTGCCCACTGCCAGCAGTTTGATTCTCAGCTGGCTCAAGGTTGACTCTGCCTTCCGTCCTTCCACAGTTGGTAAAACAAAGACCCAGATTGTTGGCAGGCAAGAGGCTGACTCTGTAAACCACTTAAAGAGGACTGTAAAGCACTGTAAAACGGCATACAAGCCTAGGGGCTGTTGCTATTGCAAAGTCCCATAGAACGTAATGTTACTTTCTCGAGAGTAGGCAGGTGTCAGATAAGGCAGTAAATGCCTCGTTCTGGTCTTCTGGGATTTGAGAAGGAAGTGATTAAGTCAGTAACAATAGTGTTAAATCAGCCCCGAAATCTAAAGTGTAATGTCAGGACTTCGCACTGTTAATACCTTTATTATGGGCTCAAATGTATTCACGATAGTAAGATCTCTCTCTCTCACTCTCTCTCTCTCTCTGTCTCTCCTGCCCTGGTGTCACATTTTAGATATAGAGCAGATAAATGATACATCACTAGACGAGATCTACAAAAACCATTAGTAACCGTGACATTTTGACGTCAGATTTTTAAAAATTCCTAAGTAATCTTTTTGATTTATGAAATGGTGTCCAGGTTCATCGAGAATGATCTCAGATTTATCACAGCCTGGTTAGAATTATTAATGATTTTCAATTTGTAAATCCAATGCCAGCATGCCCACGACGGCTGGAAAGAAATCAGAGGTAGCTGACAAGAAGAAGTTTTTTTTTTCCCTTCCTTCTGTCTTTTTTGTCAATTCATAGTGCACGAGTCAGAGAGAAATAGAGAGATTGTCTTCAAGACTTAAGCAGAGTTGCCTCCTCCTCTTCCCTCCCAGCCTAAACCTTCATTCCAAAAACATCTACAAGGAGGGGAAGCTTCCAAACGCATGTGTCAAAGGCACTTTAGATAGAAATAGCAATAGCCCTTAGATCTATATAACACTTCATAGTGCTTTACAGCCCTCTCTAAGCAGTTTACAGTCAGCCTATCACCGCCAACAATCTGGGTCCTCATTTTACTAACCTCAAAAGGATGGAAGGTGGAGTCAACCTTGAGCTGAGGTTATTTTAGAAGAAGGTAGAACATTTCTGCATAAACTAAGAAGAACCCAAGAAGACCTAACAAGAACCCAAAAAGAACTTCACAAGAAGCCAAGAAGAACTTGATAAGGACCAAAGAAAAATCTAGCAAGAACCCAAGAAGAACTTCACAAGAAGCCAAGAAGAACTTGACAAGGACCAAAGAAGAACCTAACAAGAACCCAAGAAGAACTTGACAAGGACCAAAGAAGAACCTAACAAGAACCCAAGAAGAACTTGGCAAGGACCCAAGAAGAACTTGACAAGGACCCAAGAAGAACTTGACAAGGACCAAAGAAGAACCTAACAAGAACCCAAGAAGAACCTGAAAAAGAAAAAACCTAGCAAGAACCCAAGAAGAACTTGACAAGGACCCAAGAAGAACTTGACAAGGACCCAAGAAGAACCTAACAAGAACCCAAGAAGAACTTGATAAGGACCAAAGAAGAACCTAATAAGAACCCAAGAAGAACCTGACAAAAACCCAAGAAGGCAAAAAGACTTCTGTTGGTTCAAACCATCAATTATTACGCTAAAAATAATTTGCCTTGATTAAACTTGATTTCCAAGTCAACTAGGCTAACTTGGGACTCAAAATATGTCTCCATCAGCACCTGCTTGGTGTCTCTCCATCTGACATGACACAAACAACTTTCAACATCCCAATTCACAGAGAAGGAACCTCATGAAAAACAAACACAAGAAGTTTTTTTTAAAAGACCCCCTCTTTTGCTTCTTTCAGATTTTTCCATTAATTGTCCGGTTAGACCAATAATTATGGACTTTTGTGAATGGGCTTTTTCCCAATGTTTCTAATCTATCATATTTAGTCCATTATTCAAGCTCTATCAAACCAGAGCAGGCAAGGAGATTCTGGACATCTGTCACCAGGCTGTCAATATTAATGCCTTTCCAATTAAGCAGCATTATAATGGCAGCCTAACAAGGAGCCATGACAGACCATTCCCACTCTTACCATGCACAAAAAGCCTTTGAAAATCTCTCACCATTAATTTATGGCCAGCAGAGTCTATGAAATCAAAACCAGACAGTCAGGGGTGTTACAGTGGCCGGAATATAATTTTTTCATGTTCCTTTCTTGCTCTAGACTGAGTTAGCCCCATCCTTCCCCCAAAATTTACTACTCTCTGCTGACATAGCTGTTTTCACGAGAATCCTTCAAGCCTTCTTCATCAGGAAGTTACCAATCTTTCTTTAAAAAAAAACCACAACTCCAGATTTATGGGAAGAAAACATTGATACCTAACTCGTGACAAGATAAGCTAAGATGGGGCCAGATAGAACTTTAAGCCTGTCCAAATCTCTGAGGGGATGTTTCATTTGAAAAGGCTGAGTGAAATATTTTTGGAGGTACTTTATCTAAGACTTATATAAATTTCTCCATTCTTCTATCCATCTGTATCCACCTGTCATCTCTCTATCTATATCTGTGATGACCCGGGGCGTGGCAGAAAAGCAACACAGTCAAATAAGAAAGAAGAGTCCCTTTATTATCTCTAACTTTACCCCCAATGTCCAGGTTACCTTCAGCTAGAGAAAAACTCTCCCAGGAACAGTCTTTTTTTTTTTTTTTTAATAAAGTTTTATTTGGGTTTTCACACACAAAATACAAGTAAAACATCTTTTTTGAAAATAGCATGGTCCGGGGTTGAATTTCTTTATACAGGCACAAAGCTCAATTTCATGCTCCTTTTTGTATTCTATTCCATATTTTATACTATTTTACATTTTCTATATAGTTTTTCCCCTCTTTTAATTTTCTCAATTTTATTTTGATTATCTCATCTCAATTCAAATCATTATATTTATACTTTTGTCTGTTCTGTTTCAATTTCATATTACCTTTTCTCAATAAGCAAATTTTCTCCTGTAGTTACTAATTGGAGTATGACACCTTTATATCTTTTAATTACATCCATTCAACTCTTATTTAAACTTCAGTATATACCTTAAGTTTATGACCTCCAATATAACACATAGTACATAACTTCCAATCAATTTCTGCTTGGTACATTCTTAGAAAACACACTATATTCTTAAAAAAAAAAAAAGGAAAGATTGTAAATATGTGTAATTATAAACTTTCATTCCATTCCAGTTCAGTTCTATCATTAATAATCATTAAAATCTTAACATTAACACTTCTTTTCAATTCAATATCATACTTTCTTAAAAACACATATAATCTCCAAAATTAATTTTTCCCTTATTTATCTTCACATATGTTTTATAAATCATTAAATATACCTTTTGTTACATTTATTTATTGACAAGCATTCCACTGAATTACAATAGCTATTTTATCAGACATTTAAATCATACATTGTTTCATATTTTCTAAAATTATTTCTGCTTCTGATATAACCATACTATCTTATGTATCTTTGCAGAATCCCTTTTTCCATTAAGTTTTCACCCATTATCTCTAAATAGGTCCTGTGTCTCTATATTTTGCTTCTGTCCTTTATAACTTCTTTTCCTTTCTCTCTTCCCTCTCATCTTCTCCCTCCCCTTTTTACCCCCTTGTCTCTCTCGTTCTAATTCTCTCTTCTGCATTTCCCTCTTCTGTTGCTTTCTGATTTTATAGTTATTTTTCACTCTATTTTCTTTTTTGGAGTTGTTTTTCCCAGTCTTAAACTTTCCATTCTCTTTCCCCTCTTTCCTATTTTCCCCCCATCTAAGATTACTTGTTCATTAAAGATGGCTTCTTCTTTGTCCCAGTCTTCTTGTTCTGCAGGTATTTCTTGCTGTTTCTCATAATTCCAAATCTCCATTTCTAAAAACTGAAATACGAAGCCAAAAGAACCTCTCCCTTTTGTGCATCTTCTTTGTACTTTTTAAGTTCCATTTTCAGTTCTTCTAAAAGTGGAGCCATTTTAAACAGTTTTAAACAACCACCCGATTGATTTTAGTCATTCAAAACGATAACCAAGAATCCAGAAATCATCAAGTAATCCAGATAGTCCTGAGTTATATCTTCTTATTTCTTTTTTGACTTTCTCTTCCTGGGGTTTTTGTTGTGATATTTCAGTTAGCATTTTGCTGTAAGTTCTTTTTTAATTCCAGGCAGTCTCCTCCCTTCCAGATCCTACCCTTTTATTCTTTTTCTCTCCTTTCCTGTTTCAAAAGCTTTTAATTATCCAGAAACCTTTATTATCCCTTTGACTTTATTTTCAGCATTAAATGCCTATTGATGTCAAAGTGGATTTTTTTCAAATTTCTTGCTTAAGTCTCTTAGCTGTCAGTATAGGAAAAGGAGAAAACCAAATCTTTTCCCTTTTCTCTCCCCTTCGCAGCTTAAAAATCTTCTTAGGGAACAATGTTATTGTTTTTTTAACAGTTTCAATTCCAGGGTACCTTATTTGTTGCTTCTGCTGTTTGACTCGGTCAACCAAATCTTTCTCTTCTTATCTTCCTCCAGCACATTCTTTTCTGATCGAGTTCTTCTTTGTGGTGGCCATTTCTGACCACCGCTGCAGCCACCTTCGGGAAAGGGAGTAATGGCCAGCTGGGGAGGAGAGATGCAGCTCTCCTCAACCCTGTTGGCAGTCTCCCCCCTCTTCACCACATCTATGGGGTGGCTTAGCCCCAAAACCAGCTGGCTCGGGGCACTCCAGTGGCGAGCACGAATCGAAGCCTCGCAGAGATGAGGTTTCGGTCTGTCGCTGAAGAAGCTCAAACCAGAAGTCCCCTCCCAGGAACAGTCTTTAAGTGGAGGAAATTCAGTCCGAAAACAAAGTACATACAAACTGTAAATAAAAATCCACACAAACCATGCTACAGCAATTAACTGGACAGGGCAGGAGAAGGAATTGCAGACTTGAAAGCCCATGAAAACACACACAGTTGGGAAGATGCCAGGAACACAGATAAGCCTCAAAGATACCAGATAATTCACAATTTGCTTCCAACAAGTTGCTGTGCAAAGCTTCCCTTTTTTAACACTGTGTTCCCAGCTACAGCTAATGAAGGGAATCAGGGCCCTTTCCTCCCCATAAGCCATGCAACTCACAATGCTCCCTTCTCTGATCCTCCCTGTGTGCCCTAGGATGAAGAGGGGGTGGGCTTGGGTGTTCCTCTGAACTCCCTCTCCCTTGTTCTATTTCTTTTCCCTGCTCTGCCCAGTCGGACTTTGCTCTTCCCCAGTTTCTTCCACAGCCACCAGAGCCACACACCTGTCAGCTGCTCAGCCTCCTCCTCCGAATCGGATTCCGGCAGGGGCATGACAATAATCTATATCTATCTTTCTATCTCTCTATATATCTCTACTTCTCTTTCTCTCTCCCTCTCTCCCTCCCTCCCTCCCTCTCTCTCTGTATACACACATAGAGAGACACATATGATGTTGCTACTTATCCATAAAGCTTAACTCCACCACCTCTGTGTTCGAGAGAAATATCCCCAGGAACCTATAAAATCACCTTCCTAGTTGCCCCTGAAATAATGTGAATGGTTAACAGCCTAATCCATTTTGCAGATATATGCAGATTTATGTGACTCGCGCAGGGCTGAAGAATGAGGAATTAATTCATTTAAAATATTGATATCCCCCTCTTCTGGCTGACGACAAGCCCTCAAAGGCATGGGGGAAGAAGTGAAAATTAATACATAATGGCTTATAATGAGGTTCTTGAAAAGGCTACGACGATTTAGAAAGTTTGAGGGAGGGGTGAAGGCGGGAGAAGAAAGGAGAGCCACGTTGTCCCAGATTTGGTGATATGACCAGATTGATATCTGCCCTTTGACATTTCAGTGGTGGCATAACTCAGCAGCAAACCAGCTATGGACAAAGAACATCAGATTCTTCGATCCTTGGTGGCTATTTGCTCAGATGGATAGTTGGTTGAATCTACAGAAGCTGGTTCTTCTTAGCAGGGAAAGATGATGGAGGAAGGAGGAAAAAACCTCTGTCAAAAAACTTCCCCCAGCTTTGGATGCTGCTACTTTTCTCAAAATAGACTCCCTGCTCATAAAGTGGGGGACCCAACTTTCCCCATTCTTCACTTTTGTGCAAGTCCCATAAAGTCACAGATCTGAGAGAGAAAGCTATCAAGTAATCAGCTAGCCTTGTTTCCTCAGTGAGCAAGGAGCCAAGTTCTGGGAAAATGCAAGAGCGGATTGCCAAGGAGCCACTTTTGGTAATGAGGTTGAGAGAGAGAGAGAGCTTTGGTAGCAAGCCAGACATTGAAGGTGAAGGACTTGTGTTGCTAGTTTAGAAAGCATGCGTGGCCTGAACCGTTTGGTCTCCATCAAGGGGCTGAATGACTTGACTCCAATGTGTCATCAAACTAGTGGAAGCAATAGCCTCCCATGAATTCATGGAAGGCCACCAGAATGCTAAACTCTTGTCCAACACATCAGCCTTTAAGACCTGATGGAATGGAGATCAAATGGTATGAAGAGAGGGAGACTGAGACAGAGAGAGGAGGGGAAAGAGAGACAAAGAGGGGGAGAGGGAGAGGAAGAGGGGGAAGAGAAAGGGAGAAGGGGAGAGAGAGCAGGGAGAGAGGAAGAAAGAGACAGAGAGAGGAGGGGAGAGAGAGACAAAAAGAGGGAGAGACAGAGACAGAGGGGGAAAGAGAAAGGGAGAAGGGAAGAGGGAGAGGGAGAGAGAGAGAGAAAGAGAAAATGTTGAGGGCAAAGCCACCTCCAGGGATTTCAGAAAAGACCCATCACCCTTCACCTTTCATGCATTATTACATCACATAAGGAGCTAATTGTCCATTTGCACTCTTCTTCATCTCTCTCTCCCCAGAACTGTTGTCCAGTTCTTCCACATCACACACACACACACATACACACACAAAACCTTTGTTTCTGTCTCTGCAAGACCGACAGATCTGTTTGAGAGAGAGAGAGAAACTCTCTCTTTTTTTTTTTTTTTGCAAATTGCTCCCACATTATACATCCCATTTAATCCCTTCCTTCTGACTGGCTATTTTCCTCTTTGAAAGCTTGAGTGTCAGGTACTTAGAAACAGCGATGGCACAGCTGGGGGGGGAAAAAAAGGAAGGTGTTTTATTATAAGAACTCCAGGCAGGCAACGCCACTGAACTTAGAGATGATGTTGGGGAACTACAATAATCTGTTAGCAGAGAGAATCAACACCGGGGAGCCATGCTTTGCAAATATTAATTGCTAACTTGGTCTTGCATCGTGGTCAATACCAAGTTTTGGAGTAGGCATTTGTGGAGAATTTCTTCTCAAGGAAGGGCCTGTTAACAAATATATTCTCTGCAATGCGGGGTCTTTGGTGCCCTCTGAGCTTGGTTGTTTTCTTGCAGGTGTTTCATGACCAAACTAGGTAACATCATCAGTGCTAGAAGGAGTGGAGTTTGCAGCAGGGAGGAGGAGGAGGAGGAGGAGAAAATGGCATCATGAGTTTGATCTATTTTGCAAAGCCCCAGAAGACAGGATAAGAAGCAATGGATGAAAACTCATTAAGGAGAGAAGCAACCTGGAATTAAGGAGAATCTTCTTAAGAGGGAGGACAATTAACCAGAGGAACAGCTTGCCACCAGAAGTTGTGGGTGCTTCATCACTGGAGGTTTTTAAGAAGAAAGTAGACAGCCACTTATCTGAGATTGCATAGGTTCTCCTGCTTGATCAGGGGGCTGGACTAGAAGACCTCCAAGGTCCCTTCCAACTCTGTCATTCTGCATTGTGTATGCCCCCATTTTTCCTCTTTCTGTCGAAGAGGCTATACAGCTCCATTGCATGGACAAAGACACACACACACAAAATGCCTCTCCAGCTGAAGAGTAATGAACACAGACAATAATAACCTCTCCCAGCCTGGATGGCTTTGGTGAACTTCAGCAGACTCCAGATGAAATAAAATGTTGACAGAGAAAAATATATATTGGCATCTCTTGATCCTCAAATCACAGAGAAAATTGAAACCACATTTCCGTATGATTCAAAGGCTAAGTAGACACTCTTAATAAACAGAAAGAGACGGATCAGCCGCTCGCTCCCTTTCCTCCTCCTGATTTTCTTCTTCTTCTTCTTCGAGTCCAGTTTAGAAGGAGCAAAGTTGGAGAAGATGAGGCAAAAATGAAAGCTTCAAGTGTAACTTAGGTATTGTTGAATCCTAAGGCTGGAAGGGAACTTAGAGATCATCCAGTCCAACCCCTCCCCTTGCTCCAACAGGAGACCCTATCCCTTTCTATACAGATGTCTGTCCAGTCTCTTCTTGAAAACCTCCAGTGATGGAACACCCACGATTTCTGGTGGCAAGCAGTTCCACTGGTTCCATTTTCCCCACTGTCAGCAAATTTCTCCTTATTTCTAGGTTCCTTGATGAGTTTCCATCCATTGCTTCTCCTCATTCTGCCTTCCGGTATCCTTGGTTTAAAAGCTAAACCTATCCAGAGCCTCGAAGTGCACTTCGATATGGTTGGGACAAGCTTCACCAGTCCTTCGAAACGCCTTTCCTAAACCTTCAAAAGATTGTTTTCAACTCCTTTGATCTTCCTCTGACTTTTCATGGCTTCCCTCCCTCCCTCCCTCCCCACCTCCTGTCCAAGCCACTTGTCTTTGGTGAGGGTATTTTTTTTAGACAGCTTCAAGATAGCATCTTTCTCTTCTGTGTGCCAACTTGCAAGCAGCTGCCATTTGGATCAAGAGAGAATTAGAAAAATGCTGACTCCGACTCGGATCCCCAGCCAGACCAGACCGGATTCTGCTTTCCAGAAGTTTTGGAGAAACTCACCCGACTTTGCCATCACAACACCCCCCCCCCCCCCAAGGTTTTCCAGTCTGGAAATTTGGACAAATAAATGATACTGGTAACCTGATGACTGACAATGATTTGTTTGGGGACCCTTTGAAGTTACTGGAGAAAATGACTTATGACTGTTTCCCAGGCTGACAACTGTTACAGTAACCCTATGGTTATGTGACCAAAATTTGGATGCAAATTAGGAAGGAAGGAAGGAAAGAAAGAAATTTAGAGCAGAAGGGAATGAGAGGGTGAGGGTGAGAGGAAAGAAGGAAGGAAGGAAGAAAAGAAGAAAAGAAAGAAGGAAGGAAGGAAGGAAGATGAAAGGAGGGAGAGAGGAAGGGAGGGAGAGAGGAAGGGAGGGAAGAAATTTAGAGAAGAGAAGGATGAAGAGTGAGAGGAAGGAAGGAAGGAACATGAAGGAAGGGAGGGAGGGAGGAAGGAAAAAAAGAAATTTAGAGAGGTAGGCAGGGAGGTAGAGAGGATGACAGGAAGGGAGGGAGGGAGGAAAAGGAAGGGAGGGAGAGAGGAAGGGAGGGAGAAAATTTAGAGAGAAAGGGAGGGAGGGTGAGAGGAAGGAAGGAAGGAAAGAATGAAGGAAGGAAGAGGAAGGGTGGAAGGCAGTGAGTGAGGGTGAGAGGAAAGAAGGAAAGAAGGAAGAGGAAGGAAGGAAGAGGGAGGGAGGAAGGAAATTTAGAGAGGGAGGGAGGGTGTGAGGAAGGAAGAAAGGAAAGAAGGAAGGAAAGAAGAGGAAGGAAGGAAGAGGGAGGGAGGGAGGAAGGAAATACTGTGGTATAAATTACAAAATTCCATATTAGGATGGAGGTTAATTTACCACCCCTTTAGGTTCTTTTCAGTAGAAAATCTATCTCAGTTTTTCTTCTTAAACTCCAAATACTATTCCATTAAAACAAAAAACAAAAAAAACACCATGCTCCCCCATTTGCCGAAGCTGTGCTCCTTGCAAAACACACAGTCTCCTTGTGAGACCTATTCATATTCATTGGTTTTCATTCATTCAGTCTCCTCTGATGTTAATTTTGAAAGATTTATAATAATAATAATAATAATATTTGTTTAAAAAAAAACCCAGAAAGGTCAGTCTCAGGTAATAGCCTGTTTGATAGAACTCCAGGAAATCGTCTTTCATGAAATCAAATCAGTGGGTAGGGAGGGGGGGATGTTGGGGAGTTGTGTGCAGCCAACAAGTCTTTGGGGAATGCGTGCACACACACACACACACATATACACACCAACAAACAGACACCCTGACACTGTTATTATGGTTGTTATTATTTTCAGCAAAGAAAAAATAAAAAATAAACCAGACTGGAGCCTGGAATGGTGCTAAACCTAAGTGGTTTTGCCCATGTGTCACAAGCACGCAAAATTCCTTTTGTTGTTTGCCCTGCGTTTGGCAGAAAAGCACTTAGACAACTGTACACCAGTTGTGGTCAGCAGCACATCAACTCCAAAGGTGCATTGAAGCACTGATTATTTGTCTGATCCAATTAACTTTTCAGGGTTGTCCCTTTATCAATGATCCTTGGGCAGAGTTATTTTGCAAAGGGCCTTAACCCTCTCTGTTTCTTCCTGCCTTCAAAAGAACATGCGCACACATACACACACACACACACACACACACACACACGCAAACCACTGAATAAACACTATTAATCTTCTTCAATGTCTTAAATACCCACATGCATTTGTCAAGGCAATCTTTTGATCACACAGGCAATAGCTAACCCTTTCTGTCTTAAGAAGGAACTGATTGCCTTCTCTCTCTCTCCCTCTCTTTTCTTTCTTTCTCTCTCCCTCCCTCTCTCTCTCTGTCTTCTTTTCTTTCTTTCTCTCCCTCTCTCTCCTTTCTCTTTCCTCCCCCCTCTCTCCTCATCTCTTCTCTCTCTCTTCTCTCTTTATTCTTGGCAGAAGGGAGAGAAAGAGAACTGGAAAATATATCCTTGGCTCCAGAACAGGTTCCAGGAAGATTTTCAAATGTACCTTATTTTTTTAAAAAAGTGTGGGAATTCGTCAAAGACTTGCTTCTTTTATTTTATTTCATTAACTTTAGTGCTTCTGTTCTGCGGACTGTGAAGGAAAGGAAGACATTAGTTCTCGGCGACGGTTTGATCCATCCCAATGCCATGCAGAGCACTGATATACTAGTTAAGAAGAAACCCAGCAAGGGATTGTGCTCTCTGTGTGAGTTGGATTAGTCACAAAGGAATTTTTATTTTCCCTCTGTCTTTTGTTTAATGCAAGAGGGTGTGTGTGGAGGGAATAAAAAGTACAGCATATTAGGAGAATCGCCATCCGTTAAAGGGGTCTCATCACTAGAGGAGTTGACTCTTTATGGTTGATTTTGTTCCCTTTAAAATAACCGTCAGATAATGTTCCTTGATCAATTTAGGTTACCTTGGATTTGATTTATTCACAGGTAGGAGAATGGCCATAGATGGATCTGGGAGGGCACTTGTCAGTTTCCAAATCCTGAATCTTAAAATCTTAAATTCAAAATCCAGAATCCAAAATCTCAAATCACCATTCATGGTCTCTCCAAGGTACCAAAAAGCAGCCCTTCGAGGAATGACCATAAAAACTGGCTGGTGGTGCAGTGGTTAGAGGGCAGTAATGCAGGCTACTTCTGCTGCCTGCCGGCTGCCTGCAATTTGGCAGTTTGAATCTCACCAGGCTCAAGGTTGACTCAGCCTTCCATCCTTCCGAGGTGGGTCAAATGAGGAGCCAAATTGTTGAGGGAAAGAGGCTGACTCTGCAAACCACTTAGAGAGGGCTGGAAAGCACTGTGAAGCGGTATAGAAGTCTAAGGGCTATTGCTATTACTATGCCAACATCTTTCCATCGTCTCTCTTCCTCTCCATCTGGAAATTCACACTTGGATGACTTGTTCCAGAGTGCCACTTTTCTTCAAAACACCCTCTCCACCCCAGAGATATATTCCACTTCCTCTGCCCTCCAACTTTCCTACAAACCTCAGTCTTGTTCTTCTGCAGATTTTGACGGGATCACTTTTAACAGCTAATGTTCTTGCCTCCAACAGCTGCAGGAGAAGACGTGTGAGGGGGGGTGGAGAAAGGACCCTGTTTCTGCTCCAGGTGGGAGTGGAGGAGAGAAAAAACCCTTGTACCTAGATGATCAGCCCCCAAATCTGTTTTGGAGCTTCTTTGACCATCCTCCTGTCGGTTGCCTAACAAGAGGGATTAATTTATTGGCGGCTGATTAAAAAGAAAAAGGGAAGAAAAACACCCATCCATAGCTACCAAAGGAAAGGACACATGCTTTACATGGGCAATTAAAGCAATTAATTTCAGGCGTAGAGTGGAGTTCTCCACTTGGTAAAGAGAGACATCTGTCTAGAGATGTAATGGTGTGTGAGAATGACCTTGGGAGACTGGGAAAAGAGACACTGCCAAGGGAACGGAGAGATAAGAGACAGCCGTAGCCAGCAGTTGGAAAGGTTCTGACAATGTACGATAAAGTAGGATTAATTTATCTGGGCATGTTTCTATCTGGTTTGTCCCACAAGGCCAACATCAGTCGCACAAGTCTAAAAGTACATAATTTCCCTCATCCCACCCACCCTAGTTTCCTTTATACAGTAGCTCGAGAAACGAGGGAGGGTCTCTTCTGAGTTTTTTGCCCTGCCCATTATCTAGTTGTGGATTATGCTGTCTCTTCTCTGATTGTTCTCATAATGCTTTGCTCCATCTCCCAAGGCCATACCATTACGAGATAGGGTTGCTTGATTTAGCTTTCCTTTTGGCTTGGTGCAAAGATGTTTTAATGGTCTATGGTTTTGAGGGGCTGGCTGATTTGAAAGCTTCCTTGAAGATGTAAGGGTGGGCTTCTCATGCTGGGGCAAGTGGAACAGCTCTGGCATGCTGCAGGAAATCACCTGACCACTGTCGAGCACAGGAAAAATCAGGCCGTTCAAATGAACTATAAAGGTTTATTGCAAAGTTTTAAACTCTGTAAAAGAATTGAACTGTGAACGGTCAAAGCAAACAGGCGGTAGATAAGAATCAACGAAATCCAAGGTGGGCTGGGCTTAGATATCTTGTGAGCGTGAAGAGACTCATGGCTGATGCCATGTTTGACTCCTCCTTCAGGTTCAGCCAGGCCATCTCCTACCTATAAAACCCAAGAAGGATCTAGATAATTGAGAATTTTCAAAGACATTCTTCTTGAAATCTTCTCCTGGAGGCTGAAACATACAAAGAACGGTTGTGGGAATTGGGTATGTGCAGTCTCACGAAAAGTAGGACTAGAGGTGATACAATAACAACCTTCCAATAGCACATCAGCAATGGACAATCCTGGGTAGGATTCACACCTCACAAAGCATCCGCCAGGACTCTGTATAAATGGGGCCCATTATCCTCCCCTAAGTGGGACTGCCGGGGTCCCAGTCATACTATAGATCGGGATGGGATTCAAATTTCTTAACAAGCAGTTCTGTGGGCATGGCCTAATTTGTGGGCTTGGCTTGCTAACTGGGCATGGCTTGATGGTGGTCATGTGACTGGGTGGGCATGGCTTTTATGTAAATATTGATTTTTTATTAAAAAAGAGTAACTTTTACCCCAAATCAGGCAAAGCAGGCAGGCTGATTGAATTGATCACAGAATCACAGATTCACTCAGAGATCTATCTTTCTGCAATCTGCTACCTGAGTCTGCACTGAAAATTAGAAGCTTCAGTCCTAAGGAAAGTTCAGCTCTGCTTTTAGATTAGCTAGAAAAGAAGAAATCTAATGAGTTCCTGCTTTCTAATTTAAATCTCCCAGCACAGCTGATAGTTGGAACAGCTGATGGTTGGGGGGGAAAAAAGGAAAAATAGCAACTTACCAAATGCAGGCAAGTTTAATGGCCCACATGCCAGGTAAGGAGTGAGTGGGGAGGGGAGGGGCTACACAGGGGCGCGATTTGCCGGTTCTCCGAATTGCAGAATCATAACCAGCGGTTCTATAGAACCAGTCTGAACCAGTAGAATCCCACCCCTGCTATAGATCACATCATGATTCCCGGGAAGCTGAGGACACATTCCGGTCCAATATCTGATCTTTTAAAAAAAATATAAACGATGCTACCTTTCAACTGCACTGAAAAAAGTAAAAAAAATTATGACCGTTTTTCACACTTCCAAGCATTGCAGTATCCCTATGCCCACCTGGTCAAAATTCAAATGCTTGGCAACTGACTCATACTTACGACAGTTGCAGCTTTGTGAACCTTCTGACAAGCAGAGCCAGTGGGGAAGCCTGATTCACAACAACTGTGTGACTTACTCAACAGCTGTGACAGTGATTCACTCAACAACCATCACAAGAAAGGCGCAAAAATTCACTTAACCCATTTTCAAGCAAAATTCTGGGTTCCGCTGTGGCCGTAACTCGAGGCCTACCAATAATCCCCATGTTTACATCAGATGCGTTTTTCTGCTTTGCCATTAATACTTTCTATTACTTTACTAAATGGTTTCTATTTACTGAAAAGCACCTTTTTTTTTTCCCACTGCCAAAGCCGCACACAGGACGCTTCAATACAGAAATTCAAAATGTGATTAGCAATCGGCTAGGCCCGATCTGATGCCAATTAAACAAATCGACACCCCTGACAAAAACCATTTATATCTTTTTTAAAACATAGTACAGGAAAGAGATAGAGAGGGAGAGAGAAAGAGAAGGAGGGAGAGAAAAAACAACAACCCCAGAGTTCAGCTCGCATTAAATGTGAAATGCAATTTTCTGCCGCCCTTGATTTATTACTTGGTGTTGCATTGTTCAAAGGAGCATGTTATATATTTCAATAGAGGAATTATTGTTTATTCATTAATATTTTAAAACTTGCTTATTGCTGGCTGCGGCTCCTGTTGCAGAGCGAAACTTATGATTTAAAACATGAATTAATAAACACATTTGAAAGTGTTAGACAATATCATAAGCACTCGTTTTTCATTTTACCGGGAGCATATTAAATTTTTTATAATTCCACTGGTGCAATGATATCCCTTCGTGTGTCTCCCAACCCCCCTAGTCTCTGCACATTAAAAAACAGAAAAAAAGGAAGAAAAGGGTGGAAAAGGGGGAGTGGAGACCGTAAATGACTAATTTCAGGTAAAGATGAGGCAAAAGTTAATAATGGATGCTAGGAGGAAAAAATCAGTCACTGTGTCGGTATAATATGGCTTTGGTATATTTGCACTTTATATTATTCATTTGCAGGGGGGGTGGGGGAAAGAATGTGATTCATTTATTTATTTTTTAAACTTAGCTACACCGTCTCCATTGTTCCCAGCCTCGGCTGTGCAATTTCCGAACTCTTTGGCTGCAAAGGATGCCCGCCAGCATTTCACACGTGAAAGAAGGGACATTTGAACCCCTTTCTTTAGACTCTAGAGAGGTAGGGAAGCATAGGTTGGTTTTATGGTCCGTTTCTCCTCCTTTGCCTTCTACTTGAGCTGGCATGCTTTTCATTATTATTATTATTATTACCTTTATTTTCAGAGTACAACATGTGTACAGTGAGATTTTCCTTTGCATGATGAAAAAGGGAGGCAGGCCTGATTGTGCAACTAGCAAACTTCCTTTTCCTTCTCAGTCCCCCTTCCTTCCTTCCTTCAATCTTTCTTCCCTCTTCTCCTCTTCCTTCTCTTTCCTCCTTTCTCCCTCCTCCTCCTCTTTTCTCTTGTCCTTCCTTCTTCCCTTTTCCTCTTTCTTACCCTCTCCAACTTCTTTTCCCCCTTCCCTCCCTTCTTCTCCTCCTCTCCAGAAACCCCTTTCTTTTCTAACACTGATGATTTTATCCAATTGGGTGATGAAATGTCTGCAAGAAAACAACCAAGGTAAGAGAACACCAAGGAACCCCCCCCCCAAATCCCATTCCTTACTAGCACTGATAATGTCACCTAGTTTGGTCCTGAAATGTCTACAAAAAAACAACCAAACTCAGAGCAACAAGGACCCCACCGTCCTCCTCCTCCTCCCATATGAGGACCTTAGACTGAGAATTTCAACACAGGCTAAAAGGACTCTTTTCTTCTTCACAAAAAACTCTCAACCTCCCCAGTCCCACTTTCATGAAATTATGACCATAATGGGCAGGCTCCATTACGTAACTCGAGGCCCTCCTGTATTGAGGCCTGAAGTCTGTATTGGGAGGCGATTCACAGAAACATCGAGCAGAAGGATTTCCTGGTGCACAACATCCAAATATTGTTCCCAGGTAGAACCTCCAGTCAGAGAAGAGGAAAGCATTTCAAGAAGAGACGATGCCTCCTTCTGTCACACCTGAGCGCTATGCTTTAGTTTTAGAACATCCCAGGGCCATTCATAACATGTGAGCAGATGAGTTTCTGCATATATGGGCACAAAACTTAATTAGGTTTCTCTCTCGCTAGCTTGGGAAGAGGCAATGGTGTTTTATTTGTTATTTTAGTTACGGGTGGTGTAAATTTTTTTAAGCAATTTCTCTTTGGGGACGAATAACACCATACCGCCTTGGAAATACATCAACGGGAAATTCAGAATTTAGATTCCTTGTTTTTCTTTTTTTCCTGAGAATCTGAGGAGGGGAAGAGACAAAAAGCTTGAAAAATATAGATTGCTTTGTTGGATTTTGTGCTTCTGTCTATTTTTTTTAAAAAAATTATTTTAAGTAAGGACTCCCGGTAGATTAATAAACAAATTTTTCATGGGTGAGTACCTGATCTTAATAAACTGTGAATAATGTGCACTTTCTTCTCTTGAATTAAAATAAACCTGCGTTTACAGGAGGGCATGAAGGTTACGAATCAAGATCAGGGAAGATGCTTTTTCAAATTTCAGATGGGACATAGAATAAGAGGATTAGAAGGAACTTTGGAGGTGTTCTAGTCCAACCCCTGGCACAAACCCAAGACTCTATTGGTCATTGGGACCAAGGATTTTTTCTTCCAAGCTTTTGGGTTCATGCTGGAGCTCATCCTCAGGAAAGTTCTCTGTTTACATTGGGATGTTCTGTGTGCGGTATTTATATGTCGTGCCTGTTGTGTGTAACTTTTTAGATATAGTCACTGGCTGTTGTTTCTTTGTGCTGCCAGGTCCTTGGCTCCCAAGTACTTGATAAGCTGGGGGTAAATCAGCCCTCCTGTTGACTGCCTGTTTCCCAGGCTTCAATCCCTTCTCTGGCCAACAATCTTAGTAGTCTGCAAAATTGAATGTATGTCCTTCTTTATTGCAATGTGAGAGCAATGAGTTTGGATCTCCTCATCTGATTGCCCACTGGTGTTCTTGAAAACTACTGGTTAGCTTCCTCCTTGTCTGTCCTAAATAGTCACAAAGGGTAGTCACAATCCATGCAGGGGATCCAGTAGATTGATTTCCTTTCTTCCTTCCTGCCTGCCTGTGTTCCTTCCTTCCTTCTTTCCTTCCTCCATTCATTCTTCATTCATGGGTGTGTTTGGGTTATCTCACAAATTAAGTTTCACCTGCATTTTGTTCTTTGAATGCCATTCCCACCCATATCTGAAGGCAACCATTTTTTGGAATACTACCTAGGACGCATAAATATACATTAGAGTATCTTACCACTCACGATTACAATAAGCATTATTCCAATTAATGGGAGCAAACAGTCACAGTGCATCCATTTAGAAAAACTAGGCATTGACTGCTTCAAGGGCTTCCTGTTATTCCTCCATTTGTTTTCTTTTGTTTTTGCTCAAGAGAACAGAGTTATGGATGGCAGGATCAACAGAAGGAATGGTCATACTAGGGAAAGTCAATGGTCCATGATGGAAGAGACTCAAGGCTTGGAGCCTCAAGGCCAACAGTAGACGAGCAACCAGTCCCCTCCCAAGCCTTCCTAGAATGGATCTGTCGAATGTCTGGTTCACACAACATGCCAGAGTTGTAGGTTTGGGATAGGAGGGAGCCATTGAGTTTATAGAAAATAATCTCATCATTAGAAATTAGAAGGGTCATAAAGCTAGAAGAGTCTTCTAGCCCAACCCTCTGCTCACAAGGCAGGAGCTGTGCAGCAGTCCAGTCAAAGGGTTGTTCAGTACGTTTGAAGACCTCCAATGATGTTCCGTTAATTGTTCTTACACTCTGGAAATTTATCCTCTTAGTTCTTGGTTAGATGTCACTTTAATGAATTTCCACTCATTGCTTCCTGTCCTGCCTTCAGATAGTTTGGAGGACAAGTCAGCCCTCCCTTCCCTGTGGCAAAGGTAAAGGTTACCTTTCTTGCACATCCGTGCTAGTTGTTCCCGGCTCGAGGGGGTGCTGCTTATCTCTGTTACAAAGCTGAAGAGCCAGCACTGTCCGAAGACATCTCCATGATCATGTAGCCGGCAGGACTAAACGCCTTCGAAGGAGCACGGAACGCTGTCCCCTTCCCACCAAAGGGGTCCATTTTTCTACTTGCATTTTTTAATATACTTTTGAACTGCTAGGTTGGCAGAAGCTGGGACAAGGAACGGGAGCTCACTCCATGACGCGATCCTAGGGATTTGAACCGCTGAATTGCCAACCTTTCTGATCGACAAGCTCAACCACTGAGCCACCACATCCTCACTCCCTTCTCTGTGAGAGCCCCTCAAATACTCGAAGAAAGCCATCATGTCCTTCCTAGTCCTTCTCTTCAAATAGGCTGGACATTCCTAATTCCCTCAACCACTCATCGTATGATTTAGCATCCAGATCTTTTTATCATCTTTGTTGTTCTTGTCTGGACTCTTTCTAGGATCTGAACATCTTTTTGGGGGAGGGGGGTTACCATGGAAGCCTGCCTATAAAGGAGAAAGGGAAGAGAGAGTCTAGGAAAACTCACAATAAGTGTAGATAAACCTATTTCTGACACAAAAACACATATAGTAACAGGCACCCAAAAGTCATCTTCTTTTTAAATGTCCACAAAGGAAATAATTTAGATTTGAGATGCAAGTGATGTTCTGGTGAATTTGGGCCACTTCAGATGTTGCTGTCGTGGCTTTTCAGACATCAACTTTCTGTGACCCACACACCACCATAGGAAATGACCCCTCGTGGGGTGAAGTTTCACCTCTTAAGTCCTCTTCCTGTTTTGATGTCCCATCTCTAAATAGCTAAGGGTTCAAGGCAGTGGTATTCCCTTCAAGGAACAAAGGCCTTCCTTTCATTTGTCTCATTAATCAGTTGCCGGAAATGGATTGGTCAGGTCACCGAGCACAAGGAAGTCCACCTCAAAATAGCATGGCTTTCAGCATGATGGAGATCTAACCATTTCTTTCCAGGGCGTCCTCGACTTAGGACGATTGGGACCCCAATTTCTCTTGCTAAGTTAGGCAGTTTTGAAGGGAGTTTAGCCCCATTTTACAATCCTTCTTTCCTTTCCTTATTCCCTTCCTTCCCCTTCTTCTCGTTTTTCTTCCTTCCCTTATTTCTTTCCTTCCTTTCCTTCTCATTTCTTTCCTTCCTTTCCTCTTCTTCTACCTTCCTTCCTTCCACGCATGTAAAGTCAAGGGGAGAATGTTTTAGACTGAAATTTTAGACAGAGGTTTCGATATAGAAAGTCTTGGAGATGTTGAAAGGAGCTGAGCTCTATGCATTCTTCTCCTAGGGAGCCTGTTTGATTCAGGTCAACGTGCTGGGATTGGGCTCTGGATTCTGGAGACCTTCATCCAGGTTCTGGGCAGTTTCAAATTGAGCAGATGCATTTGTATCCTTCTCTTCAAGGAGAGGAGACATTATTCAAACAGAGCTCTTTTTTTCTAAAGGAAGCTGCAAGAGACAATAGAAGTGGAGTAGATGAGGCTGAAGGGGGATAAAAACAACCCAAAGTACATGCTGGATTAGACACCACCACCATCACTATCACCACCATTATCGAAGAGCAGCAGCAATCCTTTAATCAAAATTCACAGGTTCTTCAGGAAAGAGTCCTTGAAGCGTATCTAGAACCAGCAACATCTACTTTGGACAACGTGGCTTATTGTTAGGATGGGAGGTAGCCAGGGTGTTGCTGATCTTTGGAAAACTCCAAAGCCCATCTTCTTTACCCAATGTGGCTTATCGTCAGGATGATGGGAGGTAGCCAGGGTGTTTCTGAACTTTGGAAGACTCCAAAGCCCATCTACTTTACCCAACTTCCTGTCAGGCCAGATGGGAGCAACTTGACCTCTATGGAGAGCCAACTCCCTCAGATGGAGAGAAGAAATTGCATCCACGTTTGATCTCATGAAAGGAAAAGGTTTATTCATGGTTCCAGACTACATAGAACTACCACAAGGGAAGACTTCAGTTCAGAGTGTAATCCAGTTAGAAAGTAACACCAAACGGTTTAATACATTAGAATCACTGCCACTTTTCTTTTTTTCTTTTGCATTTCAGCCAATCAGGTTCAGAATCACATACTATATAAAAGAGAAAAATAAAAAATAAAGAAAGAAAAATAAAGGGCACCCACCCACCTTTTCCCTAATTATACAGGGTGAAATATACTGAATATCAAAGAACGGTCTGCTTTACAATCCATTATCGGTTTCAGGTTTTTTTTTTCTTTTCTTTCTTTCTTCTTCTCTTTTTCTTTCGTGTGAATTAAGATCGTAACAGGATGAAAGAACATTCAAAATGTTTCTCCATATTTACAAACAGTTTGACTGTTTAGCATCAGAGCTCAAAATTTCTATTTCAAAGCTTCAAAGGGTGTCCGGGGTGTGTGTGTGTGTGTATGTATGTGTGTTTTTTAATATATATATATCTATTTATATTTATATATAGAATCAGGTCTGGTTTTTTTTTTTTTTTTTTTTAAAAAAAGTAACAAACGCAACCTGGATTTTTTTTTCTTTCTTTTCTTTTTTAAAAAAGGTTTTCTTTTTTCCTTATTTAAAAGATTACAATGTACAATTACATGAAGAAAGAACAAAAAAGAGTCAGTTACAAGATGGTAAAAATAAACACTCCAAAAAAATAATCATAATAAAAAAGGGAAGAGATTAAAGGGGAAGGGGGAAAGAAAAAGAAAATACAGCGTGAGTATTGTTTAGAGCAGGCTTCCTCAACCCAGCACCCTCTGGGTGTGTTGGACTACAATTCCCATCAGCCCCAGACAAGATATGGCTGGACCAATGATGGTGGAAGCTGATTGGTCTATGATATCTTGAGAATCCTAGGTTGAAGAAGGCTGGTTTAGAGGTAGTAGGTGAGCACTCTAAGCTAAAGAATGATTCTATTGGTTCGCATGAGGTAATAAAGCTGTGTTTTGATTGGTGAGATGTATAAATATTCTTTTTAGCTACACTATATACAACACCCATCGGCCAGCATGGAGGAGCGATGGCCAAACCTCGGCAGATGCAACTCAACGTCGACTGTCAAACTTGGCAACTTGATTCAGATATATATATCTATATATCTAAATTAAAAATTTTACATACATACATACATATATATATATATATATATATATATATATGCACACACACACACACATAAACATCAAAAGCCAGTGCTTCCACCTCACATGGATTGTCTGTGTTGGACAACGGACGAGGAGAAGAGGACTGTGCTATCATCAATTGCGAAGGTTCAAAAGGAAGAAAACCATCCTCGATGGAAGGAGAAAATTCAGCAGAAAAACAAAAAAAGTGTTGAGAAAGAAGAGCTTCTCACCCTGCTTTGAAAAACTGGGGCACAACCAAGATTTGGGCATCTCCCTTCCAAAGGCGGTGGAAATTGGGTGGGGGTGAAAGTCTGCCAGCTCCTCCTCCTCCCATCACCACTCAGTCTGGTGCTGATCATAAAACTTTTTGAGTTTATCCTTAAGAATAAAGTCTTTGATGGGCTCTTCGAGCCAAGAAAACAATAAGTGGGTGGCCACCTTTTAAAAAATCCGCTGGAGAATGTTCGAAAACCACGTGCCATCTTGGCCCTCCGCTGGATAAAGTGCTTGCTTTGTTTATTTTTATTTTTTTCCCCTTAATATGGAGTGAGGGCGCACTTCTTGGTGAGATTGAAGTACAAAGGTTTAAAAATCACACCTTCCGGGGGAGGAAAAATTGTGTGTGTGTGTGTGTGTGTGTGTGTGTGTGTGTATGTGTGTTTTGAGATATATCAATGATCGCACAAAAAACAAGGTCACCCAAGTTTTGCAGTATGACAAAGTGGTGCAGAAAAAAAGGATTCTCCGCGGTGGGCTGTGAAAAGATTTCTTTGGGGGCTTTCCCCCCCCCCCCTTTCTTCTTTTCCTTGTCTTTTCCTCCTGGGATTACGAACGAACACAGAAGGCATTTCAGCGCATGGCGGGCCAGGAAAGGGGGAAGAGGAAGGGCCGGTTGGGAAATCAGTTAGAGGTATCGGACTGCACGCTTCCCGGCCCTTCTGTTGGAGAAGTCACAGAAGACGGAGTGGTTGCATCCTGCCAACCTCCATTGGCCTGGAGAAAGGAAGAAGAAAACGGAAGTCAGGAGAACTGATTGTGACCTCACAGGAACTGGGGTATGTCTAGTTTGATGAAAAGAAGGAGTGACATGATTGCAGCCTTCCAATATCTCAGGGGCTGCCCCAAAGAAGAGGGAGTCAAGCTATTCTCCAAAGCACCTGAGGGCAGGACAAGAAGCAACGGGTGAAAACTAATCAAGGAGAGGAGCAACCTAGAACTAGGGAGAAATTTACTGACAGTGAGAACAATTAATCCCCCAAATTTTCTTCTCCTTAGAAAGAAGACCAAGCAAAGTCTGTCGGTGCTCTCTGTGGGGAGTTGTTTTCTGGCAGACATTTTGTTACCTAGCTAGGTAACATCATCAGTGCTAGAAGGGAATGGGGCTTGCTCTATGATTATATGCAGTCGCACTGAGTTGTGTTGTTTTCTTGCAGGAGGGAGGGAGGAAATGGGAAGGGAGGGAGAGGGATGGAGACAGGAAGGAAGGAAGGAAACAGGACAGAGGGAGACAAGGAAGGAAAGAAGGAAGGAAGGAAAAGGCTTATCAGAATAACTACCAATACTTGACCTTGCAAATAGATTATGTGAAAGGAAGTTGAGTGGTCAAGTTTTGTCTCCTGTCCTCTAATATTGTTCCAGGCAGTGTGTCTCTCCCCCCTTCTCCCCCTCATCTGACCCATGCCACCTCCCCTGCCCTCTTCCATCCTGCCTCTCCGCTGGAGGCTGAGCCACTTGCATCTGAAGCCCCAATGCCCAGTTTGGCAGCAGCAGTGCAAGCTGACCCTGTAGCCTTCCAGCAAAGGAACAACTTTCTTGAAAGCGCTTGTGGGGAGGGAAACTCGAACAAAGCTGGATCTTAATTTCATTTTTTTTTTAAAGTCCCCTTCTGGGCCCACATTGGAGACGCTTAGAAGTTGACGGAGACAAGGGCTGAATCGCCCTTGAGTGCAACAACGTCGTCAGAGCAAAGACCAGGCCAGGGTGCAGAGAAGGAGAAGGGGCAAGGCTGGGCTGGAGCAAGGCAAGAGCAGCTGGCAACCCCTTTGGTGGGAGCTCGGCATGGCAGCCAGGAGAGCGAAAAAGCCAAAAAGCCTTTCTCAGAGCTGGACAGTTTCTAGAAGAGGTTCCACCCATAAGAGGACCATGGCTTGAAATGTCAGTGGGAAAAAGAGGAGCAAAGGAGGGAAGGGTGGCCTGCTTTGAAATGTAACCTTTTCCAAGTCATGTCTAGGATTATATCTCCTTCCTTCCTTCCTTCCCTCCCTCCCTCCCTCTTTCCTTTCTTCCTTCTATCTACTTCTTTCCTTGCTTGTCTCTTTCCTTCTTCTTTTTCCTTTCCTTTTCCTCCTTTCTTCCTCTCCCTTTCATTTCACTTTTTTCTTTCTTCCTCCTTTTTATTTCCTTTCACTCTTTCTTTCCTTTTTCACCTTTCTTCCTCTTCCTCTCTTTCCTTTTTCTCTTTCTCCTTTCGTCCTCCTCTCCCTCTCTTTTCTCCTTCCTTCCATCCACTCGAGGTAGATGTTATCCCCTCCTTGGGCGCTCCCCATCCAGCCCTCCAGAAGCGTGGCTTTTTATGGGCTCCCCTTTCCGAGCCTGCAAGCAGAAGCAAAGATATTTGCAACCCACAGGAGATTAAATCCTAAAATTAAATTTAATTTCAGGAAGCCCTAAAAACATGGCTTTGTCACCAGGCCTAAGGACCACAAATGGAAATAGGAATCAGTCAAGTGGTTATAATTTCATTGTACTGTTGCTGCCACGGGGTTTGGAGTAAGGTTTGCACCTCCTTCACCTTTTGAACAGTTTTATGGTATGATGGAGTTTAAGAACATTTTTACATGTTGTAAGCCAGCCAGAGTCACCTGTATGAGAGCTGGATGGCTACAGAGTATAAATTTGTTGAATAAGTAAATAATAAAATATATGGTGATTGTGCTAGAATGGTGGGGCTGAAAAAGCCAGACAGGGAAGGTAAAACGAGCATTTGGGGTGAAGAAAATAGCAGCTGGAATTTTTACAGGTTTTTTTTCTTTATCTGCTGATTGGCGAAAGTTTAAAATAAATCAGCACAGTGTGTGTGTGTGTGTGTGTGTGTTTATCTTTCTAATCAATTCAGATTCATTCAGAACAATTCAGATTCTTCATTTAAAAAAAAAAATCCTCACTGGTAGACAAGAGATGAGGTGAATATATATATATATATATATATATATATATATATATATGCTGTTCAGCTTCCTTCGGGTATTATCCTCCGTCATTGTAGTGCTTTTAAAGTTGTAGTAACGTTTCAGCAGAATCTCATCTGCCATCCTCAGGCTTCTGTATAGAGTTTAAAAGCACTACAATGACGTGGGATAATACCCGAAGGAAGCTGAATAGCACACATGTAAGTACCCGCGATAACTTTAAAAAAACAAATACACACACACACACACACATATCGAGCTTACAGATTCATGTCTAAAGATATTCTATCCAAAGTGAACATCATACCCTCTTTATCCTAATTTATAAACACAAATGTACAATATTTTTACTCGCTTTGGCAGCTAGGAGAGAGGGAGAGGTTTTCAGCTGGGATTTCTTCACCCTCCTCTCTCCCCTCCTTTTCTTCCTTCCCTCCTTCTCCCTCACCCCTCTCTCCCTTCCCTGCCCCAAATAAATTAATCCTTACACTGGTGCTTGAAGATTATGGACTGTATAATACAGCAGTGCCTATCAGACTTCATCAGCCAAGATGGAATTCACATCCCGCCAAAAGAAATAATAAAAATGAACATATATATATATATATATATATATATATATATATATATATCCATATCCATACAGAGGCCTGATGATGGCAGATGAGATTCTGCTGAAACGTTGCTACAACTTTAAAAGCACTACAATGACGTGGGATAATACCCAAAGGAAACTGAACAGTATTTGTATGTGGATCTTTGGTTATTTGGGTTTTTTCCTGCGTAAAATTGGAAGTATTACGGTGACGTTTCAACGAAATCTCATTCGTCATCTTCAGGCTTGTGTCTTCGGCTTTGTGCTTCTCGGAGTAATGTGAGCTTGCAGCTGTTTTTTCTTTTTAACTGCCAGTGTGGGTGTGACTTGACTGGGTGGGGGCTTGGCTGTTGTTTTTCCAGTTGCCTCTTGGAAAAAAGCACCTTTGGGACAACTATGACTTGGATGACTGAGAAATAAACAGAATAAGAGTGTTGGAAGGGACCCTGGAGGTCTTCTAACCGAACCCCCCTTGCAGGAAACCCTCTAGCATTTCAGAATCTCTGTAGACAAACCCACATTTGGACATAAAGACAAATGTCGGCCGGTAGTTTCCGACATGACCAGCTTTTATTTTTGAATTAGCTCGACAGCCATGCTTCACTACAAAACTATGTGGTCAGGCTTAGCTTTTTGGGAGGAAAATAAGGGAGGGAAAATTCTGCCTCTGCCTACCAACATCCATCGGTATTCCTCTGGCTAGCGTCCTCTCAGTGTGTGAGAGAGTTGAGGGCTGTTTGGAAACTGAAACAGTATTTGCTGTGTGAGCAAGGAGACAGCAAGGAGCCTGGGCGTGGCTTAGCTCAACTGTTCTGAACTAAAGCTGCTTGGTGCTGTGAAAGTAAAACTGCAACTCCTCTCCTCTGCTTGTATTTTGCATTTGGAAGAGATTTCTTTCCAGGTGGGGACGGGGAGTAGAACACCTTAGAATCAGAGCGTGTTAATAATAACAATAATATAGGAAATACTCCAAAGAATATAGGAAATACTCTAAATGCTCTGATGGTCATTTCGAAAAATCCGGTCTTAGTGAGCCCCTAGAAGCCAAGAAGAACATAGGTGCTAAATTTCAAGTTCGTAGACTTTATGGTTCTGGAGATTTTGTGATGATGCCTGAAGGGTATCTTTGCTTTTTATATCTATAGATAGGAAAAGGAGATTTAAGAGGGGAAGTATTAATGCCTCTGTGTGTATGTATGTTTGCATGTGTGTGTGTGTGTGTGTGTTTAAAACACACCCAAGAAGTCTGTCAT
>BLBF01000074.1:9361751-9387716 GCA_015471245.1 Laticauda colubrina
ATTCTCAATAGTTCACGGTTGACTGAGCCTTCCATCTTTCCGAGTTCGGTCAAACAAGGACCCAGATTGTTGGGGGGGCAAGTTGTGACTCTTGCAAACTGTTATAAACAGGGGTGGGCTACTGGGGGCTCGAGAGAGCCCCTACCTAAGACTCTGCAGGGCTCACCGAGCCCCCAATAACCTCAGAAAGACAAGCAGGGAAAGCTCTTAATAGGCTGAACTGAACTTCTGGGCATTCAGCCAAGAGCATTTCACACCTCGTTAAAGTGTTGCAAGCTAGATAAACAATCCACTTACTGCTTATGAGGGAGAGCCATGGAGAAAATCAGATCACATAGCCACTAGCTTCCGAGGGGATTAATTCCAAAATCACATAACTCCCCAGAAACTCCAGTAAGACTCCAAGATCCCTCTCACAGTCACTGCTATTAGCCCTGGTTTCACCCAATCTTTTATTTAAGTATTAAATGCACAAAATAATAAAACAACTTTTTGGTATATTATCTTTTTTTTAGGTAATTAGGGCAAAGAAGCGACATCAAGTTGGCCACACCCACCCAGCCAGTCATTAGGGCAGAGATCCTCTTGCTAAAAAATTTGAAGCCCATCCCTGGCTACAAAGCACTGTGTTATCTAAGTAGGCTATTGCTATCCTTACAAGGCTTTCTGAGCAGGACTGGAAGAGCCTCCAAAACAAGAATTGAGAAAGGGGCATGAAACCCCATAAGAACATTTTTTCATTGGAGAATACGAAGGCCCTTCTTAGGAATCATCTGTCCATCTGAAAGAGTTTGGATTGGAACTCCCTTGACCAGGCCATCAAATCGCTACCGCTGAAACAAAGCCAACCTCTGAGCTCCCTCATTGTCTTAAGCAAGCAGGGAAAACCCTTCCTACCATCATCCTGGCCTCTTCTCTCCCCCTAAATTAATGAAAACTCTCCAAGCTTCGAAGGCAATAAGCAAAGGTGCATCCTTTGGCCTGCTAAATTCCCAGGGCAACCGGCTGAAGTATTACATATATTGCACTTAATATTACCTTGTCAGTCAGGAAGCAATAAAGCATTAATGAAAGCCGGCAAATAATTACTACGGACAATCCAATTATGGCTTTTATTAACAGTTTCATAATTGCAGAATCTCTATACGTCAAGCAGATTGTCTGTGGATATATAAGAAATTGGGGCGTTTATGCACACCTCCGGACCAATCCAGCAATGGCCGCCACTAATAAAGCCTTGTTTAATTCACAGTAAAAAAAAAATTTAATATCCCTGCAGCCTAGGGAAGGCAGATTTGCTTGACATCAGATTGTTTCCACCCTGCCAGTCCCCCTAGTTCTTAATCTTTAATATCAAGGCAATTAAAATTAATGGCCACTCATCCGTAGCTACTGTGGGCAGTGTTGTCTTTGCTATCCATTGTTTCATGGGATTACCTTGAGGTTAAACTAACAAGCAAAGTTTAATTGGAAGCAATGAAAGGCGCAGTGGATCGTACATTATGTTTAACCTGTACAATGCAACCCCAGGAATATCAAAGTCAGGGCCAGCCTCGTCCCAGGTAAAAAACAAATAAATAAAAATGAACCCCAAACATCCACGATGGTTATTGTTTTTTAATCCCGGCATCTCCTTCTAAGCAATTCCCTCAACTGAACTCAGAAGGCAGCCGACAGAGAGAACGGACACCTCCCTGCTGTGCCCAAGAAGGGGGAAAAAACCACCACCACACTGTGTGCAATTTAGGGGACTCAACTGTCATCAAAGCCATGGCTAACTCCAAACTGTAGCTTGTTCTTCTGCTGAACTGCCTTGGAACACACCCAGGCGTTGGCTGAAAACAAAAGGATGGAGAGCCGCACTTTAAAAAAAAAAAAAAATTAATACCACCAAGTTTTCTCTGGAAAGCAAACAAATAAAAATCTTTATGAATCTTGGATGCAAGGCGGCACCTACGGACGGAGCCACCAAAGAAAATATTCGATCTAAAAATGGCCCTAAATTTCACAAGGGTAGGTCTTTTAAAACCCCTCCGAAAACAAAGAACGGGCCTTCCCTCTCCTTCAACGTGCTGTCTTTCTCTTGCAAAGGGTGTGCAGGCAACCCACTTCTTGCCCTTTGCAAATGTTTTCCAGGAACTTGTGTCCTTTGATGACAAAGAGCCGCCATTAAGCACCGCCAAGACTTAACCGAATTGCCGTCACGAGCGGAAGAACCGCAGATGGCCCTTTTTTTCCCTCCTTGTCTTTTCAAGAAGTATGAAGTAATTGCAAAACGTAACAGGCCTGGGCCATGGCTTGCAAGAAGTCAATAAAGAGGTCCAAATCGAATCATGCTCCTCCTTGATGGAGGCCCTGTTCAGACCCATCAGAGAAGGCATCGCTCTCAGGAAACGGGAGTCGCAAAAGAGGTCTTTGGGAAGAGTTCCTGGAAGCCCACTGCCACCACACTGGGCCTCTTGAACCCTTTTCCCTATGAAGAGGAGCTTGTTTGGAGTGCCAAGGTTAGCAGCTGTCTTACAGCTCAAGACCCTTTGATCTCTTCTCTAGTCAGATGGAGGACAAGGCAGAAGAAACTCAGAAAAAAGCCTGGTCCCACAATTAGCAAAGCATGCTGGGTCTCATGTTTTCTTGGCAATGACCAAGCTTTTGTCTCCTTCAGGGATATTAAAAGTTTTATTTTTGGGGGTGGGGGGAGTGTGTGGAGGATGGAAGGGAGGATGAATAGATATATTTATGCACGGTGCTCCATTGTTCATTTAAACAAACTAGCTGCGCATTCAAAAGCCCAAACCGACATCACTCTGCTCCCAGTCGCTGAAAGCCAATTAATTAATTGGGCTTAACTGTGTATTACATTTCAAAACAATACCCTCGCACTGATTCATCACGTTAATTGCAATGCTAAATTTTCAAAAAGGCAATAAATTATTGTTCAATCGGGAAGATGCACAACTTTGGGGAGAAGCAGACTTGTTTGATCTTGGATGGGAAGGATGGCTACCAAAACACACTGCCCTCCCAATATCAAAGAAAAAAGGAAGAGTTTCCAGATAACCAGACCTTCAACTTATATTTCCCCTTGTTTGGTTGAGAGCTTTACAAAGTGCTCCTAATTAAACCATTGGATCCTGACTCTGAAAAATGATAGAAACAATGGCATTGTTTGTTTGTTTTTAAAAACACCACCTTCTTCACTTGGTTTGTTCAAAGATGGTTTAAGTTTTACCAAATGTACAAGAGAGATCTTGAAATGCTTGCCAGTTTGATGCTGTCAATGCTAAAAACTCGTCCATGGGTCTACCAAGCTACCTCTGGTTCAAAATGCATTTGTTAATAATACATTTTTAGAAAAAAATTACATCTGTCCCAGTTATCCTTCCACAAAATGAGATCTCTTTTTATCGGAGTTTCACTGGATCCTTCAAGGTAACAATGCACAATTCTTTCCAGTCCAGGGCTGGATTTGATTGGAATGGTTTCTTTGAGATTTCCCTCTAAAAATGGTGGATTAAATCCAAAGCAGTGGCTTTAGAAACCAAGATTTGATCTTATGGGTGTTGAAAACCTCAAACAGAAACCCATTAGCCTCCTCCATAGACTATAAAACGTACCCAGGTTTCAATTTTTCAACTTTTTTTATTCTACTGAGTGGAAGCAGCCAAGCTATAAAATAATTTGCTTTGCTGGTTACCTGGGCGGTTTCTATGCTTGGTTGTTTTCCTGCAGACATTTTGTGACCCAGCTAGGCAACATTATCAGTGCTAGTCGGTGTGACCTGTTCTCAGTTTATTTATAGTAGCTCTGAGCTTGATTGTTTTCTTGCAGATGTTTCATTACCAAACTAGGTAACACCATTAGTGTTAGAAGGGAGTGGGATTTTGCTCCCTGTTTATATACAGCGGCTTGCTCTGCCAGTTTTGGTGAAGGTGTCAGTAGTTCTTTGGTTAGGGTATTGTTTTCTCCTTGATCGTTTGTCTGGGGTTAATCCCCGTTTATCTGAATATTGGGTGCTAGTTGCAGGGTGAGCTCCTGGATATAAACACAGAGTAAGTTGCACTCACTAGCACTCATGATGTTCCATAGTTGCATAATAAAATATCTGCAAGAAAATAGCCAACTTAGAGAGCACCCCCACAGTTGAACCCTGAGCTGGAAATATTCTCTTGTATCAGGCCTGTTGACTGGCTTCCAAAAATTCCTCCAAAAAACCCCAGACCAACGTCAATTCATTCTGGAGACGTCCAATTAACAATTAATAATCTCAGTCAATGAGTAGACCTTTTCCTGACAGAGGTGCCGTACTTCCATAATACATGCCAACACCAGAAATCCGCAAGCCAGCACAAACATCAACATTGGAGACAAAGAGCAGAAAAGATAAGTCTATTTTGGCTGTCAGTTCTCTGGAGGGATCTACCCACTCACATTGCAAATAAGATTCTGATCTCGGTGGAGCATTGAGATCATTCTTTTGGGGGGCTTCTCTCCTTGTGCTGTGTTCAAATTTCCATGACCATAAGAGGAATACGGGCGAGTTGCTGGAAAATACAAGCTGTTTTTTTTCCCTTCTTCTTCTCCTGCTTGCTTTCTCTCTCTCTCTAGCCACAAAGGAACAATGCTGGACAGGGTTCAAGTAGGCCATAGAGAATTTCTTCCTTCCTAGCACATAATTAGGTGATCCACATGAGTAGGCCTCCTTTACAAAGGCCAATCATATCAGATGTAAGGCTGGCTTTTAAATTCTAATTAGCTGCTCTCTGGGTAAGTTCCTCCGTCAGCCAGAAGGCCTGAGAAAGCTTTTGCGACACGAAGATGGGAATCTACCTATTCTGGAGCCGGTTAACTTGTCCAACTCCAGTGGTGGGATGCAGCTGGTTCAGACCAGTTCTAACCCTTCAACACAAGCATACTCTTCTGTAGGGTTTAGACTGGTATTTCCACAGCCTTTGCCTTCAAGGTACTTCGACTGCTGGATTTAGTTGACATGACTGGTTCAGAGAGGCTTAGCATCGGAGGAAAGGACCCCCAAGGAATCTTCTGAAGGCCACCCAGAAGCCAAGGGACCATGAAAGAAACTCTCTGCTGCTCATCATCCCGTTTGCTAAGAGAAGAGCAAACTGCAACAAGGAGCAGAACAACATAGTAAGGGCAATTTTAATTTCAGAAAATGGCAATCGTTCTCACAAGGGAACCTACCTATTGTCAAACATCTATACACACACACACACACACACACAGAGGAAGGAGTCAGGTTTTACCTGCGATACTGTAATGCTGCATTTCTTGGCCAGCTCTTCTTTGGCTTCTTCGCTGGGGTAGGGGTTGCTGAGGTGCGAGTAAAAATACTCATTCAGGATTTCTGTGGCTTGTTTACTGAAGTTGCGCCTTTTTCGCCTAAGAGCAGAGCAAAGGAGGGGAGAGGGATAGGAAGAAGAAAAGAGAGGGAGGGGGAAAGAGGAGGAGAGGGAGAGAGAAAGGGGGAGAGGGATAGAGAGGGAGACGGAAAGAGAAGAGGAAGAGAGGGAGAAGGAGAGGGAGAGGGAGGGTAGGAAGGAAAGAAAGAAAGAAAGAAAGAAAGAAAGAAAGAAAGAAAGAAAGAAAGAAAGAAAGAAAGAGAAAAGAGAAATCCCACAGGTGAGACTCAATAACATCTTCTAGACCAGATGACCTCCAAACTTGGCAACTTTAAGACTTGTAGATTACAACTCTCAGAATTCCTCAGTCAGCCAATTTTAAGCAAAAATGGTGAAATATTTACATTTAGATAATTACCAAAAAAAAAAAAAAAACAGGTCAATCTTAACAGGGAGGTTTGGGGTGGCTACTGTGGGTCTTTCCTGCTGGCTGGGAAATTTTGGAAGTCCACAAGCCTTCAAGCTGCCAATTTTGGAGAGCTTCCTCCTTCTATCTAGAGCACTAGAAGAAGAAGAAAATTGACCTTGGAAGTGGCCCTTTGGAAAACGAAGCTGAAGACGACCTTGAGGCCTGCCTGCTATGATGGCAGAACACTGAGCTCCTCCAACTTTGCTTTGCTTGCCAATCGCTAGCAGAGACAATCCCCTTCTGAGAGATCTAGCGGATCTACCCACCTGGCATCAAGAAACCGGGATCTCAAGATCATGACCGCTTCACAAGTGCTTTGCTTGAGCTGCATCTGGATGGAGCTGAATTTCCGGTGGATTATGCCCACCATCCTTTCGATCTCTTTTGGGGAAATGGGCCTGGTTCGGCTCTGTTCTCGCAGG
The DNA here is from genome assembly GCA_015471245.1 of Laticauda colubrina. Lineage (NCBI taxonomy): Eukaryota > Metazoa > Chordata > Lepidosauria > Squamata > Elapidae > Laticauda > Laticauda colubrina. The sequence continues at coordinate 9,368,000 of BLBF01000074.1, forward strand.
AGGTTCATCACGTGGGTGGTGAATTCATTGCACGCCTGCAGAGAAGGATGGGGGGAGGAGAGGAGAGAGTGAGGAGGGAGAGGTCCTTGGGGAAAAACCCACAACAGGCTTCCTCCAAGTTCAGAAAACAACAACCGCTGTCCTCCAATCATCTGCAACACAACCCAAAGTCAACCATGGTTAAGACACTGGAAGCTCAAACATGCGATGAACGGTTGCAGGAATGAACGGATGTCAACTCATAAAACATCCCTATGCCTGTTTTAGTAGTTGCCATTTAAAAAAAAAAAGGGGGGGGGGGAGAAGGGAGGAAGGAAATCTGGTAGAGCAGTTCAACAGTTTGAAAGCGGAAGTACATTCCAATTCTTTATCTTTAAAAGATTGTAACTAAACTACCAGAGCTTTTGCCCGTGAATATATTTGATAGGAGAACATGAATGATGACACCCAGCCCGGCAACTTATTCAGTTGGAGAATCTGATTTATGACACACCCAGGGGGGAGGGGGGGAAACAGGGTCACAGGGGACTGCAAATCATCAAGGCCAAAGTTGGCAGTGTCAGTATGAATTCTCTAATAAAGTTTTTTGAAGTTTGGCTCGAGAATTATGATTTAATTAGGGTGCTTGCTGGAATCCTGACATGGCGTGGCTAGTCTAGTGAAGAGAATGACCAGGGGAAATAGGATAGCAGTCTTCCAATACTCGAGGGGCTGCCACAGAGAGGAGGAGGGGGGTCAAGCTGTTTTCCAAAGCAAGGAAACTGATCAAGGAGATTCAACCTAAAAATAAGGAGAGATTTTCTGACAGTGAGAACAACCAACCCATGGAACAGAAGTTGCCTTCAGAAGTTGTGAGAGCTTCATCCCTGGAGGTTTCCAAGAAGAGACTGGACTGCCATCTGTCAGGAATGGGGTAGGGTCTCCTGCTTGGGTGGCGGGGTTGGACTAGATGATCTACAGGGTCCCTTCCAACTCTGTTAATTTGTAAAGGATATTGAGACTTTAGAAAGAATGCAGAGAAGAGCAACCAGGAGGATTAGGGGACTGGAGGATGAAACATACAAAGAACGGTTGCAGGAACTGGGCCTGGCTGGTCTTGGGAAGAGAAGGACCAGGGGAGACAGGTTCTAGTGTTTGAGGGGCTGCCCCGGAGAGGAGGAGGGGGTCAAGCTGTTTTCCAAAGCACCTGAAGGCCAGATAAGGAACAATGGATGGAAACTAAACATGGATTGAACCCACAACATGCTTACTCCAGGTCGTTCCACAACTTCTCACTTAGTAACAGAAGCGACAGGCTCAACCGTGGTCATAAGTCGAGGATGATCTGTATGGGTGCAAATCTTGATGAGCAGTTTGCCAGCAGTCTTCCTTCCTGCAGGATTCCAAAAAGCTTGCCTCTACAACTGGCCCTTCATCCATGATTAATCTGAACAGCTCATTTATGGAATGTGCACTTAGCTCATTACTCTAAGTAAAATTCGTTAAGTATTTACATTTAGATAATTAAAAAAAAAAAAAAAACAGGGGCAATCTTAACACACAATCCTAAAACCAAGGCTTTTTCCCTTGGAAGCAATCAAAAGGGACTTTTGAATTCCTGTGTCATCCCAGAGACAATACCCTAGAAAAATTTGGCTGGAACTCCTCTCCCAACCAACTTCAGGCCCCCCAAGACGAGGCTACATAGAATCACAGAATAATGGAAGGGACCTTGGAGGTTTTCTAGTCCAACCTCTGCTCAAGCAGGGGAACCTATATCATTTCAGACAAATGGTTATCCAACATCTTCTTAAGAATCTCCAGTGTTGGAGCAGTCACAACTTCTGGAGGCAAGTTGTTCCAAAGGTTAATCGTTCTCACTTTTAGGGAATTCCTCCTTAATTCTAGGTTGCTTCTGTCCTTGACAAGTTTCCATCCATTGCTTCTTGTCCTGCCTCCTGGGGCTTTGGAAAATAGGTTGAGCCCCCTCTTCTTTGGGGCAGGGTTATGGTCAGGAGAAATGTCACCTCCACCCCTGCGGTGGGATTGCTCCCAGATAATTATTTGCAAGGATACCCAGAAAAACAAGCAGAAACGTACAGCAGGTTTACCTAAAACTGGAGACGGCTCTGTGATGCTTTTAAGTCAGCTGGAACTCACTATTTCCACGCTGCAGTTTTAGCATGATAAATTGCCTGTTGGGTCCAGACTCTCTTTTATTTTATTTTTTTTCCTTCTGCCATGAAAAAAATAATAACACCCACCCCCCCCCCCCCCCCCGTCCCCCTCCACCCCCCCTTAAGCTCTGCCTTGTCCAGCAGGCTCCTAGTTTGGGGGTCCCCTTCCTTGCTGCCCCCTCCCCTCAAAAAACCCCTCCTTTTTGAAAGAGGGTATCTGGGCATACAGCTCCCCAGTTATCTTGGGAATTTCGAGATGCTTATAAATACTTTTGCCCAGAGCGGGGGAGAAAGAAAAAAAAATGTATTTCAATGTAATTATAGAAGATAGCTTTCAATATGTCATCTCTATTATAGTAGCTGTAAATTATGAAGGGAAAGATTTTCTCCTGGCGCTGGGAAAGTGATGGCAAGGCATACTTTCCTTGCTTTCGTTCCTTCTCTCTCCCCTCCTCCCCACTGCCCCAATCCCCCTGCTGCTTTAAAATGCACCCTTGTAACTGGCAACAAATGTCAAAATCAAAGTCCAGGCAGGGGGTTGGGGTGGGGGCTGAAGCCACAATAAAGACAGCGACAGGCCTTTGCTCCTGGGTTCAAAGGAAGCCGTGGCAAGCCAGAGAAAAGCAGCAAGACATCTGGGCTGCCTTCCTTCTTAGGGGGGATAGAAGTGCTGCTGACCCAGATAACTGAAAAGATCAGGTTAACGTTCCCGTCTCTCTCACTATGTAGGTCAGGCACGAGGCAGGATTCGTAGGGCTCAGGAAGGTGGCATTATGGTCGGTCACACCAGTCAGTCAGTGGTTCAGACTGGATTTGGCATGGGTTTTTTTTTAAAATTCACCTATCTTCCCAAGGACCCGGGATACCATTGTTTGATGGCTAATAACTGCAGAATGTAAGCTATTCCGAGTCACAAAGCTGCCTTTTGCAATTGACTGATGGGGATTTTTGTCCAGGGACCTATTATTATTATTACTATACACACATTTTCCATATTTTTTTTAAAAAAATTATTGGCTACATCTTCCCTTCTCTGCCCAAGACCCCAAATTTCTCCCTCTCTTTAATCCATCCTTCCAAGTGAGGATTAACATCAACCTCAGTTAACACATCTGAATCACAGAGTGAATTTACAAGTTATGTTTTTAAAAATCAGAATGGCATGAATTCATATAGTTTCCTACTGGCTGCTTTCTGAAGCTTCGCAAATGTGGTGGAATGGAGTCTGAATTCCCAAAGACCAAGAGACAGCAAAGTTTAGATACTTTGGTTGGTTGAAAGAGGGCCAAGATGGATGGGTTCTCTCTAGAAGTTCTCAAGAGTATATCTTTAAGGACGCAAGTAGCTTGCTTTAGCCCGGCAAGAGTCTGTCTATAGGCTGGGAACTGCTAGAAGAACCTCAATGTGTCTTTTTTTCGGTTTTTGGAGTTCAAAACAAGGGAATCACCACCAATGTAACCAGGTGGTAAGGCTTCAAGCTCTAACCTGCTCGTATTTCTCCAGCTCGGTGTGGTAGATCTGTCGGATCTGCGTCAATTTGGCTCGGTAATCAGAGTGTTCAATAGAATTATCTGAAGTCCCGCCCGAAGCTGCCGCTGCCGCCGCTGCTGCCGCCGATCCCCCGCCTTTCTCGGGACCAGAGACTCCCTCTGCAAGAAGCATGTTGTCCAACCTCATGAGCTGAGGATCTGGGGGGTCTTCCTCTTGCGCCCCTCGGATGCTGAGACCTTGGGAGAGGGAAAGAAAAAGGAGATCCCTGTGTTAGTGCTGCATGAAATGTCCCCACCTGTTTTCATCCCGCCAGTTCTTGAATCCTGCAAAACGGAAAGGGTTGCTGTTCTGCAGAGAGATGCCTTCACGGGAATATCCAGGGCTGGGCTACTGGGGGTTCGCGGGGGTTCAGAAGAGCCCATAGCTAAGATTCTATGCAGTTTGAACAATCCCCAAATCCCATTCCTGACTGGCCCCACCCACACTTGTACAAGTCAGTGTATTGCAAAGCCAAAAGATGCTCTATCAGGCTTTACAACAAGCTGTTTTGAATAACTAAGGGGTGGTGGTGGTGGAATTGGGAAGCACTGCTGAAGAACTTGCCAATATTGTGGAAAGGCAGGAATTCCTTGGACCCCTTGTTTTGTTTCTATTTCAGGGAGGAAGGTGAGACCTGAATACCCAAGGAAATTAGTCAATTTTGGGTGCTAAGTAAGAAATATCTCTTTTTCTTTTGGGTTGTTCTAAAAGGTAAGTCCTGATCTGTGCTCCACGACTGCCTTGCCCTGCACAAATCAGGATTTCTCCAAACATATGGCTTGGTGGCAGCAACAGCTGTTTATTAGCAGGCACACACCCACACACCCCTCTATTCAGGTTCCTCTCTCCCCCCACTCCCCAGAAGAAATGAAAAGCTTTGGCTGCCCAGGAGAAACTCCCCGAGTTATGCCTTGTCAGCAGTCCCATCTGAACGCCACAGATCAAGGCTGACAATTTGTACGTCTAATCGGGTTGAGGTGGGCGGGCTGCCAAGATGTTCTCCACACCATGCAAAACACAACGTTTGAGATTGCAATTACGGATGCAAGGAGAAGGAAAACTGCAAGACCTCTTCAGGTCGCTTAAGAGATTAACAGATGAACCAAGTTTGAAGGGACCTTATAGGTCATCTAGTTCAACCCCCCACCCAAGGTATGATAACCCTCCCCCCCCAAAAAAAAAGCGAAGGAGGAAGGAGAAAAGGAAGGGAAGGAAGTAACAACAACAGCCCTTAGACTTCTATACCACTTCACAGTGCTTTCCAGCTCTCTCTAAGTGCTTGACAGAGACAGCCTCTTGCCCCCAACAATCTGGGTCTTTATTTGACCGACTTCGGAAGGACAGAAGGCTGAATCAACCTTGACCCGGTCAGGATCAAACTGCTGGCAGTTGGCAATCTGCAATACTGCATTCTAATCACCAGCCACAAGTGTTTTGGCTCAGAAATTGCAGCTTTCCTTCCTCTGATTTAGCTTGTGGGAAAAGTAACTGGATTCCTGCACTGTGTTTCAAACCCTGTTTGATCCGTTTATCCAGATCTATCAACCAGAATCCTGGGGTAAATGCATTTCAAATCATTCAAAGAGACTCCATCTTGTGGGGTCCTTGGTGCTCTCTGAGATTGTTTTCTTGCAGACATTTCGCGACCCAACTAGGTAACATCAGCAGTGCTAGAAGGGAATGAGGTTTGCTTCTAGCCCTGGTGATGTTACCGACTGGGATAATGTAAGTCTGCAAGAAAACAACTCAGCTCAGAGAGCACCAAGGACCCACAGCCTTCCCCCTCCTCCTCCTCCAACCCCACTCCATTCTAGCACTGATGACGTTCCCTTGTTGGGTCATGAAACTACCAAGAAAACCACCAAGGTCAGAGAGGACCAAGGACCCCTCTGTTCAGCCCTGAGCTCTCTCAAATATTATCTTCTGTTGAGACTCCATCTTTAATAAACTCCCTCTCTAAACGAGGGTTGAAAATCTCCTTAAATCTTCCCAAATTCCATCTTTACCACCAAGACAGGCATTGCACGCCCTTCCCTGACTTCTGGGCGATTCTCATTTCCTTGAACCTTGTCATGGTCAAGGGGTTGGTCTTGAATCCTGGATTCAAGGCACCAAGAAGCCACTCCTTTCTCTCCATCCTGGCCAACTGACTTGAACCCTGTTTTAATGTCTTCATTACTTAAAACACATGCTAGGATCTTATTCTGGACCCCAAATACTGAAGACACGAACAACAGAGAAGGTGTTTTTGTAGGTTAGCTTCCCTTTCCCAGGCCTGGCCACTGTCCTTTGTAAATTAAGCACCAATGCTATGTACCTTCTCGACATAGAAGCTCACTGCTTATTGTTTGTCTATTTTTATTCCCCAGTATATCAACCTACAGGTTTATTACTGTTTAGCTCGCTGACCTTTGAGCGCTTCGTGATATGAGAGATATAGCATGGACTTCACCGGGTGCAACCATCTATCACTTCCACCATAACAGGGGAGCTACTAATAACATTGGCAACACAAGGCCTCCATCTAGATGGTTATGCATCAGCTTAGAGTGGAAAACAAAAAGAATCCCAGGTTGAAAACAGGTTGCTAAGAGAGTGATGTTGCCCCTTTTGAGGGATCTTTAGGGCTTTCAACCCCCACCATTCCTTTCCCATGGGGTCCTCGACATTCTCCAAACTTGGTGGTTCCCTTGAAGACGTTTTATTACCCAACCAGGTAACATCATCAGCGCTAGCAAGGCTGTTTATGTACGATAGCTCTGAGCTTGGCTGTTTTCTTGCAGTCCTTTCATTACCAAACTGGGTAACGTCATCAGTGCTGGGGAGTGCGATTTGCTCCCTGTTTATATTCAGTAGCTCACCCTGAAACCAGCACCCAGACCCTAAATTCAGAGAAGTAGGGATTAACACCAGACAAACAAAGTAGGTAACATCGTCAGTGCTGGAAGGAAGTGGGGTTTGTTCCTTGTTTAGCATGCTCTGTCACTGTCGGTGGAGGGGTAGGTAATTCCTTGATTAGGGTTATCATTTTCTCCCGGATTGTTTGTCTGGTATCAATCCCTGCTTCTCTGAATATTGGGTGCTGGTTGCTGATTGCAGGGCAAGCCACTGAATAATAAACAGGGAGTAAGTCACCAGCATCTAAGTTCAGACAGTCTTCCTACCGCTACTATTCCTCTTCCTCCTCCACTCCACAAATCCCACTTCCTTCTAGTCCTGATGATGTTACCTCGTTGGGTAATAAAACAGTCTGCAAAGAAACAACCATCCTCCTCCTCCTCCTCCTCCCCTCTTCTAGCACTGATGTTTCCCAGTTTGTTAATGAACTATCTGCAAGACAACCACAAGACCCCCTAGCTAGAAATATTATCTTCCATCCACATTCCTCGTCTGCTGGAGAAGGGCTCGCCTTACCATTTCTTTCCATAGCGGTAAGATCCCAGACAAATCAACCACAGGAGCTCAAACACAGTTTCTCCACGGACCCCGCCTATGTTATAAACCCAGAGTTTCAGCCTCTCTTTCCGCGCATCCCAATTAGGCTGTCTTTCAATCCACCACCACACACCTGCCTCCAGAGACAATGCCGAGCTCCTGCCCCAGCAACTCCAGCATTCAGAGGCCAATAAAATAAATTGCAGGTCAAAATGATGACAAAGCTTCCCCCTTCGAATGCAACCTGTCCCCTTCACCGCAGGAAAGTCCTTCCCAACTCCACTCTCCCCAATACCAAATGCATCCTCAAATCCCACTCCAAACGGTCTGATTACAGGGGCCATTGGAGTTTAATAATCTGACTGTAATTCAGGCATTTTCAACAGCTCATTAAGGGTTCATTAATATATGGGCAAGCTCCTGAATTATAAGTAAGCAGATTAGAAACCCGCGGTGTCGGAATTGAACAGTTAGGTACGCTGGCTAACGGAATAATATCGCAGCTACAATGAAAGGGCTGCCCCAGAGAGTTCCTGGCGAGATAAAAGACAAAGCTTTTTCTCCAGACTTATTTATTAATTCAGTTCCACATTCACCTTGAAGAGAGGGTAATGCTGGAGTTTTGTTAACCAAGGCTTTTTAAATCCAATGTTTTCAAAACATGCCCATCACAAAGAAACACTGTGCCATAATATACAGAGGTTTGGGGGTCCAATGGGTGAAAGGAGAGAATGGTGGGCCAGGAAGCAGCTAATGTTCCACCAGGCAACTTCCAAGATAATGCTGCTTCTGTGCAAGGGGAAAAAAATATCCAAAGTTTTCACCCCATTCCTGAGATTTAGCAAAGGGAAAAAAGAATAACCGAATGCAGGAGAGAACCAACCTAGAAATTTCCTGACAGTGAGAACAATTAAAAAGTTGTGGCTGCTCCATCACTGGAGGTTTTCAGCGAGAGATTGGACGGCCATTTATCTGAAATAGGATAGAGGGTTTCCTGCCTGAGCAGGGAGGGGGGTTGGTCTAGAAGACCTCCCAGGTCCCTTTCCAACTCTTGTCATTCGGCCTCACAGAATAATAATGTGTTGATGGACTCGTTTGTGGAATTGTTCTGACCCAAACCTTGTTCCAAGGAAACAAACACAAAATGGAGGTAACAGCAAAACCTTTTAATGATCCTTTATGAATTCTGTTCCTTCCTGGTTAAAAGGCTGTTTCAAACTAATTGTCTCGGATAAGAACAAGCCTTGCCAAGGTGGTGCAAGGCTGCCAAGAATACTAGATAAAGTTGCCAAGAAAGATTTCAAACACAAAGAGTCTCCAAACATAAACTGAGAGTCCGAACGTCCACAAGGCTTGAGTGCAAAAACTTCTTTGCTTCTTGCAAAGAACTCTGGTTTCTCAGCTAGCTTTTATCTCTTAAGGGAAAGGCCATCACCTTGCAGCCTTACTCCCAAGTCGCCCGTTATTAAGAACTATTTCAAACACAAAGAGTCTCCAAACACCAAGAGAGTCCGAACATCCACAAGGCTTGAGAGAAGGCCAGCTGCATTGGTATGGACACGTCCAGAGTGGAGCACCTTCCACCGTGGCCAAAACTGCCTACCAACTACTGTATTTCCCTGAAAATAAGACCTTGTCTTATATTTCTTTTGCCACCAAAAAAAAGGCACCGGGTCTTATTTTCGGGGATGTCATCCACTGACTCACCTCACTTGCGTGCATCACCTCCAGCCTCCTTTTCGCTGTCAGAGGCCTTCAGGAACTTCTTCTTCTCCAGCCAGCAAGGTTTTTCTGAAGGCCTCTGCAGCCGATAATAGAGTTCTGGATCAATCCAGACCTTTGTTCTCAGCTCTAGATGCCTTTAGGAAAGCCTTGCCAGCTGCAGAAGAAATGTGCCAGCAAGGCAGGTATTGGGGTGGGCAAAGCCTGGCTACACCTGTCCAAAGATAAGTAGTAGGGCAGCTTCACCCCCCCATCCCCACCCTAGCTTAATTTTTACCCTTCTACTCTGGAGTGGGCAGGATCTTAATTAGGGCTTAATTTGGGGGGTAGAGCTTATATTGGACGCACATGTAAAAATCAAGCTAGGTCTTACTTTTAGGGTAGGTCACATTTTCAGGGAAACAAGGTAGAAGCCAATGTCTGGCAACCTCGCGGGCGCCCAAAGCAGAGATGGCAGGACACCATCAACAAAGATAGACAAGCGGCAGGACTGCACCCCAGAGACGCAGCTGACCACGCAAAGTGGCATTCAATGATTTGTAAAGTGGACCCTGCGCTTGCGGGAATACGCTAGGAGGAGGAAGAAGAAGATGGAGGAGGAAGAGGAGGAGGAGGCCATAAAAGAAATTACTTAAAAGGCAGGCTTCGGAGGCCGAACCGCTTGGTGCTCGCAGCCCTTTCTGACTCGATGTCACTTCCACGCCTGCTTAAAGGTGACGGGCTAACATCGGGCACGTTTGTCATGTCAGGTATATTAAATATAACGCGGCGATGCTCTGCACATTTCCCCACCAAGGCGGTTGTCACTTTCGCTTCACTCATTCTCTATTGAGGAAAAATGCAGCACTGGGAATTTACAAGGCTTTTCAGTTAAATGGACATAAATCACAGGTTTCATTCAAAGCGAATAATCACTGCCCATAAAGACCTACTTGTCTGTTACCATATATTACAGCAGAGTTCCTGTGAGCAATAATGCAGCCATTCACAGCAAAAGGAAAACAGAGCGAGACATTAAGAGATGACATGTAATCCTGTTAGGCGCCTGACGTGGGAAGGGAGCCTGACATTTTTATCATATATGTCCATTTCCATTTGGACAATCAGCAGAATAAAAATGATTACTTTGCCTGGTGAATCTACCTTCCCTTTCCTAAAACAGCCCAGCGAGATTTGTTTACATGCTGTGCAAACAGTTTTACCAAGAATCCATAAATCTCCAGGTTGGAAAAGATTTCAATCTCCAAATTCAACAAGATTTCAAAGGATCACATTCCTATTTCTTACAATAGGATTCCTTCCCCTTTGCCATCCACAACAGAGGGGATCATGGTCAACTTTTGAGGCGAGATGAGCAGCGATGAATCTAATAAATGAATAAACTTTTATTCCGTGCTAAATGCCTATGGAGGTTCTCGGTCTATCCTGGTGCTTTTTCAAAAGGCAATTGGGCTTTTGTTTTTTTTCCCTGAAGACGTTTCGCTTCTCATCCTTGGAGCTTTTTCAGTTCTGAACTGAAGAACTGAGGAAGCTTCTTGGCTGAGAAGTGAAATGTCTTCGAGAAAAAATGAAGTCCGGCTGCCTTTTGAAAAAGCACCTTTGGATTTCTCCCATGCTAGCTCACTTCTACAATTCAAGACCGACTAGCCCTGTTTGTCAAAGAATTATTTTTTGGACCTCTGTGTAGTCTTTACACCAGGGCTGGTGCACCAAGTAACTTTCTGGCTGCATCCCAAACGCAGAACATCCAAAAATAAAAATAATTAAAAAAAAAGAATTTTAAGACTCTGCAGATCACCTTTCATAAAGTATCATTCAGACAGAAGAGAATATTTGACACTCAGGGTTGGATGATGGGGTCCTTGCTGCTCTCTGAGCTTGGTGGTTTTCTTACAGATATCTCATTACCAAACTAAGCAACATCAGCAGTGCTAGAAGGGAGTGGGGTTTAGTCTCTGGTTTTTTGTTTTTTTTTGTATTTGTCGCTTGTATAAAGACAGCAAAACGCACTCCCTTCTAGCACTGATGATGTTATCTAGTTGGTACACACATATGTTTTCTTAAGTTTTCGCGATTACTTACATGTATGGTATTTAGCTTTGTTCGGGTATTTTCCCACATCATCATAGTTGTGCTTTTAAAGTTGACGAACACAATACTGAAGACTGATGATGGCAGATGAGATTCTGCTGAAACGTTGCTACAACTTTAAAAGCACAACTATGATTACGTGGGAAAATACCCGAACAAAGCTGAACAGCAGACACGCAAGTACCCGTGAAAACTTAAGAATACACACACACACACACACACACACAATAAATTTTTTAGCACATCCTCCAAGTTCGAACCCAGGGGAACCCATCCAACATCTAATCCAATAAACTAGGGAAATATACAGCATTTATCAACTTAATTCCGAACCATCATCAAAAACAAGAAAGAAAATCTTGCCAAATTCCAGCGACAGAAGGAAAGCAACGGAGGTTCCTTTGAGACTTGAGAGCCCTGGCTACATATTCTTCGGTCTGAAAGTTTACAACCTCAAAATATAAAAATAAAATGTTTGCCCTCTCCAAAAAACAAATTGTTCCTGTGATTACCGGTTTGACCAAATTTATAGCCTGACACTCTTCTTTTCATGGGAACAAGAAGTAACTTTTTATATAGATACTGAGAAAATATACACTAACTGGCAGCTTTTTATATATATATATATAGAGAGAGAGTTCTTTCCTCAGGTTTTTATGTTGGTTACGTTTATGACCGGCGATAAATTGAGGCAAGGTTTGTCTGGTTTTATGGCTTTGTTCCCATTTCACTTTCTTCCAACCGATCTTTGAGTTCTGGCAGCTTTTCCTTTCTCTCGTTCTTGCTTGGAATTCCCACTTAGCACTAAAAATGCTGCCTTCGGTCAGCCCAGGTTGCAATGAGTAAGGAGAGAAAAGCCATATTTTTTGATCAGGGCCTTTGTTTTTGGTTTCCCCGCATGGAGATCTTGGAGCAGTGGGTTCAATAAAACTTAAAGGGTTATTAAATAGCCTGCTTCTCTGTTATGTGCTGAAAGCAATAAAGAAAAATGAGAGAACCACCCTCAAAAGGAGTTAGCCGTAAGTACCCCCATTTCACAAAGCAAAACACAGAACACAGAATAACACAGTTGGAAGGGACCTCGGAGGTCTTCTAGTTCAACCCCCTCCCCTGTTCAGGCAGGAACACCCAGTGTTGGGCTGTTGCCGGTTGACCAGTTCTAGCAAACCGGTACAAATGATGATTGATTGGCCCCACCCTATCCGTCTTACATTTCCTTCTTCTGCAGCTCAGCTGATTTGCATGGAAAAATGGATTCCCGCACCTCAGCTGTTCTACTTACTGGGGAGGGCTGGAAGGATGAGCTAGAGAGGTTCAAATTGGTGTTTATTGAATGCTGTGCATGCGAATCATGTGCTCACTGAACTGGTTCTTAAACTGGTTGTAGCCCACCCACTGCCTACACCATTTCAGATAAACGGTTGCCCAATGTCTTCTTTAAAATGCCCACTGTTGCAGCACCCACACTGCCTTCGGTCCGATCTAAGCATAGTATATAAAATCATACATTGCAATGTCCTACCTGTCAATGAATACTTCAGCTTCAACCACAACAACACAATAGATAGCAAACAATAGATACAAACTTAATCGCACCAAATTTGATTGCAGGAAATACGACTTCAGCAACAGAGTGGTCAATATCTGGAATCGTCTACCTGACTCTGTGGTTTCTTTCCCAAACCCCAAAAACTTTAACCTTAGACTGTCTACTATTGACATCACCCCTTTCCTAACAGGTCTGTAGGGGACGTGTATAAGTGCACCAACACGACCCTGTCCTATTGTTCCTTTTATTTTTCTTATATGTATCCATGTATTCATAACTATGTTTTTACTTTTCCTATAATCTTGTAAACAATTGACAAATAAATGAATAAATAAATAAAATTAACTTCTGGTGGCAGGCTGTTCCACTGGTTAATTGTTCTCAGTGTCAGGAAATTTCTCCTTAATTCCAGGTTGCTTCTCTCCTTGATGAATTTCCACCCCTTGCTTCGTGTCTTGCCTTCAGGGGCTTTGGAAAATCAATTGACCCCACCTTCTTCTTTGTGGCAGATCCTTAGACATTGGAAGGCTGCTATCATATTACTCTTAGTCCTTCTGTTTATTAGACTAGACCTATCTATTTCTTGCAACTGTTCTTCATATGTTTGCCTCAACCCCTTAATCAACTTTGGACTAGATGATCTACAAGGTCCCTTCCAACTCTGTTAATCTGGTAATCTCAGAAGGGCCCTCTCTAGTTCTCTCAAAAATAAAAACAAGCAAGGGGACAAGTGTTTTCCTGACTCACAAGTCGTTGTTACTATAACTTTACAATAAAAGCAGTGTTAATATCCATGATTTGCATGTAGTGCCTCTTGTATGCACTACCTGGAAGGGCTGATGACAGAAGCAAGGGAGGAAGGAAAGGCAACATTTCCCATTTTCTCTTATTTTCTCTCCTGACTGTTTTTAAGGGGATTGTGACATATCAAACAAAATCAAGTTCAAATAAATTGAAGTATTTGCCTTCAAACTCATCTTCTCCTTCCCGTTGTCCCGTGCTCTTTAAAATTTTAAGACGTGTGTGTCCCATGGATTCAAATTCTCCTTCCAGAATAACTGATGTCTGGTCTCTTCCAAGGAGTTGCCACCAGTCTCTGTTTCAAATCCCAAGAGGAACATTTGTGCTTCCGTATTTGAAGGCATCTGGGCGGCTCTATATACAAGGAAGGCCCTTCTCAATTCATCTACATTCTACAGCACCGCACAAAGTTTTATGTTCATGGTTATAAAAGGATACAATCTCCCTGTGTCATTTAAACTATTCTGTGACACACAATTTTAATTCCAGAGCTCTTGTAAATTTCATGTTCGTGTAAACAAGCTAGTAATTTGCAAAAGCTAGACTCCCCTAATAAAACAAGATGATTTGGAAGGCCCAGCAGAACCAAGAATCTAAAAACTTATGGACGTACTCGTCAATCTAAATCTGATCTGTGTCAGCTTTATAATTTTCTTGCCTTTCTTTTGGCAGCTAAATAAAAAATACAAGGTGTGTAATCTATTTACTGAGCTTCTTATAATCTCTTTCATCCTTTTTGTTGTTTTGTTGACTGTTTTGAAGATTTTGAATTTTGTAATCATCTTACACCATCTGGGCTATTAGATTTTGTAGAACAGCAGACAAAATTGGGTGGCGGAATTAAATGCATCATCAGCTTAGAATCATTATGTTACCACAAGCGATCCAAGTCCAACTGCACTTGAATTCCATTAATTCTGGTGCCCATTTAGTATTGAAATTGAGTTGACTAGATTCTTGTGTATGGGCTTGGCCAATAAATTTTGAATTACGACTTAATGTATGGTCCTGATCCCTTGCACCTGACATTAATCTAGTCTACTCAAGTTTAATACTAAATTGACATCAGAAAAGGAGTTCAAGAGGGGTTGGGCTTGGACCATTTGTGGCAATGTGATGACTCTAAGTTGATGATGTGTTTAACTCTGCCCTCCCAGCTCTATCTGCTCTTTGCTTACGGTTTCAAGTCATTGTCTTTAACCGAAAGATTGAAAATCTGCATTTTTTATCATTTTCAAATTTTCTTAAATTTGTACATGTCTGGGTTAGGACTGGGTTGAGTTACAGTTACATAGGAGACCTGAGCGGAAACTAAGGAACCAGATTAATCTGAACAAATATCTCAAAACCAAGCAGTGGTAAACTGCTTGTCCATATGTCTTGGCCACGTAAACTGCATAGATTAAATCATAGATTAAACCATTAAATCTCCTCGAAACAAAGCGAATTTCTCCTCTCCTCCCTCCCTTTCTCTCCCCCCCTCCCCTCTCTCTCCCCCCCTCTCACAATTGGAGTTATCTTTCTAAAAGATAACCCTTCTTGGATGAGAAGACCTCATGACAAGGTAGGATCATGAAATAATTACTTAATAAATTGTACTACCAGGCTAACTGTATTAAATGTTTGGTTGAAGTGAACCAGAGTACCTAAAGTAGACAGATAATTTTATTTTAGGAGAACTTATTGATTAAAGGTTTGCTTTGATGAACTGGGCTAGCTAAGCCAGTCTTTTAAAATATAGGAAGGTCTAAAACTAAGAATTCACAATCTGTATGGATGCAAAAAATGTAAGTCCAACAAACTTTGAATTTGAGTTCGGTCTCAGAAGAAGCATTCTGACAAATGAAAACTCAGAATGCCTCTTCCAAAACTTTAAGAGGGACATTCGTTGGCAGATCATTGAGTTCTATCTCAAAAGAAATAATCTCTCTCTCTCTCTCTCTCTCTCTCTCTCTCTCTCTCTCTCTGTCTCTCTCTCTCTCTCTCTCTCTCTCTCTCTCACACACACACACACACACACTCACACACTACAAACAAAATCAGAATGCCTCTTCCAAAGCATTTAGAGGGAACTTTCATTGGCAGACCATGCCGAAAATAAATAGAAATATCCCTTTTCTCCTTGATGCTGCTTTTCTTCCCTTCATTTAGGTAGACCTCATTTGACTTTAACTCATGATATATCGCCGTAAGATTTCTTGAATTGTACAAGAATATTAGAAGCACCCGATTGTCTGAAAGAAGCCCTTGTGTAATATCATCCCACTTTCTTTTTCCACTTTGTCTGCAGATATTCTACATTTCCAAAAAGATAACATCCATCTTTAGCAGACAGGAAAAGCAAGAGGGAGTAAGAGATGAATGAAGCCGAATTCTCACACCCTCCAGAATCCAGCTCCCGGCCAACGGTTCGTCGTCCCAGGGAATTGTGAGAACTGCAATCTCAGCAGATCTGGAGGTCACCAGATGGTGGAAGACTGCTTGAACACTAATCAAACAGCCATCAAAAGGTGAGGAGAGTTGAAGATGTGTGGAAAAGAGCCACCCTCTTCCCTTTAGACACAGGACACAAATATTAGAAGTTAAGCCTTCCAATATTCAAAATCTCATACCAAGAGTCTGAGCATCGCAGGTTGACATCCCTTGGCCAAAGGAAAGTAGTTTGGTGTGAGCTATGATTTTTTTTTTTTCAAGGAAGGTTGATGTGGTGGAATCTGGCCTTGAGTTATGGGAGAGGGGAGTGAAGAGAAACACCAGTCTTGAATCGTTGCTATGCACGAAGCAAAAAAAGGTTCCTCTCTAATTCTTCACAGCTTTTATCCAAGAGTTATATAGACCGTGCTTTATCCTGGCAAGATTCTGTCCATTAGGCGATCAGCAACGAACAAACTACTCTGAGCACTAACATGTGTTGTTATTGGTTTCCCACGCCCAACAACGGAGGATTCTGCAAAAGACCATAAGCATTTTATGTCCTCAAGGAAATAAAAGTCCAGCTTCGGATTTTCCCTCCTCCCTTATCTAAAAAGCCCAAAGACACCATTTTCATGTAACGGAGGAGAGAGGGCAATAACAAGGAGTTTTTCTAACCTGTCAGTAAAAAATAAAATAAAAATAACCTCCCTACACCCCCACACCCCCTTCTCTCAATTCCCTTCTCTTCCCCTTCTTTCCTTTCCCCCACAAGTGGTTGCTTCAGGTGGAATTGCGAGAAATGTCAGCCTTGATCCAAGCTGGCTGGCCCCAAGGAAGGGGAAAAAAGAGAGAGCCAAAAAGCAAAAATCTCATGGATGGCTAAGCTCCAAGACCTTAGGAGAGGCCAGGCCCCACCGCAGCCAAGCCAACCTTGGCAATAACCGTCTCCGCAGAAAATGATGAGCAGCTCCATAAATCCAGCCTCTTCCTCTTCACTCGGGCTCATTACGGCACTCCGGATTCTCTGGACAGCCGTAATTCTGCCAGCAGATATCCGGGAATCACCTTGTCAATACCCAGCGGTGCCCGCCTCTTCCACTACCGCTTGCCCCTACTACGCGGCCCCTCGGATGCGATTTTGGCTGACCTTTAATCTGCGGCAGCTTTACTCTCATCACCAAAGTGCAAGTTGGAGAGCCATAAAATTGCAACCTCTTGGAGGCAAGAGGGAACGCTAAAGCTCCCCTAACTGGGGAAGCTAACCTTTGGTAATGGCTTTCCTCATTGATGGGAGGAAGCGGGGAGAGAGGGAGAAAAGAGGGGAAGGGAAGAAGCAGCTCAGGCAGAAAACAAACACAAGCAAGGGGTATGGCAGCCCCTTGTGTTAAAAAGATTTTTTTTGGGGGGGGCGGAGGGCAGATGGGGGTAGGGGAACCACAGAGGAAGCAACAGCAAGGGGCATCTATCCATTCGCTCAGTTTCAGCTCTCCTTTGGGTAGCCGATGGAAGAGGATATTTTTGTAGGCCTGGATTGAATTGTGGGGTCCTCAATGCTCTCTGAACTGAATCTACCATTATCAGTGGTAGAAGGCGGTTGCGGAGAGGAGGAGGAAGAGGAGGGGGAGGAGGAGGAGGAGGAGGAGGAGGAGGAGGAGGAGGAGGAGGAGGATGTAGAGTCCTTGGAACTCTCTGAGCTTGGTGGTTTTCTTGCAGACATTTCATCACCCAACTAGGTAACAGTGTTGGAAGGGATGCTAATTAATGCTAGTTAAGACATTGTAGGTTTCAGTTGGATTATTTCGGTGATAGCTGCATCTTTTCATGAGTGCAATTGCTAAGGAGGGAGGGAGGGAGGGGAAGGAAATGGGAATGAGGGAAGGAAGGAAGGAGGGAGATGGAAAGAAGGACAGGAGGGAAGGAAGGAAGGGATAAACAGCAATGAAACAGAAAAATATCAAGGCTTGTTGTGCAGCAAGCAAAGCTGGTAAAACATGAAACATTTAAAAACCTGGCACAACACGAATGCTGCAAACTCCCTGAAGGAGGGAAGAGATATTAATGAACATGCCCTGGAATTAGTCGCCTGGGATCTCAAAGAAAGCAACTTGTCTAGGTACAAGGGTTATATTTATCATGAAGGCAAAAACATTTGCCCCACCCCACCCCCCCGCTGCTGGAAATGCGGGACAAGGGCTAACTTTCAAGAGGCAGCCCTGGGGACCCACTGCCCTTCCTTGCTCGGGTAAGAATGCTGGGCTTTCAGGATGGAAACCCCTGCCAAAGTGACACAGAGGCCGTCCTTGGCTTTGTTTAGCGTCTGTTCAAAGTTAAGACGGCACTGAAAAAGTCCCTGACGACCATTTTTTGCGCTGACAACCGTCGCAGCACCTCCAGGGTCACGTGATCAAAATCCAGGCACTTGGCCACTGACCCCACATTTACGATGGCTGCTTGTCCTGGGGGTCCTGCAATCCCTTTTTATCAATAGATTCATTTAATGACCGGATCATTGTCTTAACACCTGCAGGGATCTCTTTCCCGCCCTGCTTAACAACGGTGGCAAGGAAAGGAATCAACATTCGCTTGGCCAATATCTCGCTTAGCAATGGAAGTCTTGGGCTCGGTTGCAAGTTCGTAAGTCGAGGACTGCTGGCACAGTTTAACCATTTTGCCCCGAGAGCTTTTCCAGAGACCGTTGTCTCCTTTAAGGCGCCAAGGATAGAACAGAGGGGAGAGAAGACAGAAAGGTGTTTCGGTTCCTGTAACATTTAACCTGACAGCGCCGATGAAGGGTAAAGAAAGGGAGACCACAGAGGGGCTTTTACCGTTGACACCGGAGCCTTGTCAAATCAGGTATCTGCTCTGCAACTTTGATCAACCAAGAGCACTGGGTCAAAGGAAGCTGAGGGGTATTGGGAGCAGCACAGGAGAGAGGGGGGAGAGGGGAAGAGAGAGAGAGAAAGGGAGGGGGAGAGAAATAGAGAGGGGGAGGGGCAGAAGGAGAAAGGGAGAAGAGAGAGAGAACAGAGAGAAGGAGGGAGGAAGAAGCAAGGAAGGGAAGGGGAGAGAAAAATAGAGGAGAGAGAAAGAAGGAGGGAGGGAGAAAACAGAGAGAAGGAAGGAGAGGGAGGGAAGAAGACAGAAAGAGGGAGGGAGAGAGAGAGAGAAAAGGAGGGAGGAGGACAGAAAGAAGAGAGAGAGGGAGAAAAAAAGAAAAGAACCAAACACAGCAAATACCAAGGACCTATAGTTTATCCTTGAGCTACAATATTCTCTTCTACTGCTTCCTTCCCTTCCTTCCTTCCTTCCTTCCTTCCTTCCTTCCTTCCTTCCTTCCTTCCTTCCTTCCTTCCTTCCTTCCTTCTCCTAAACCATGATTAGGGAATGGTGACTATGAAATCGAGAAAGAAACATTAAAAGTCAATAGGAGAAAGTAGCTGGGTTATCACTCTTTCCATATCAGAAGAAATGCTGTCCTGAATATTGCTAGTCTGGATACCCCTTGTGAATAACTGGTCCTCGGACGTTACCAAAATAGACTAGGATCATGGTTTATTGATCCTTGCCCAAGGCAAACACACCAATGCTTCTTATTAATAACCGAGACTGCATATTTAAGCAGAGCCCACATCGTTAGTGGGTTGAGAAAGAGGCACAAAAGAATAGTCCGGTGTTTGAATGCCAGAAGGTTGGTGAAGCATTTGGCATTTACATTCAAGCAAATTTGGATACTTCCCCCACCTGTCCTACACTGATAATGTTATCTAGCATGGCCATGAAACATTTGCAACCTCAAAACCTCGCTGGGAGAATTCCACAATTCAGGAAAAAGGTTTGAAGTCCCCTCTAATACCGAGATGGGGTTTTTATGTGAATATATACCTTTTCCTCCATTTTAGTTAACCAACGAATCCTGCTTCAAGCTCTAACATTTCAGTAGAATGTATACAAAAGCTAAGTAGGTAACCGTTAGGAAGGAAGGAAGGAAGGAAGGAAGGAAGGAAGGAAGGAAGGAAGG